>JAVJAP010000243.1:600000-1142991 GCA_034770075.1 Aralia elata | reverse complement strand
ATTGGCTATTGAATGTTGTACTTGGATAGTCGGTAGGAATTTTGTTATTTGAGAATTTTGTTGTTGCAAACATATTATGTTCATTCTATTTCATCTATTATTTGAGAATTTATGTGATAAAGAAAAATTGATGGTATGCTAGAGTATAGGTTTAACAATGGTAATTCAAATTATGGACATATATTGGTTAATTAGTTAATCAATTAACTTGTATACGTGAATGGTAATATAAACCAGTGGGTATGATTGATACTTGAGCAGTATAGCTGTCAAGATATGCTTTATTAAATTGACAGGGAAATTTGATTGGGAAGTAGTAATATTTTGTGTTTAGAGTTTTACCCAATTGATTTCTATTATCTGGGAAGTTTTGATTAAAGCAGTGGGTTTTGATAATGATAGGATTACTGTGGCTATAAAACTGTAGTGGTAGAATTTTGTCGTTTCTGGATATTATTACATTTGATACTCAAACTGTTATAATTAAGTAGCTTATCAATGGCTTATTTTTTTTATATAGAAGTTCAACCATTGGATTGTAAATAGATTTTGTTTCTATGTGGACTGAAATTTGGTTGGAGAGAGTTAGTATTGAGACAGAAATTTATTTTCTTATGTTTTGTATTTGCTGGAAGTTTTAAATACATAATTAAGGGTTTATTTAATGCTATACTTGAACAGTTAATTGATTTTGTAAGACATCATTTAGTATAACTTATATTATACTGGAATGTAGATAATAAATAGGAAATGGCTGTTATAAAAAGATTGTTCATAATTTATATGCCTTGTTTGTGACGCCCCCAAATCTCTACACTCCCCTGTAGCAGATCTGGTGCTCACGTGAAACTATACAACTATAAATATTCAATAAAATATGATTTCTATCTATCCAAGGTTCACAGTATCCCATAACAGATAATAGTTCTCGTCAGAACGTTATCCATGTTTGGATACCCTCACTTAGATGTATAGATTCAGATCTTGTGAATATCTCTTTCATATCAATAGTTCCTATCTATCTGACATTCACAGTATTAACGATAAGATTGTCCATAGAACTGAGGGGCGCATTCCGGTAAGGATGGCACCTTACCGGCGCTCATTAAGTGTAACCCCAGAGCTTATAGGACTTTCAACATCAGTTAAATACCCTCATTCAGATGTATAGTTCGTATAGATACTGTATCTAACTTAGTACAACTATGCTAAATAATTTAAAGATCAGAGTATAACGCATTCTATGACATAAAGGATCATAATATATTACATAACATTTTGTTCAGTTACATCATTCGTTATACTAAGTTATTACAACAACAAGTCTTTAAAAGACTTAAAGTATTCAACAATAGAAATAAAACTTAATAAGCATGGCTTTTCCCCTTATCAGTCTCAGACGTGCCAGGGATATCATTTACAGCTGCAAAAGAAGATATGCGCAAGAATGAGCTACAAATGCTCAGCAAGTTCATTTGAATATGTAAACACCATGTGTTTGATTTGAAAGATGTCAATAATGTATACTGAGGGTTCTGTATAAGAACCATATATTTCATTTAGTTCTATCAGTCTTTAATGACTTAGAACCATTTGAGTTTTGGATATCTGGTAGGTGATCAGCCTCACCAATATCCTAGGAGTATGCATATCATCCTACCATTTGTGGTCAATATATTATCGACATTTATTGGCCTTCCTATGAAGGCATTTCCATTTACTCAGTATAAGATGTCTTACCAAACAATTTGGTTTGACACAACAATTTAAGCTCGAATAAACAATATATGAATAATGATTCATTTCTTAAGTTATGCTGAACAAGAAGCAATAACTTCACAATCATTGATAGCAAGATGTATAATACTTGCATAAAGATAACAAAGTTGGGAGACTTGCTAAAAAGTAAATAAGTTCGGGATACTTGCTCAAAAGTAAATAAGTTCGGGATACTTGCTCAAAAGTAAATAAGTTCGGGATACTTGCCTTAGCGTAGCTCACTATAATTTAGTACAATCGGTCAACGCACGTAGTCTACGTATACCAATAATAAGCGTTAGCACGTATATAAACATGTATCACACTAATCTAGACAAGTTTCATTAAGGTTCGACGTTGATTCGGTATCTCGGTCGCGTCCTTAATGGCTAAACACATAGATTGTTCGATAAAACTTCATTTGGAAGTCTAATTATTAGTCTAAACAATTTAATTATTATTTATAACATTTTTAGAAGCTTGGTATTATTTTTAAATAATTTTCAGAAGCTTGGAAGTATTTTTAAATAATTTTACAAGCTTAGGAATATTTTTAAATGATTTAATTATCATTTAGAATATTTTTAAAACATTTAATATGTTATTTAAATGATTTATTTATCATTTAGAATATTTTTAGATATTTAAAATATTCTTTAAATGATTTATTTATCATTTATAATATTTTTAGAAAGATAAAATATTATTTAAATGATTTATTTTATCATTAATAATATTTTTAGACTTTATTTTATCATTAAAATAATTTATTTATTACTTATAATAATTTTCAAAACTTAATTTGATATTTAAATGATTTAATTATCATTTATAACATTTTTAAATACTTAATATATTATTTAAATGATTTATTTATCATTAATAATATTTAAATATTTAATATTTTATTTAATTATTATATATAATAATTTTATTTACCTTAATATCATTTTTAAATAATTAATATAATTATTTAATAATTTAATATCATTTTTAAATAATTAAAATAATTATTAAATAATTTATTATAATTATTATTTATTATTTAATTAAATTAAATAATATATCAGAATATATACAAATATTAAAAATAAATTTTTATAATTTAAAAATGAATTTTCGGATTTATTTATTAATTATTAATAATTATTTAATATTTATTTATTATTTTATAATTTATTTAATTAATTTTTATTTAATTTTTATTAAAACATCCGTCGCTAAAGGGCTTTAGCGACGGTCTACATATGTGCATAGTGTTCTGGGTTTGGCTATGCATTTCGTCGCTAAAGGTGTTCTTCATGAAGAACACCTGGTCAACGTCCAACAGTGACTTTTGACCTCAAATTAATTCCAACTGGTTTGATGTTTGTGTTTGATTTTTGTTTGTTGTTATAGTCAATATGGCAGTGTACAACGACATATCAATTTCCATCTCAAACTATATCATATCATGATCTAAAAAGCATGGTCAAACTACCCCGTTCATGACTGTTCTTGAGTTTCTGGGTAACCCAGAAACTCATCCAGTCATAACGGTCAACGCAGTTTGACTGCTAATTCCGTTTGATTGATTGTTTGTTTATGTGTTTTTATGGTTCAAGATTAAAGTTTACATAGCATACTACAACCTTAAACAAATAATTTACACAAAACATGTCATCTAGATCAATTCTGGGCAGCATGAATTTCTGACAAATCTTGTCAGAGTTCTTCAAAGGTTTCTGGGTTACCCAGAAACTTGCAAAATCAGAACGGTCAAAGGACTTTGACCACTTATATCTTCCTACTGTGAAATAATTTTGGAGTTCTATTAATTGGATATTAAAGCTAACATGGCATACTACTGATTCATGCTTTAAAACACATCAAACAAACATTTTAAGCCGATCAAAAGCTCTGACAAAATAGCTTGTCAGACTGTTCTTGACTGCCAAGAACAGTTTGCTATTTTGGCTTGATTTTCATATCTAGATGTTATGTAAACGTGTTTTAACCGCCCAGATCACTTAATTACATATTAATAAGTATTCCTAAACACTAAAACATAACATCAAATTCCAACTTAAAGATCTAGCAACAAATTAGGGTTTATGCACCTTTTTCTTCAAAATTTGATTTCTGATCTTGGCTACTGATCTTGTGATTGCAGAGGCTTGTTATGGCTGGTAATATAAGTGTTTAGGTTTTGTAAATTCGTAGGTTAAATGACCAGCTTGATGTTCTATTTATAGCAACTTCCAAATTAGGGTTTTTTAGGTCATTTCTCACATTCTTGCCTCCACAAATATCTAACCCCTTAACTTGTGCTGCTCAAATCTGATCCTAGATTGTCATGCTTGTGCTGGAGTGTGTCAAGCACAAGCTTGCACACTCCTAGCTTAATTTTCATTGGCTAGGATTTTATTTTTCACTTATTTACTTACTAATTAAATCTAGATTTTTGTTAATCATGATTAGGATGTTAATCATGGTTAGTAATACTTTAATTAAGTTAATATATCATAATTAAAGTTTATCATATCATAATTTAGGGTTATTAAACCAAATTAGGGTTTTAGGGTTCCGAATTAGGGTTTAGGGTTTTCAATCCTATAATTAGGGTTTTAATCTTTCGTTTAGAGTTTAATTTAACCTCGGTAATTCATAATTAATATTATGATTCATTATTTAGAATCTAAGTATATCAATTAAAATTCTTATACAATAATTAGGGTTTCGATTAGACAATTCGGATAAATTTTACCAATTAGGGTTTTGAAATTAGGGTTTCTATTTCCGTTTAACATTCTAACCCTAATTAACTTATTTCTAGAATTTTATCAGTTACTATAATATTATATTAATGTCGAAGCATGACAAAGCACTTCGTCATTTCCAAGCACGACACAACAGCTTTTAAAAATAATTTGCCGAGACGCTTCTCGGTGAATTCGCCGGAAGCACGACAAATCATTTTGTCCGATTAAGCACGACACAGCTGCTTGGCGAAAATTTTTTATTTGACCTAATTGTTTAATAAAATACACAATCACATAATATCAAGTCAGAACAAGAAATTTCATTTATTAAACACATAATTTACATATACAGATCTTATTAGGGTTCGGAATATTACATTCACCCCCACTAATAAGAATTTCGTCCTCGAAATTACAGTACGGGTTATATAAATAAGTGTGGGTAACTATCTTGCATTTTACTCTCAAGCTCCCACGTAATGTTCTCTATGTTTTGATTTCTCTAAATAACCTTGACTGAAGGTATCACTTTATTTCGTAGATTTTATTCTTTCCTATTTATGATACCAACTTGTGACTCATATCCATAAAAGAATAGCATCTCATAAGCGTACCTATCAATTTGCTAATGACTTCTTCGACGTTCTATATTTCCTTTCGTACAAAGCTACAAATGGTGGCATTCCTATGCTTGCATGATAACTATTGTTGTAGGCAAATTCTACTAAAGGTAACTAATCTCCCCAACTTCCCTTGAAGTCCATGTTGCAAGTTCGCAACATGTCCTCTAGTGTTTGAATCGTCCTCTCACTCTGACCGTTGTTTGTGGTGATAAATTGTGCTTAATCTCAACTGGGTTCCTAAGTATTTCTGGAGACTTGTCTAAAAGTTCGAAGTAAATCGGGGATCTCGGTCGGATACTTATTGAAATAGGGACTCCATGTCTAGAAATAATTTCATTGACGTAAAGCTTGGCTAACTGGTCAAAACTGAAGTTAACTTTTATGGGTAGAAAATGAGCTAACTTGGTAAGACGATCTACAATTACCCAAATGGCATTGTGACCATTCTGTGTATTTGGAAGACCTAGTACGAAGTCCATGGTAATATGTTCTCATTTCCACTCGGAAATTTCTAAGGTTGCAGTAATCCACTTGACTTCTGGTGTTTAGCTTTTGCCCTTTGACATGTTAAACATTTACTTACCCATTCTACTATTTCTCTTTTCATGTTAGACCACCAAAAGTGACAGCTTATATCTTTGTACATTTTTATACTACCTGGATGTACGACGAACTTAGAACTATGGGCTTCATTCAATATTTTATCTTTTTAATTCTTGTACTGAGGGTACCTGAATTCTATCCTCGTACCTCACTATCCCATCTTTGTTTATTCTGAATTTGTCATTCTATTTATGAGTTATTTCGGTCTTACACTTCTAACACTCTTTATCTGTCTCCTATAGTTCCTTGACTCTATCCAATAAAGTCGAACTATTCTCTATGACGAATAACTTATGGGTAGAGTTAACTGGAACTCTTATCTCGATCTCAAGTTTATTAAACTCTTTTATCAGTACCTCGTTGTTGGTTATTACATTCAACTTCTCTCGATTCTTTCTACTTAACGCGTCTGCTATGGCGTTGGCTTTCCCGGGGTGATATAAGATTTCACAGTTGAAATCCTTTATCAACTCTAGCCATCTCCTCTGCCTCATGTTTAACTCCTTTTGTGTGAATATATACTTCAGACTTTTGTAATCTGTGTATATTCACACTTCTCCCCATGCAAGTAATTCCTCCAAATTTCCAAGACAATTACTACATCGACTGACTCAAGATCATGCGTAAGATACCTCTTCTCATAATCTTTGAGTTCTCGTGACGCATACGCAATCATCTTCCCATATTGTATCAACACACAACCTAATCTGTGCCATGTTTAACCGCTTCTTCAACTCTTGGAAGCTTTCTTCACATTTGTCTGTCCAGACGTACTTTACCGTCTTTCGAGTCAAATTGGTTAGCGGGGTTGCTATCTTTGAAAAATCTTGTATAAATCGCCTATAGTACTCTGCTAAACCGAGAAAACTTCTTACTTCTGTTGGAGTTGTTGGTTGTTCCCAATTCACACCCGCTTCTATCTTCGCTGGATCTACCGCGATTCCGTTCTTGTCAATCACATGACCCAAGAATTGGACTCGGTCCAACCAGAATTCACATTTGGAAAACTTTGCATAAAGTTGTTCCTTGCGTAATATCTCCAATACGCTTCTTAAGTGTTCAACATGCTCCTCTTTTGTTCTCGAGTATACTAAAATATCATCGATGAACACTACGACAAATTTGTCCAAGCATGGTTTAAACACTCTGTTCATTAAGTCCATGAATGCTGCCGGCGTATTTGTTAATCCAAAAGACATCACAAGAAACTCATAATGTCCGTAGCGTGTCCTAAACGCTGTCTTCGGCATATCTTCTTTTCTTACCTTTAATTGATGATAACCTGATCGTAGGTCGATCTTCGAAAAGTATTCGGCCCCTTTCAACTGGTCAAACAGATCATCAATTCGTGGTAAAGGATATTTGTTCTTTATTGTTAACTTATTTAATTCTCTATAATCAATACACAACCTTAATGTTCCATCCTTCTTCTTTATAAACAACACCGGTGCTCCCCAAGGTGAAACACTAGGTTGTATATACTTTTTGTCTAAGAGTTCTTGTAGCTGTACAAGTAACTCCTTCAACTCTACTGGTGTCATCCTGTATGGTGCATTCGAAACTCGCATCGTACCAGGTGCAAGATCGATAACCAATTCGATCTCCCTATCCGGAGTAAGACCTGGTAAATCATCGGAAATACATTTTGAAATTCCCTAACTATAAGTGTTTGATTCAATCTTACTCCTTCCTTTCGAGTATCTAATATATATGCCAAATACCTGTACAACCCTTCCTAAGCATCTCTCTACTTGCCTTACCGTCAGACATCGACATCGTTTAGGTGAACAATCACCGTTGAACACTACCTTTGACTTCGACGTAGTTAATATATTTACACGCTTCCGATGGCAGTCAATCATTGCATTATGATTAACCAACCAATCCATGCCTAAGATTATATCGAATTCCCCTAGCTGTATAGGAATGAGGTTCACAAGAAACTTGTGTTCCTTAGTCTCTACATTACAATTTCTATATATGGTTTTAACGAAAATTATCTCTCGATTTGCAATTTTTTTTACGATTAAAAGGGTATATATGAATCTATTAACTGTTAGTTGGGTTTATTTCTCTATTTTCTGCCTCTACTAATGTATATGGTCTTCTTCAAGGTAGCGTTAGACTATATAAGTAAGAAAACTAGTATAATTACAAGTATGTAATGCACATAATGTTCAAACATAATTTGTATATTCATACAGAAGGTTTACATATTCGGCTAGTAGTTTATATAAGTACTACTAGCATTCCCAAACCAGTTTCGCAAAACTTGGGTAAAGTAGTTTAGATACTACTATTTACATACACACTTTGGTGACCAGATTTATCTAAAGCTTAATCTTACGATACTCATCACACAACATACTGGATACTACCCACCTATTGATGTCGTATCCAGTCTTTCCATTCTCTACGGGATAATCCGCTACTCGCTTATCCAGATCCACAAGTGTTTCACGAAATTCTTTATTAGTCCTATCAAGCCTTGCTTGGATTTGATATCTTTCTCTTTCCTTTCTTGACAACAGTGTCTGAAGTCGGATATTTAATCGTCCTTCATTCTCCAACCTTTCTTCCACATACGTCACCCTATTGTTTAAGGTATGTATTTCTATCTGGGCTTGTTCTAGTAGGTTTTCCTCCTCTGGGTTTCCTTCTTCTAATTCTTCTACAGATTGATTTCGAACTTCTGATATATCCCTCCATATTAGTGGTTCTTCCTCATCTTCTCCTTCGTCTATAATCTGAACCTCTGCAGCGTCCTCATTAGGTTCTGTCGCTATCGCATCATGGAATTCTAAGTTATCTTGAACTTCTTGTCCTTCAGGATCACTGCCCTGCTCAAGCTCTATCACCTGTGAACCTATCTCCCTTGAACTATCTTCCCAATCTGGGTCTGCCATCCTACAAAAGAATTTTACTTGTTTAGTATTATGATGAAGCAAGTTTACACAAAGTAGAAAGCTTTTAAGGTTATCTTATGTGTATTAAGTATTTTACGGACTCAAAGATTATATCCTAAGGTATTTCCCAACTACCTTAGAGCTATAATCTACAGCTCTGATACCATCTTGTGACGCCCCCACATCTCTACACTCCCCTGTAGCAGATCTGGTGCTCACGTGGAACTATACAACTGTAAATATTCAATAAAATATGACTTCTATCTATCCAAAGTTCACAGTATCCCATAACAGATAATAGTTCTCGTCAGAACGTTATCCGTGTTTGGATACCCTCACTTGGATGTATAGATTCATATCTTGTGGATATCTCTTTCATATCAATATTCCCTATCTATCTGACATTCACAGTATTAATGATAAGATTGTCCATAGAACTGAGGGGCGCATTCCGGTAAAGATGGCACCTTACCGGCGCTCATTAAGTGTAACCCCAGAGCTTATAGGACTCTCAACATCATTTAAATACCCTCATTCAGATGTATAGTTCGTATAGACACTGTATTTAACTTAGTACAACTATGCTAAATAATTTAAAGATCAGAGTATAACGCATTCTATGACATAAAGGATCATAATATATTACATAACATTTTGTTCAGTTACATCATTCGTTATACTAAGTTATTACAACAACAAGTCTTTAAAAGACTTAAAGTATTCAACAATAGAAATAAAACTTAATAAGCATGGTTTTTCCCCTTATCAGTCTCAGACGTGCCAGGGATATCATTTACAGCTGCAAAAGAAGATATGCGCAAGAATGAGCTACAAATGCTCAGCAAGTTCATTTGAATATGTAAACACCATGTGTTTGATTTGAAAGATGTCAATAATATATACTGAGGGTTCTGTATAAGAACCATATATTTCATTTAGTTCTATCAGTCTTTAATGACTTAGAACCATTTGAGTTTTGGATATCTGGTAGGTGATCAGCCTCACCAATATCCTAGGAGTATGCATATCATCCTACCATTTGTGGTCAATATATTATCGACATTTATTGGCCTTCCTATGAAGGCATTTCCATTTACTCAGTATAAGATGTCTTACCAAACAATTTGGTTTGACACAACAATTTAAGCTCGAATAAACAATATATGAATAATGATTCATTTCTTAAGTTATGCTGAACAAGAAGCAATAACTTCACAATAATTGATAGCTAGATGTATAATACTTGCATAAAGATAACAAAGTTGGGAGACTTGCTCAAAAGTAAATAAGTTCGGGATACTTGCTCAAAAGTAAATAAGTTCGGGATACTTGCTCAAAAGTAAATAAGTTCGGGATACTTGCTCAAAAGTAAATAAGTTCGGGATACTTGCCTTAGCATAGCTCACTATAATTTAGTACAATCGGTCAACGCACGTAGTCTACGTATACCAATAATAAGCGTTAGCACGTATATAAACATGTATCACGCTAATCTAAACAAGTTTCATTAAGGTTCGACGTTGATTCGGTATCTCGGTCGCGTCCTTAATGGCTAAACACATAGATTGTTCGATAAAACTTCATTTGGAAGTCTAATTATTAGTCTAAATAATTTAATTATTATTTATAACATTTTTAGAAGCTTGGTATTATTTTTAAATAATTTTCAGAAGCTTGGAAGTATTTTTAAATAATTTTACAAGCTTAGGAATATTTTTAAATGATTTAATTATCATTTAGAATAATTTTAAAACATTTAATATGTTATTTAAATGAATTTATTTATCATTTAGAATATTTTTAGATATTTAAAATATTATTTAAATGATTTATTTATCATTTATAATATTTTTAGAAAGATAGAATATTATTTAAATGATTTATTTTATCATTAATAATATTTTTAGACTTTATTTTATCATTAAAATAATTTATTTATTACTTATAATAATTTTCAAATCTTAATTTGATATTTAAATGATTTAATTATCATTTATAACATTTTTAAATACTTAATATATTATTTAAATGATTTATTTATCATTAATAATATTTTAAATATTTAATATTTTATTTAATTATTATATATAATAATTTTATTTACCTTAATATCATTTTTAAATAATTAATATAATTATTTAATAATTTAATATCATTTTTAAATAATTAAAACAATTATTAAATGATTTATTATAATTATTATTTATTATTTAATTAAATTAAATAATATATCAGAATATATACAAATATTAAAAATAAATTTTTTATAATTTAAAAATGAATTTTCGGATTTATTTATTAATTATTAATAATTATTTAATAATTATTTATTATTTTATAATTTATTTAATTAATTTTTATTAAACATTCGTCGCTAAAGGGCTTTAGCGACGGTCTGCATATGTGCATAGTGTTCTGGGTTTGGCTCTGCATTTCGTCGCTAAAGGTGTTCTTCATGAAGAACACCTGGTCAACGTCCAACAGTGACTTTTGACCTCAAATTAATTCCAACTGGTTTGATGTTTGTGTTTGATTTTTGTTTGTTGTTATAGTCAACATGGCAGTGTACAACGACATATCAATTTCCATCTCAAACTATATCATATCATGATCTAAAAAGCATGGTCAAACTACCCCGTTCATGACTGTTCTTGAGTTTCTGGGTAACCCAGAAACTCATCCAGTCATAACGGTCAACGCAGTTTGACTGCTAATTCCGTTTGATTGATTGTTTGTTTATGTGTTTTTATGGTTCAAGATTAAAGTTTACATAGCATACTACAACCTTAAATAAATAATTTACACAAAACATGTCATCTAGATCAATTCTGGGTAGCATGAATTTCTGACAAATCTTGTCAGAGTTCTTCAAAGTTTTCTGGGTTACCTAGAAACTTGCAAAATCAGAACGGTCAAAGGACTTTGACCACTTATATCTTCCTACTGTGAAATAATTTTGGAGTTCTATTAATTGGATATCAAAGCTAACATGGCATACTACTGATTCATGCTTTAAAACAAATCAAACAAACATTTTAAGCCGATCAAAAGCTCTGACAAAATAGCTTGTCAGACTGTTCTTGACTGCCAAGAACAGTTTGCTATTTTGGCTTGATTTTCATATCTAGATGTTATGTAAACGTGTTTTAACCGCCCAGATCACTTAATTACATATTAATAAGTATTCCTAAACACTAAAATATAACATCAAATTCAAACTTAAAGATCTAGCAACAAATTAGGGTTTATGCACCTTTTTCTTCAAAATTTGATTTCTGATCTTGGCTATTGATCTTGTGATTGCAGAGGCTTGTTATGGCTGGTAATATAGGTGTTTAAGGTTTGTAAATTCGTAGGTTAAATGACCAACTTGATGTTCTATTTATAACAACTTCCAAATTAGGGTTTTTAGGTCATTTCTCACATTCTTGCCTCCACAAATATCTAACCCCTTAACTTGTGCTGCTCAAATCTGATCCTAGATTGTCATGCTTGTGCTGGAGTGTGTCAAGCACAAGCTTGCACACTCCTAGCTTAATTTTCATTGGCTAGGATTTTATTTTTCACTTATTTACTTACTAATTAAATCTAGATTTTTGTTAATCATGATTAGGATGTTTAATCATGGTTAGTAATACTTTAATTAAGTTAATATATCATAATTAAAGTTTATCATCTCATAATTTAGGGTTATTAAACCAAATTAGGGTTTTAGGGTTCCGAATTAAGGTTTAGGGTTTTCAATCCTATAATTAGGGTTTTAATCTTTCGTTTAGGGTTTAATTTAACCTTAGTAATTCATAATTAATATTATGATTCATTATTTAGAATCTAAATATATCAATTAAAATTCTTATACAATAATTTGGGTTTCAATTAGACAATTCGGATAAATTTTACCAATTAGGGTTTTGAAATTAGGGTTTCTATTTCCGTTTAACATTCTAACCCTAATTAACTTATTTCTAGAATTTTATCAGTTACTATAATATTATATTAATGTCGAAGCATGACAAAGCACTTCGTCATTTCCAAGCACGACACAGCAGCTTAAAAAAATAATTTGCCGAGACGCTTCTCGGTGAATTCGCCGGAAGCACGACAAATTATTTTGTCCGATTAAGCACGACACAGCTGCTTGGCGAAAAATTTTTATTTGACCTAATTGTTTAATAAAATACACAATCACATAATATCAAGTCAGAACAAGAAATTTCATTTATTAAACACATAATTTACATATACAGATCTTATTAGGGTTCAGAATATTACATTGTTCCTAGGATTGGTTCATGTGTTTTATCAAGGGGTTTAAAAATTCAAACAGAGTAGTTTGGTTCTGTTTGAGACATACCAAACCAAGTTCTATTTTGAAAGTGTAAATACTAGCTTAAATGCCTTATTAAGGGCTGTTTCGAAATAATATTTAAAAGTCTTGCGCATAAATGTTTCAAACCATGAATGTATGGTTTATAATAAGTTCATATTATGTTAAATATGTACTTGGATGTTTGAGATTATTTTGGGAAAGAATAGTGTTAACTTACGTGTTATGCTTGATTGGGGCATAATAGATAATAAGCTACTCTTTATATATATTTTTGAAAACATACTTAACCATATACGTACTAAAGAGTTATATGCTTGATGTTGGTTTATAAACTTTTTATAGAACTAAGGTGGAAATTACAAACTATTCATATTGATAATTACTTGTGTCATAAACTGAATTGCAAGAAGGAAATAGAAAATCTATATGTTGCTTTTATAAGCTCAATGTGACGCAGGAATAATGATGTGTGTGATGTCAAACATGTAAACTAAGTTTGGTTAGTAATTTTTCTATGTTTCACATGCATCTATTAAGTTAAATTGTCTCTTTTGGGTTTCTTGTGTATAAGGAACATATATATATTTATGTGATGTGTATTTGTGGGATTTCGAGAGAGCGCGCTGCTGTCCATGACAGCAGCAAGGCGGGAACACGCTGCTGTCTATGACAGCAGCAAGAAGGGGGGAGCAGCTGGTATAGGCTGAGTACTGTGCTAACGTGAGGAAAAAGCTGCTGCTTTATGGCAGGAGCATTTGGGGCAGCAATAACAGTTAGATAAATTGTCATGGCTTGATAGGGAAAATGGGCTGTAGAATTGAATAGAACTGCTGCCCTATGGCAGCAGCAGCAACACAGTAACAAGCAAGCGAAGGCATGGGCAGCGGCGTGCTATGTCGCTAGACAGCAAGCGTTGCTTATCGTCAACCCGCTCAGTTTTCATCAAGCAATTTAAGTTTTACTCGTGCAATTGTAGTGTTTCTGTGACGCCCCCAAATTCGGGTCTCCAACTACCCGGATCTGGTCATCACGATCCAATACAAACATTCACCTCTAACAACATATGGTATCTAAAATGCGGAATATAATAAACATACGTTGTTCATTGCAAGGGTGTTACTAGTCCCAGAATACAATAACCTTAAACACATACACAAATCCATACCCTAAATAACTATCAGGGTTTAAATTACATTAACAGTGATTAACTACACATAAGTTTAAAATCTGCTACATGAAGTCTATCACTTCATCTTTTCTTTCCCTTTGTTCTTCCCTGATGTCTCGGGTTTAGCTGCAATGAAGTCATGATATAGCAAGGATGAGCAACGAGTTTGCTTAGCAAGTTTAAAGTACAACAATAAGGATATATCATGATGAAAGGGATATAGAAAGAGATTTCAACAATAGAATTATCATAAGCAATAACAATAAATGCTTTTAGAACAATTGATAGTCACGTAGACTTTGAACAATAACTTCCAAAGGAGTCAATAGCTAGTTGACCCTCTGGTTACTGGCTACAGAATAAGTACTTGAGGGGATCAGCCTCGCGTACGCTATGTGTATGCATAACATTTAACTCTGCTATTTGTACCTTATATACGGTACCTGGGGTACTCCCCTATAATAAGAGGGGTGTTCATACAGTCTAAGAATCCTTACCATCGATTGGTTCGGATAACTTTTATAAATTCTCACATACTTGCCTGACCGAACAAGGGTTCAGACTTAACCATGAATAGTTCATAAATTTCTGAACTTAAATAAATATACGAATTCAATGCACGAGTGCGAATGTCAATAAATACACAGATGTGGAATAATTTTAAAAGTAATTAGACCACTTAAGGCATGCTTGGAGATAAGATTCAAGCTTAAAGAATAACTTGCAATAATATATACCTTTTTGCACGAATTAAAAATAGTGCATAAGGTTTAGAAACTTGCTCAATGTAAAAGTTGAGTAAGATAGAACTTGCCTGTTTGCTCAGCTACAGATAAATTTAGCTTTAATTAATTGATCTTGAGTGACCTATCATTGGACAAAGTCGATTTATCAATTAATATGGCATAGTTGTATATTGGCACACCTTACTATACCATTTATTTGGCAGATAAATAATTTCACCATCTACATTTAATTACTATTTAATCATTAGCTAAACAGAAATTAATTTAATGGCCTCTAGCTATTATTTAAAATAAATAATAGTTACTCATGGTTACTTATCATTTGAGTACTCAACTATTTCCCTTATTAGTCTCTAACTATGGGTTAATAATCCTTATTTATTATTTATGAAAATAAATAATAAATTTATTATGGTTTAATAGCAACTAGATATTAGTTGATTACTTATTCAATTTTATTTACCCTTAATTACTATTCACCCTTAAAGGTAATTGAGAAATTATTATTCTTGTTCCTTATTCACATTAATTAAATACTTAATGTATTAATTTCTACACACACTTAATTGTTATTAAATAATCATTAAGTGTTTATTATCATTATTTATTAAGGGCCAAAGATAAACAATTAACTTATTAATCTCACTCATACTTAATCTTTATTTCATTAATGATTAAGTAAGTGTTATCCTTATTAGCTTTATTCATACCCAATTATTATTAATATTAATTAGTTAATAATTAGATATTTATTATCTTTATTTATTATTTAATGTTAAACAATAAATAATTATTAGATACTTATTATCTTCATTCATACTTAATTATTATTTAATATTAATTAAATAATAACCAAATATTTATTATCTTTATGCATTACTTCTTGATAAGTAATAATTAATTCATCAATTTTATTCATACTTAATTATTAGTTAAATAGTAATAATTAAATATTTATTATCTTTATTTATTATTTAATGATAAATAATAAATAATTAATTGATTAACGTTATTCATTCTTGATTATATATTTAGTATCTTTACTTATTATTATTTGATAAATAATAAATAATTACTTAATTATTACTTAATATTAATATTTATTAACTTTATTTATAATAATTAAAGTTATTAGCTTTATTCATACTTAATTATTATTTAATATTAATTAAATAATAATTAAATATTTATTATTTATTGAACAATCAAATAAGTAATTAATTTACTAATTTATTCATATTTAATTATTATTTAATATTAATCCAATAATAATTAAATATTTATTATCTTTATTTATCATTTATTGATAAATAATTAATTATTAACTTTATTTATTAGTCATAATAACTAGCTAATTTGCAAGTGCATTATTAACTCAAATTAATAACCAATAAATACACCAACGATAGCACAACCAATTTGGAGATTTATGCAATTATTGTATACTATTACTCACGTTCATAATTATATGTTCATCCCTTACTGCCAAAATTAACAGCCACTATTATCACCATAATATAACAAGCATCCTGCAGTCCCTTTTTATTTTGTCTAACCAGGATTATTACTCAACCTACTAGGCAAAAATTTCCAAACAGATTCATATGACACACTGAGTTCAGTTCCTATAATCAGCCAAGGATTTGTTTTTATGTGCAACAAGGCTGTCGACAGAAATATTGAACACCAACATGAATCACAGCCTTGTTTAGGCATTACAACAAACATCTTGTGGGCTTAATGAGGATCAATACTGGCATATACATACTATAAAAGTTGTACTGCCCGAACCTTTGGGTTCTCTTATACACAAGATTTCCAATTCAAGCAGTACAACCAAGCAGTACCAAGACAATTAAATTCAATACAGAGAAACAATGTACCCCATTATAGAGAAACAAGATTTCATTCCAATACAATACAACAAAATCAGCAACACAATCTCAAGTATGGAAGAAAGAAAATTCATACAAAACCAAATAAGAACCATCACAGTGGTTTGATAAACCCTACGGCTATACCTTGATTCCGTTCGACTTGCAGTCCTCCTCATCCTTCCAAAATAGTTGACGAATTCGGACATTCAGCGTCGCTACTCTTAGTGATTTCTCTCTCTATTAGACTCGCTCCCAATTTTTTTTTTTGGACTCACAATCAAAGGAATCGACAACTTTGGTTTAGGGCAAGGGGGTTTAAATTTATAGAGGATCTTTTACCTAAATTGGCTGGGTATTACTCTGTTTGGCCAGTTAAGGACCATCGGTCGGAAAGAGATGGGTGACTGATGGTATACATCACGCAACTGTGAATTCGCCGGTCAATTCCTCGAGCTTCGTACCCTCATCGGTCGCGTCGCCGAATTTCTGGGACCCTTGGTCCGATTGAAGTCGCTCGGTCGCTTATGCCGCCCCTTTGCTTAGCCCGCCGGTCAATTCATGCCGTCGCCGGCTCCTTCCTCCCGTCTCTCCTCTCGTCCCGTCCGATCCGATTAAGACCCTAGGTCTAGCTAGGTTCGCCTCACTCTACCCTTTCTTCTTGGTTTGACTGATTGAGAGGCTAGGGTTCTGGATTTCCTTCTTGCTCGGTTGTTTCTGAAAGTAGTATGCACACAAGCCAATCATATTTGATATGATGTAGCATATACTTTGTAATCTTATTCATTTATTAATAAAGGAAATTGATTTTCTTAAAAGGCATTTTATATTATCTACATAGTGCTGTTATATTAAATGTGATAAACCCATAGTTTTGAGCAATGCTTTTAGAATCATGATGGTGATCATGCTAATGAGATCTAAATTCAAGATAGCTCACAAACTAAAATTGTTCCTAATCGTTGGATTACTAAATTGGGGATTAGTGAATCCGGATAGATTAGTACATACGTTGCTTGCTCTTAGGAAGAGGATGATTGATCTCATAATCATTTGTGTGGAGACACTAAAGCAAGTATGTAGGTGCTTATTAGAGAATAAGTTCACTGAACGTGACTCGCTAAGGAATACCTAATGGAGTTTTACTCGCCTGTCAATAGGAATTCCTCTAGTGATAGTAGTACAAGTGATCCTTGGACTTGAGATCATCATAGTATCTTGTGTATGATGAGTTATACTTTGACATGTCCCTTAAGACCTTGTGGGTATATCAAAGGGTATGATTGGGTATAATTAGTTATACATGGAGATAGGTGAATGATCAACAAAGAATCTACCTCGTCTAGTAAAAGATGTGAATGTCCTATGTGATTCGATAAATGATAACTCAGTAGTCCTTGGCCAAGGCAGAATGAAATTAGAAAGGAGTTTCTAATTTGCATTAATTAGATTTGTGCATTTGGGAATCGAAATACATATAATTAAATAAAATAAGACTTGACAGTAAATCCATGTCTTATATTTAATTGGGACATTGTATGGTAGAAGGATTGAATTGTACGGTAACTATCTACTCAAAGGTTCTTTTGTGATTAATGTTGAAATCTATATTATCTGGAAAGTCGTTGATCGCTAAGGGGGCTTACCCTTATTGTAGAATAAATGTTATTTATTTAAATGAATTAAATAGTTTAATTTATTTATTTAAATAAGATTAGAATTGTTCTAATTGATTTATTCACAACCGGTTTAATATGGAGAACCTAAAGGGTCACACCGCAAAAGAAAAATATTTATTTAAGAAGTAAATGGCATAATGGTAATAATAAGTTAAGTGTATTTAATTTAATCTATGGAGATAGAATAAATTAAATAGCTTAATATTTATTATTTAATATTTTGGAAATATTAAATATAAATTAATAAGAGGAGTCTTATTATTATTATTACTATTACTATTATTTAATTCCTAATAGGGATTGGGAATTAATTAATAGAAGTACTTCCCATGGATTCCTAATTGGATTAGGAGCATTATTAATTAAAGGAGTTTATTATAATACAAACCCTAAATCCTAAATAGTTTAGGGAAGGGTTATTCCTACATCTATAATAGAAGTCATAGATCTATAGATTGGGTTACTCTGCATAGATTTAAAATTTCTATAGAGATAGAAACTAGGGTTTTGCCAAATACAAACTTCTTGAATACTTGTTCTTCCTTGGTGGATCACCTTAGAGGAAAACATTGGGTGGCTAACGTTGAGGAAAATCAAAGTAATCATGTATTTTGAGGAGAACGAAGGACTAGGAGTTGAACTTGTACCGAGGAAGCTTTGTTCTACGAGGGTATTTTCTTATTCTCTTTCTCTTTCGTTTATATCGTTAATTGAGCACATAGATTGATCTTGGTGATGGTTTGTATAAAATTTAAAATCCGATTTTATCGCGCTTCCGCACTTTATGTAATTTGATTACATGTTCGCGTTATATACAAACCTAACAGTGTATCAGAGCCTAATCTTGTGCTAATTATCGATTTTGATGATTCCATGTATGCTTGATATGCGATTGGATCGAAATTTTTGGGCAATAAAAAAAAATTTTCTGAATCAGCGAGGCGCAGCTGCGCCGCCTCCAGTTCATTCTGGAGCGCAGCTGCGCCGAAACCCAGAATCGTTTTTTTCTGGGGAGCTGCGCAGCTGCGCCTGGTATGGTAAGCAGAATCTGAAAAATATTATTTTTCTTCAATTAAAATAAATGGTTTATTTAATTGATATTTTTAAAATAAAGAGTTTATTTTATCTGGAATAGGATTTCAGATTGCTAAAATTAAAGGAGTTTAATTTGGATTTGGTTTTTGATTAAAATAAAAGAGTTTATTTTGTTTCAAAACTAAATATTAGCAAAACTTTTGCCCATTAATTGATATCAATGCATATATGGAATGGATTTATTATTCATGGGATGAATGTTATTTATTGATACATATAGAGATATGTATGATAATAAATAGGGATTGATTATGGACGATTGACCAATGTGTGATTGGATTTATTTTAGTGGATGCTTGAATGTATGGGTTTTTATAAATGGGGTCTGCGTACCTCGTCTTCTCTAATTTTTCTTAATGTAAATTCTATCTCCCTCCTATGTACTTCCCCTTGACTGCTGATCAAGGTTTCTATTTATTGTAAATAGTTTATGTAATAGGACTAGTTAGAATTAATTTTTGAAGAATTGGAGACAAAGGAGCAAGGAGCGCTTGAAGACCCGTTTGTATTGGAGCCCGGGTTTAAATGTAATAGTTATATTTAAATTTAATTCTTGCACCCTAGGTTTGACCTTTTGGTTCACTTGGTGGCTCTAGTGAACCAAACTAGAATAAAAGTCCATAATCAATCAAGTTAGAATATTGTATTCTATATGTGCATGATTATTATATATATATATATTATATATTATCCAACATGCTTCGCATGTAAAATAATATGACGCGTATTTTATATATATATGTGCATGCGCGCTAAACAAGATGAGACTAATAATAATAAACCCTCAAAGAAATTATATTAAGTCCTAAGCGTTCAAAGATATTTGGAATATCGAACGTCGCCTTCTAGCATGGTAAAACAATAGAGTATTAAATGTTTAATATGAGTTTGTTGTGTCACCACAAGGCAAGTATTAAATATTTAAGATGTTGCTTTATCACATTTGATGCTTATAAATAGACTGAACGATGCTGTTTTGTTGTGTCACCACAAGGACAGTGTTTTTCTTTCGAATATATGGAAGTGCTAGGTTGGACTTAACTTGGATAATTTTGATTCGGATGTGTCACCACTTGATCAAAATAATCTAAGAGGCAAAATACAAGGAGTTACATAGTGATGTAATTGACAATAGTTGTCTACCTATTTATTTATATATCGCTTGTTGTGTCACCACAAGGCTATATACATTTGAAATGGGATCCTTAATCTCACTAGCAAATCTTTAATTAGAATTGCCGAACTATATAATGAGGGTAATATAGTTTGATGAAAATAGTGGGAGATACCAATTTAAAATAAAGACCTAATTTATTTTGGTAATTAATTAAATGAATGTATGCTAAAATGTTGTCTATTTCACATGCAGAATTTAAAAATGTCAAACTCACTATCACTGCGTAGCATACTTGATTGCTAACAAACTGACGCTGACCGGACCGAATTATATGGACTGGTTAAGGAATCTGAGAATTGTTCTCACTGCTGAAAAGATTTCTTATGTCCTAAATTCGCCAGTTGTCGACGCCAAGAGGGTTTTTCTCGGTCTCATTTTGTCTTTCTCCAATTTTAGCCTGTTTGGTTTTAGATGGATTTTTGGAAAAGGTCGGCCATTGATGTCTCGACGGTCGAGGTTTTGAATAGATCGCATTTGCTGTTTTATGATGAGCCAATTAACACCAAGAGTCGCCAGGTTGGTATAACTTTGAATATGGATTAATCCTGTTACCAAACTCATCCGAGATTTTTTTCGCTTTATTTCTTTTTTTTTAATATATATCGCATGGCGTCAAATATGTGACTACCGAATTACTTAGTGTCTAGCGAATCGACCGATTCGATAGAGTACGGGGGGCTTGCTTATAGTGAGGGGGAAGGTGTTAGGCACCACTCGACTTCCGTGAAACACGGTTACCGGCCAATCTTTTGATACTTTCCTATCCTTTTATCCATGAAGATGTAGTGTGTGTGTGTGCTAAGCGCTCTGCGAAAGTTGTCGTGTGTGTGCCTTATAGATGACATGAATTTGGTGATGTAAAGAATACTCGCATTTGGATTTTTAGGGAATAGTCGTGGGCAGGGCTTTAATATATGAAAACACTTCGGAATGGTCTTCTCCCAGCATAACACAGAGAAGGCCTCGATGAGAAAGGTTTTGAATTTTAAATTGATACAAACTCTGGCAAGATTTCCATTATAGGTGTACATTTTGACAAAACTCTCATCGAGTTTATAAAAACCTTCGTCAAAATAGAGGCAAGTCGAGATCTACTATACGTTGCTTTCGTAACTCAAAATAAATGCGGGGCAACTTCTAGACGTCTCTCTTTAAACCCTATGCAACAACGGTTTAAATAAAACGCCATTATTTATAAAATCAATTTTTGTGATGTTTGAAAAAAACGATTTAATCCCTTTGCCTTCTAGTCAGAATAGGAATTCGGACATTCATTAGCATATTCCCAAGTTTGTGTTTTGTCCTCGTGACTCTATAATAACCAACCTAGTGTTGCTTGATTTTTTATGATAATACAATCTTACTCGTATTAGCTGTTGAAATCATATTTTTTTGTTGTCTCACAAAATCCAATCAAAGTGTATAATCACCCAGCGTCCCGGGGTCTATTCCCCATGGGCATGTAAGCCATTCAAAATATAAACCCCTCTCAATACAGCCTACAATCAACCTTAAGATTTCACATATTTCGGGGGCCTTATAACACGGATTCTCTCCTCGTCACAATAAAACAACACAAACAAACTACTTGGCGTCGTTGTTAAGGCCCGACAGAAATACTATAATATTACAATGAAAGGGACAAATCGAATTTTGATTACAGATATCAAAAGATGTAACCATGCATCGAGATTTGGACCGCACGGAGCAGGTCGTATTTCCTAATGGGCTCACAAGTCCAAAATCGCCACACACCCACAAGATCCGAAGAATTTGTCATAGCAATTAAATCAGTCTATGCTACCAAATATATCGTTGACAACGAGCTAAAATTCACCCACAAATGGAGATCATACGGCTCCCATTAGGAGGAATTTAGTTTCCATTTGGGGTATCGGAACCCTCACTAATAGCCCATCAAATCACATAGATTCCACAACAAATACAGCATGGAAACTAACATTTGTAATATAATTTGGATGATAAAAGCTTAACAAAAATGCGTAAAACACTCTAAATGCTTATAAACAAAGGAATTTTTCACCTGCAATATAGATCCACCCAACATTATGTAATGAATTGTTGTATGTATTGAATGAGATGTAGGAAATATAGAGATGTAAATCTCACAAAATGGAGTTACAATTTCTCACATTTCTCCTTTTCTCATCTTTTTCTCTCTATTTTTCTTGTTTCTGTTGTTCCTCCTTTCTTTTCTGTTCTTTTTTCCGCCGCGCTGCTCAAGCTACGGGCTCTCCTGGATGAAAATGAAGAAACGGAGCGTGAAATAGGCTAGCTTTAAGGCGCACAAAAACAGCCGCAAGAATTAGATCCGCTGTCCTGGAGCCGCAGATAGAATCTGCGGCCTGGCCTGGACCCACACCAATCCATCGCACATCAAGCTGGTTTTTCCCTAGGTGTTTCAGTCAACAGTCTACCGTGACGCTCAAAACCTCAACCAATTGATTCATTAATCGTTTGGGCCCGCAGATCATATCCGCGGCTCGGTCGTGGGCTTGATTTTTTCATCGCATTTCTGAAGTGCCGCACCCCTCTCGCATTCGCGTGGGTCGTGACGTCAGTTTTCCGCACGGGACAGGTTTAGTAGTTAATTTGCAAGATC
Organism: Aralia elata; assembly: GCA_034770075.1. Classification (NCBI taxonomy): domain Eukaryota; kingdom Viridiplantae; phylum Streptophyta; class Magnoliopsida; order Apiales; family Araliaceae; genus Aralia; species Aralia elata. Next base: position 1,119,668 of record JAVJAP010000243.1, on the reverse strand, counting down.
CCGGGGGACATCACTGGGAGAATGTGCCGCATGCATTCGAGCGCAGGCTCATATTTCGGACAGGCACCTAGCTGTCACGCTCGGTTGTCGGATTGTAAATCGTCAGCACCAGCCCGAGTGCGTCCGAATGCTCGTATCTTGTGCATCCCTACGCACCTACACACAGGCCCCGGTTTCATATTTGACGATTTGTGCCCTCGCTGTCCACGGTTATGTATATCGTAAGCAGCGCAAAATTTGGGTGTCCTACAAGCTGCCCCTCTTTAATCTATGATTTATAGAAATGTTAAATGACAATAACATGGAACAATGATAAAGAAGTAGGACACATGTATGAGTGCATGAATAACATGCATTAAGAATGAACAGTGCATACAATGCATGACAATCACATTACATACTTTAATGATGCAAATGCAAGATGTAAAGGCATGCTCTAAACACGATTCGTAAAGGTGTCAATGGCATCAAATCACCCTAACCTGTCGACTCGTCCTCGTAATCGCACGGGTCTCAGTATCCGGTCTCGATTTGTCCCTGTGAAATGTTCGGCGTCTCATATTATCCCGTGTTCACTCCCCCCTCTTGATATAATCAACCTTTAATTCCAATCCCATTGTCATCAAATAGAAGATTATTCCTCCCTTGACTAAGCTTTGAAAGGGGCTATCCTATGGAATTCCCGTCACTCGCACATCACATTCTTGGCAACGCCAATTGCTCTATCTGACATCTGATAGGGCTAAGGACCTTGGCCACCCTAACCTGCCATGGGATTACACGATAACACGAATTATCACTTATTATCAATGCATGTGTACACAAACATTTCTAAATCATGAAAAAATGACCCCCTTGTACAAGTACTTTTGATACGATTCTACAGGTTTACAGTCCACCCGCTTGTCACGGCAAGGACCGGTTAGTTTATCGTCCGCCGGACATACCAATCTCGTTAATCGGCCGGTTGTTTATCGTACGCCCAAGGTCAACTTGTCTCGTCTAGTCGGGGCACGGGATAACGTTACTCGTCGCCTGGTCACACCATCACTCGTAACCCCCGGTTTATCGTGAAAGGCACCAGAGATTGGATTATCTGGTCGGAAGCTCGGAGGTTTTCGTCGCCGAACATCCATCTCGTAATCACCTGAGGTTATCAGATCGCCGGCATCGAACTTTGTCTCGTCACGGGTATGCGGGTAAAGCGATCGATCACGTGCACCCCATCTCCGGTAACCCCCGGTTAATCGTCGCACGGATTGGTTTATACTATTGTCGGACAGCCGGGTTTTCGTCGCCGGACATCCATTCCTCGTAAATCCGCCGTTGCGAAATCGTCGAAACCGGATCGAGTGTGCCTTACGTCCGGCAGGCATTCGGGATATCGTCAGGGCCGGATCTCACCCATGCTCGTAACCTTGCCCGGTTATCAGTCGCTGGTTGGATTTACCGTTGTCGGAGAGCCGGTATAATCTGTCGGCCCCACGGTCATCACCATCTCGTGACGCCGTTTATCGTCGCCAGGGTCGAATCGTTCAATGTGCGGGGCACGGGTGTCCAGTCCGCCCCGGTTGCGCCCTATCCTCGTAAACCCCCTGAGGTTTATCCGTCTGCCTCGGATTAGCGTTATCTTGTCGGACGCCCGTTATTCGTCGCCGTAGAACGGTCGTCCGCTCAATACCCCGTGTTATGCCCCATTTAGGGCGTTTTTATTTATTCCGTAACCGGAAGTCCAGGTTCAGACTCGTCGTCATGTCGGGGAGGCCGGTATCGGCCGCAGGTCCACTCTCCCATTGCCGTCGTAACCCACCGGTTATCGGACGCCCGGCTTGGTTTTTTATCTTGGATCTCAAGCCCTTCCCACGGGTTTGTTTGTTTTTTGTCTTATTTCTTTTTCTGGATATCATCATCAGCCCTTCCCAGGGGTGCTCAAATCACCCATCTTTGTTCGTGGTTCGCCGTGGATCTTCAGCCCTTCATCCCAGTGGGTTTTGTTGTTTTTTTGTCTTTTTTTCTTTTTGTGGATATCAGACCCTTCCCCAGGGTTGTCTCACCATCTTGTCGTGGTTCGCGGTGTGGATCTCAGCCCTTTCCCAGGGTTTTGTTGTTTATTTTGTCTTTTTTCTCTTGTTGTGTGGAATTAATTCAGCCCCCTTCCATCCAGGGGATGCTCACCCATCTTTTGTAGGGTTTCGCATGTGGATCTCCAAGCCCTTCCCAGCGGTTTTGTTGTTTTTTGTCTTTTATTTTTACTTTTTTTAGTGGGGATTATCAGCCCTTCCTCAGGGTGGTGTCATCACCATTTTGTCGTGAGTCGCCAAGGTGGATCCTCAAGCCCTTCCCAGGGTTTTGGTTGTGTGTTTTGTGTCTTTTTTTTCTTTTTCGTGGATAGTTCGAGCCCTTCCCAGGAGGTGCTCACCAATCTGTTTGTGGTGTCGCTGTGGGATCATACATGCCCGTCAATCCCAGGGTTTGTTGTTTTTTTGTCTTTTTCTTTTTGGTGGATATCAGCCCTTCCCGGGAGGGTGCCCTCACACATCCTTTGGTTCGTGGTTTCGCAGTGGATCTCAGCCCTTCCGCATAGGGTTTGTTGTTTTGTTGTCTTTTTTTCTTTTTTTGTGGGATATCAGCCGACTTCCCAGGGGTGCTCACCTTCCTTTGTTGTGGTGTCGCGGTGGATCTAAGCCCATTCCTCAGGGTTTGTGTGGCTTTTTTGTCCCTTTGTTTTTACTCGGTTTTTTGTTGAGATATCAGCCACCTTCCCAGGGTTGGTGCTCACACAGATATCCTTTGTCAGATGGTTCTCGCGTGGGGGATCTCATCGACCCATTCCCTAGGGTTTGTGGTTTTTTGTCTTTTTATTTCTCTATATTGTGGTCAATATTCAGCCTCTTTCCCACAGGGTCGTGCTCTACCAGTGCTTTTGTGGTTCGCCCTGCTGGATACTCCAAGCCTCTTCCCCTCCACGAGGGTTTGTTGTTGTATTTTGTCATATTTTTTTTCTTTTTTTGGGTGGATATCAATCAAGCTTTCCCAGGGGTGGCTCACCCTCATCTTCGTCACGTGGGTCGCTGTGGGATCTCAGAGCCCTTCCCAGGGTTTGTATGAGCTTATTTTGGTTTGTGCTTGTTTTTTTCTTTTTGTAGGAGTAACTATCAGCCCTTCCCAAGGAGGTGGCCTCAACCCATGCTTTTGTGGTTTCGCAGTGGATCTCAGCCCCTTCCCAGGGTTTGTTGATTTATTTGTCTGTTTTCTTTTTGTGGATATCAGCCGCGTACCTCACCAGCGGGTCGGCTTCAACCATCTTGTCGTGGTTCGCACGGTGGATCTCAGCTCCTTCCCAGGGTTTAGGTTGTGTTTTTTTGGGTGATTTTTTTTTTAATTTAATTTTTTTTTTTTATTTTTTTTTGAATATGAGTATGTGTGATCCGGCTTCATGTCCCTGGATCATCCACTCCAACTCATCGTCCACGGTATCCTGGCCGCAAAAGCCATCATCAGTCTGATCATTAACAATTCGTGTAGGTCGAAAAACGACGTGCTGTGTACTTTCTTGAAGATTAGATTTTCATTTTTGATCGTACCTGCATTCCCATGAAAAAACGATGTTTATGCCATGTATCCGGCAGATTATGTTTATGTGGACAGAATGGCATAGTGCACAACAACTATGTTATAGATAAGACAATGACCCCATTGTTCAGTCAAATGAATTTACGATTCGACCGTCGTCATTGTTTGCCAACCTCTATTTGCACTATGGATCACTGCCGTCCGACGTGAAGTGTAAATTTTTCTAGAACTTATCAAAAAACCATTGGTATTTAGTACGTCGCTGTCCTTGTGTCTCTGGTCGATCTTCATTTTCAATCGAGTTGCATGGCAGGTCCTATTGGTCCGCTCTCTGTGATAAAGATCTGACCAGTTATGTTGGGTCTCGTTGGCACCCCTGTTTGAAATTCATTTCATGTTGGCCGATAAATGCAATGGTTATCACCGCATTATATTCATCCTTGTATGTGCTCACTTGCACGCTGGGAATCATATTGGAAGTGTCGATGACGGCATGTGATAGATCTAGCGATTGGGGAGATGCCAAATCTGGGATCAGAGAAGTTTTCATGTGCCACGGACCCATCGGCTTCTCTTCCACTTCCACGAATTTCTTAATGCCCCTCTGCCTTTGGCTGCGTGTTTCTTGCACAGAAAGTAACTTTCTTTTGAAAACTCGCGATATACTGATCCGTTATGCTGAGTTATTCCACAGCTCTTGCAAAGATCCCTGTCATATCAAGATTGACTAACAAATGCCGAAAACTTGAAAGGCTTGCGGCCAGCTTTAGGTGTTAGCTCAACACCTCAAAGATATTATAATCTCGGGACTCTCAATAGAATGCAGTTAAAGCACATGAAATTGAATTTCTGCTTTGGGAAATCGACTACAATTCTAGCACAGTTGTGTGAACCGTGTGAATAGATACTAAGATAGTGGAGTATTTTTTTTGGTTTTTTTTTTTTTTTTTTTTTTTATTTTTTTTTTTTTTTTTTTTTTTATTTTTTTTTTTTTGGTTTTGTTTTTTTTTTGTTTTTTTCCCTCCGTGAGTTGATGATTTTTCTATTTGCAACGCAGTGTGTGAATATCGTAAAGAAAACCTTCAAGACATTCCATGGTCAATTGTAACGTGAAAGTAAAGGTTCAGAATTCTATAAAAAACTAACCGTTCCCCTCGTCAAAAGGTATTTGTTTCCTGGCTCCCGATATTCTCAGAACAACAAAACGTTATCTTGGTCATGGATCGACATCATTATAGACCTCTAAATGGCACTGTGCGATGCAGCACTCCAGTAGGCGGTTTTCTCTTCCATGACTCAATTGTTTAACGGCCGTAGAGAGCTATATTTGCGCATTATCTGTTTCTCCTTTATATAGTCACACTTCCACTTGGTGTCTCGATTTTTCTTAGGCTTTTCAAGAGTTTACCCATGTGTAAAACCGAGTTTTGGACCAATGACTCCCGAACCAGACGAATTTGGGGCAATTGAAGGTAGTATAACAAGAACACCCACTTCGGGGTTATTATTCACACTCGAGAAGTAAACAAAGGCTCCACGGATACGAGAACACAGGTGTCGTCGGTCTGCCCACCATTCACATTCTTTGGCTTGAACCTTGCGACAACAAGATTACGTTTTTCGCTTAGGCTTGGAGTTACCCATGTTAGCCGAGTTGTTAGGCCGGATGACATCGCCCAGAAACCAGTAACGGCTTTAAGGGGCACCCAGATGCAGAGACAGAACCCAACTTAGGCTTAATTACTCGAGTAGGCCCATGCCACCGATCTCGATATATCTGCTCGGGCCCTCCCTCTACTGTAAATGCTCGTTTTCTTAGGCTCTGAAGTGTAACCCATACGTAAACGAGTGTTGTTGCCACAAGCGACAGCTCCCAAACCAATGGCCTTTAGAGGACTAACCCAGGTGGTTAGAGGACACCTCCCTCGGGGCTATAATTCACTTCGAATAACCCAGGCCAAAACGATTCGGAGACTATTAGCTGTGATAATCATTTTATCCGTCTGACTTCTTGATTTTAGCTTGATAATCATATGACATGTCATGACTACCGTGTGTGTAAATTTTGGTCATCAAACGTCAGTTCAATAGTTTTATTACCCCACATAGCTGAAATGTTTGTAGCAAAATAGCAAAAGTGAAGGCTGTCACCATGAGGTCGATCTCTGTCGACCAAATCGTTGCTTTTGAAATTAAGGGCCCTTTGTTACTCCGATCTCACAAAAGGGTTGATATAGCCTTCTTCGATCTAATCATTAACTCAACGGACTCGTAGCTCCACGGTTGCTTTGTGGCAGAATTAATCCGATTCCGCATACTGATAGTTCAAAAAATAATCCCCCCTCCACGCGGGCAAGGATCCTTTGTATCACCGGGATACATAATTAAAAGCTTGACAGAAATGCCAGATCGATCGGACACCGATCAGATGATTGTACATGAGTAGTCAGTTGATGATAGATGGTGCATAGTTGACGGGATTGTTGCAATCGGAGGTGCCCAAACTTGCACGTCATCATGTGTCCTGGGTTAGTTGATAAACTTGCACTCCCAGTAGTTTAAGTTTGCTCCTTCTTGTGATCTCACCTCGTACTTGTTGCCATCGGTATTCTCGCTTTAGGCGGCTTTGACAAAAGTTCCGGCTCCTTTTGACTTGTAGAAAAAGAGTGTTGGGGGATTTTTGATTTTTGAGATTTGTTTTTTTGATTCTTGATTTTGTTTTTTTTGTGTGTTTGTTTTGTTTTTTTATATTTTGTTTTTTTTGTTTTTTTTTTTTTTTTTATATTTATTTTTTTTTTGCCCCTACTTTCCCGGAGTTCTTTGTGAGACACCGTCAGGGGTTTCTCGAGGTTTGATGGCAGAATGGTTTGGGTCATAAGCCGGGTTTTCCGGAGTTTACTCCTTTCCAGATCCACAAACCCTATTGATCTCGTCCAGGGACTCGTTATTGCGCAGATATCTGTACTCAGACATTGGCCCAACTTCCTCCCCTATTCATATCCGAAATCTAGCTCATACTACCATGTAATCAGTTGATCCTCCTTCAAATTTGGCCTAACTCGCTTAGTCAGGACTAGAATTGCCTCAAGGTTTCGGTGCAGTACCCATTGATCTTCTACTGGCTGGGATTTCACTGGGACATAACTCCTGGATTTACCCCCCCTGGAGATATCAACGCTGCTTGCTACAACGGTCCGACTGAGGCCGACTTGAGTGAATGGTGAGGTATCAAGCAAATGGAGCTCATCAGAAGATGCATGGAACGCTCGGCCATAGTGGCATGGAACCTGGCATTTGATGGCAATATTATCTTGACATGAGCTATCGCAGTGCATCTAAGTCAGTTTTCTCAATAGGATTTAGCCAGTAGTAGTGAACCCGTTCACACTGATTTGCTTTGGCCAAAAATGACCTCCCTGGCTCGCATATGGCTCCGACAGGATTATCTCACCATGGTACTCTTGCTCACTTAATCTAATTGGGCGCTTCATCTTTACGGCCTTTTCCACGATATCTACAGCATAGTTCACCAATTGAGCATTAGAGAAGAAGGTTTCAACTTGCCTCACATACTTTTGGGATTCTCTTTGTCCCACAGGTCAGATCTGCATTTTCGGGAGACGGAGCCTGGTCTCGAAGGGACTCTTTAATGTTTAATTGATACGCCCAAGCGCCCATATTCAGGAGATGGCGTTCCACTACATGGGAGGATCCTCTCCAATTCTGATCCTCATCAGGAACCGGACAAGTCTTGTAAACCGGCAATTTCTCAGGGCTAATCTCAGTCCTAGGATGCATCACCTTGCATTCGGACCGTATTGTTGCGCAGTGGCAGAACTGTAAATTTCCAATTGGCTACCAACGGCTTTTTGTCTCAATATTGGAAATATGGAATGGAGTAAATGGACCTTGACGGCCTCTTGTTGGAATATCTTAGGACCCGATCCTCAATCTCGACAAATAACACACCAAATAAAGGCCGTAGTGTAAGTACGGGTGCCAAGATATACATAAGTTGGGCATAAAGATGGCAACAGTGCCAACACTGATGTAATGATTGAATACAGTTTTAATTTTCCGTTTCTTTTTCTTTTTTTTGTTTTATTTTTTTATTTCTTTTTTTTTTTTGTTTTTTACGGTTTCTCTCTAATCTTATTCCTCGCAAAAACAACCGGTCATGTGTTTTGATTCGGACTAGGATAATATTCAGGAAAAATTTTTAGAAAACTCCTTGGTACAGTGGTTCTGGAATGGCCCATCCTGCAAACACCCATCGTCAGTATTCTTTTTATATGTGCAGGTGATGCAATCACATGATACAGGAACATATTTATTATGATTGATGCCGGTATGACAGTTGTATGCCATTTACATGACATTTATTTATTTGACTGAACGATAAAAGAGCATGAAGAAGCTTCCCTTTCGTTAGGTTTATCAGAGGCTGACCTACCCTAGGGTTACTCTCGCGGGCTTTTCGGCATGAAGGTCCCCAAATCTTCGCAATCTACTCGTCTGAATCCTTTCGATTGGAGCGGATTTGGGTGGTGCGTTTCCTGAGCCATCTCCGGGGAGCAGCCCCTTCGAGTCCAGTAATAAGCAAACGACAGGTTCGCCTCAGGAGGAGGTACTCTCTCAACATGCATTCACATTCATCGTCCTCACCGTATGCAAATGATTTTTTTTAAAATAAAACAAATCCATTCAATCATTCATTCATTTGGACAAAAAGGCAACACATTCACACACAACAATACGTAAAACAAGTCAAAATATCGCACGTACATACACATTTATGAATTTTAGAGGATAGGGAAGCAATCAAGACTTAAATGCGGCTTAAGCCCTCTAATGTCCCCAGCAGAGTCGCCAGCTGTCGAAGCCGGGTTTTCTCGTCACTTTTGTCTTTTACAATTTTAGACTTTTGGTTTAGATGATTTTTGGAAAAAGGTCGGCATTGATGTCGACGGGGTTTTGAAAGATCGTGTTTTATGATGAGCCAATTAACCAGAGTCGCCAGTTGGTATATTTGAAATGGATGTACCAACTCATCCGAGTTTTCGTTTTTTTATAAATCGCTGGCTCATATGTGACTCCGAATTAATTGGTCTGCGAATCGAGATTCATAGAGTTCGGGGGCTTGCTTAAGTGAGGGGAAGGTGTTAGGCACCCCTCGACTTCCGTGAAACACGGTTACCGCAATCTTGATACTTTCCTATCCTTTAATCCATGAAATGTGTGAGTGTGTGCGCGCGCGCGCGTGTGTGTGTGTGCCTATGTGAATGAATTTGTATGAAAGAATCATTTGGATTTTTAGGGAAAAGTCGTGCTTTAATTTGAAAACGCTTCGGAATGTCTTTCAGCATACACGAGAAGGCTCGATGAGAAAGGTTTTGATTTTAATTGTCAAGACTGCAAGATTGCCATTAGGTGTCATTTTGACAAAACAAGAGTTTTAAACCTTCGTCAAAATAGGAGTCGAGATCTATACGTTGCTTTCGTAACTCAAATAATGGGCAACTTCTAGGAGTCTCTTTAACCCTATGCACAACGGTTTAATAAAACGCCATTTTATTTATAAAATCATTTTTGTGATGTTTGAAAACGATTTTTCCTTTGCCTTCTTGTCAAATAGGAATCGACATTCATTTAGCATTTCCAATTTTTTGCCTCGTGACTCTAATAACCTAGTTTGCTTGATTTATGAAAATCTTATCGTTTAGCTTTGAAATCATTTTTTTGTGTCACAAAATCCAATCAAGCATAAACACGGCGTCGGCTATTCATGGGCAATGTAAGCCATCAAAATAACCCCAAACGCCTACAATCACAAGTTTCACTATTTCGGGGCCTTAAACAACGATTCTCGCCTTGGCGTCGTTTTAAGGCCCGACGATTTACATATTTACAATGAAAGGTACATCGAATTTATTACATATATCAAAAGATGTCCATCATCGGATTTGGACCACGGGGTCGTTTTCCCTAGGCTCACATCCAAAATCGCCACACACACCCACAAGATCCTAAGAATAGCAATCTAAACAGTCTATGCACAATATATCGTTACAACGAGCTAAAATTCACCAAATGGATATCATCGGGCCATTAGGAGGAATTTCGTTCCATTTGGGAACCCTCACTAATAGCCCTCAATCCATAGATCCACAACAATACACAAGGAAAACTACATTTAATATAATTTGGATGATAAAAGCTTAACAAAAATGGTAAAAACAAAATGCTAAAACAAAGGATTTTTCACCCTTGCAAATGATCCCCACAATATGTATGAATTTGTGTATTGAATAGAGTAGGAAATATGAGATGTAATCTCACAAAATGGATACAATTTCTCACTTCTTTTTCTCTCTTTTCTCTCTATTTTTCTTGCTGTTTTCTCCTTCTTTTCTTTCTTTTTTCCGCCGCTGCTGCTGCTCTCCCCCCCTGGATGAAATGAAGAAACTGAGCTGAAAATAGGCTGCTTTAGGGCAGCCGCAGATAGATCCGCGGCTGGCCGCAGATAGATTCTGCGGCTGGCTGGCCCACACCCCATCGCACTCAGCTGGTTTTCCTGGTTTTCGAGTCCCGTGCGCACCACCATTATTTTAAATCGTTTGGCCGCAGATCAATCCGCGGCTGGGTGGGGCTGATTTTCTCGATTTCTGTGCCGCACCTCGATTCGCGTGTCGTAGACGTCAGTTTTCGCCGACAGGTTTGTATTTTGCAGTCCGGGAATCACTGGGAGATGTTGCCGCATCATTCGGGGCATTGCTCATATTCGGACGGCCCTGCTGTCACGTCGGTTTCGGTTGTAAATCGTCGCGGTGGCGTCGAATGCTCGTTCTTGTGCATCCCTCGCCCTCACAGGCCGGTTCATTTGACGATTTTGCCCTCCTGTCACGGTTAGTATACGAAGCGCAAAATTTGGGTGTCTACAATGACGTTTTAAGGCCCGACGATTACATATTTACAATAAAGGACATATCGACCCTATTACATATACCCAAAAATGTCCATCATCGGATTTGGACCACGGGGTCGCGTTCCTAAGCTCACATCCAAAATTGCTACACACCCACGAAATGGATATTACAAAAATTAAACGACACCGGGTTGCTTAACACACCACAATATCCCAAGACAACAATTTAACTACACTACACATAACATATTTACCATAACGGGCTAAAAATCACCAAATGAATATCATCAGGCCATTAGGAAGAATTTTGTTCCATTGGAACCCTCACTAATAGTCCTTAATCCATGTATCCTCAATAATATACAAGAAAAACTACATTTAATATAACCCAAATGGCCAAAAGCTTAACAAAATAATATACCAAGAATGCTATAAAAGAGGGTTTTTCACCTTGCAAATGATACCACGATTCGTATAAATCCGTATATTGAATAGAGTAGAAAATGTATGTGATACAATCTGGCAAAAGGGGTATAAATCCTCACTTTTTCTCTCTTTTCTCTCCTTTCTCGCTGCTATTTTGCTGCTATTTCTTCCTATTTTTCTTTCTTCTTCCGCTGCTGTCTAACCTCCTGCATCCGAATGAAGAAATGAGCTGATAAAGGCTGATCAGAGGCAGCCGCAAATTGATTTGCGGCTGGCCGCAGATTATATATATATATATATAATATATATATATATATATATATATATATATATATATATATATACTTCCAGTAAAAATTTCATAATTTTTGCAATTACACATAAAGAGTTATTTGGGTGTACTTTTAAAAGTAGTCCTTTACCGTAAAATACATCTCTCATTCTAGTTGGCCAAAAATTCCCATTTTTTTGTACAGGACTCACATAATTTCTCATATTATCATTTCAAATTTTTCTAGAATTTTTAGAGTAAACTAAACGGACGAAACAGTCCTTGGAAACAGATGGTCAACGAGCTTTTTCACCCTTTCTTGAAAAATCGGGATAGTTTTTTACTAAAACAGGTTCTACGAATTTTGTACTCATTATTTTTGAGTGCTACCACTTGGGTTTACTAGTTACTTACATATCTAACACCCCTCTTTGACGGATCGCAAAAAGAGTGTATAGATTTTAGATGGTAACTAATTAAAGTGACCAAAAGTTAGGGTTTTCTAACTTATTTTAAAACGAACTAGTTTTCTTTTCTTTTCTTTACCATCCAAGCGCATCAATACCCATGTTGAGCACAACCAAGCACAAAAAATCATCTAACATATAGATCTACCATCATATGATTTAAAAATATATACTTCTCCTTTGCTTTCAATGTAACATAAAATAAATTTAAGGCTAAGAGAAAAGAACACTTTTCAACCTTTTATTCTAGAAAATTCTTCTTCTTCTCCTTCTTGCTATTACTTAACATGGATATGGCAAAGATCCTCCTTCTTCCTTTTCCTCGATAGTGCCCGACCCTCCTCTCTCTCTCTCTCTCTTTCTCTTTCTATTTTTCTTTCTTAAGTTATTAGGAGATAGAAAGAAAAATGAAGACTAACCTTTTGATAAAGAATGAAGTAAAGTATTATTGTTGGTCAAAAATGTATACATATAATATATGTATGTATATAAATCTTCCAACAAATCTTCTCTATCTTATCTTGCATTAATTGCAAATCTTTCCATATCTTAGCAATAATAAGGTGGCCAAATGAATTGGTGACACATGGCTAGAGTTGGTACAAACTTGTACCAATGTAAGAAATAAAATAATTGCTTAATCAAATGACATAAAGGCCCCTCCTAAGATGGGCTAAATTTTGGGCTTCCATTTAATTCCTTTGGGCTCTCAATTAAATTGTTTGGGCCATGTATTAGCATAGTCCAATACTTCTATTTTTATCTTACCATAATTATTTAACTAGGGTTACTAGTCCACTTATTTTGAACTTTAAATAATTACTCATGTAGATTTAATTTCATAACCCAATTAGACTTGCTTTAATTAGGTTTAAAATAAATAATAAATTGAGATAATAAAATTAATCTCTTAGGTTAATATATATTTAAATACTAACATTTTTCAATACCATAACTCTTAGGTTATTTAATTACCATACCTAATGTATAATTAGGTTACAAGGCTTTTTTTTAATTCACTATATATAATAAATAAATATATATACACATTTATAATATATATATTTATTTAGTCTAATACATATCCCACATATGTCATAGCATATTTATCATCATTGATAAATAATTATTATATTCATTTACTCACATATTTATTTTGGTACATAATAAAAATAATATTATATAAAAAAAAAATTTATTCACAAAATTTCTTATTTTAATTTATATCGAAAAAACTTAGGTTATTACAACAGCAGATTACAGAGCGGGGTTGGGATACTTTCACTAACCACCCCGATCCGACAGTTGTGGCTATCGTCCAGGAATTTTATGCCAACGCACAAGACAAGCCACCATATGTTGTCATTGTTCGGGGAAGAGGAGTCTCGTTCAGCGCCCAATCTATCAATGAATACTATAATTTGGTGACTCCTGAGGTTTTGCCAGTATTCGGATTTTCTTCGTTCAAACCCTGATTATGACAAGATTTTATCAGATTTATGCAACCTAGGGACCACTTGGGTGTCAAAAGGCAACATGGGAGCTTCACTTTTCCATAGCAAAGATTTGAGCCTGTATGAAAAAATCTGGTATGCCTTCTTGTGTGCTAAGCTCATGCCATCCCAGCATGTCAGTGATGTGACTAAAAATGGCGGCATTGTTATATGCCCTCGTTATGGACTACACAATCAATCTGGGGCATATCATTGAGCACAACATCCGTAGGTTCTTGAGAAGTCATATTCAGGGAGGATTGCCTCACCCATCCTTCATCTATGGACTATGTCGTGCGACGGGCGTTCGGTGGGCTGATGATGAGGTAGTAGAACAACCCTTGCAACTTCTCGATCATAAGCTTATTAAATGCTATAAGGTATGGGACAGAGCCGAGTCGCACCCGAGGGGACGAGGCTTTATCCTCCATTCTACCTCCGAGGACGAGGAGGATCCTGACGCACCAGCAGCTTTTAGCTCCCAGCCTAAGGCTCAATTTAGTACTCAGTTCCAGAACTTGAAGCTATACACTAACAAACATATTAAGCGGCTAGAGAGGCAAAACAAGAGACTAGCGGAGCGCCAGGAGCATATGTTCAGCTATCATACGAGCTTCAACGCAACATTAGCCGAGCAATTTGCAAGGTTGAACCCTAGTGCCCCTCCAGTCCAGTTTTTTGTACCTCAGCCTTTGCCTCCTTATCCACCTACCGACTCTGATGATGAAGAAGTCAGTCAAGCATGATGCCTGACCTATCAAGGAAGTCCTCCATTTTTCAATTCTGTATTTTATCAACAATGAGCACATTGTCCAATTTAAGTTTGGGGGTGGATATTGTGTTATTTAGTTAGTTATGTTTAAATGCATTGTCATGGTAGTTGCATTCACATTGTATGTTTTTAAGCGTTATTATAGTTAGAAATAATCATGTGAAATATCATCAAAATGACTTTTCTTGCTTTTAATGTTCATATTCGATTTGTTCCTTACATTTTGATGATCTTTGTCAAACAAATTTTTTGTGTTAATTGCTTTTAAGAGCATTGCAGCAGTACATTTTAGGAAGGCCGATGATATGATTTTGATCAATTGTCTAATGTATTCAGTATTACGGATTAGGATTGCTAAGTTAGGAATGTTAACTGTGGCTAGTTTCGTTAAATTTATGACCCTTTGATCTCATATTGTACACGTCAATGTTTTGAACTGGTTAGGTTTTAGTTCAATTTTATGAATCTGGTGTTCATTAAGGATAGGAAAACCTCTATCACTTGTTAGAACACAAAAATATGAATAATTACTGCTTCGATGTCTGTCTAAAATGCAGGAAAAAGTTAAAATTGATAAAATGAGAATAATAGACAGATATGAGCAGATCTTGGCTAGTTTATTTTTGTGGCCTTTGTCATTCGAACAAGTAAGCCCTTTGGAGTGTCTCTACGCTCGGTGCCCTAAAACCATCTGGTTTGGGAGTCATCAATGGAAAGTTTGCTACATGGGTGACATTGAATAGCCTAATAAAGATAGACATTACACAAGTCGAGAATAAGAATAAATAATCAATGAGATGGAGCGTAAAACGCACTCGTTAAACAAAAAAAAAGGGGCAAAAAATATAGTGAAAACAAGTGAATAAGAGAGGTGTTAAGAGTTTACTGTTTTATCTTTATTCGAGCACTGTGGTTCATGGATTAGAGTGAGATCTTGACTGGTTTGATAAATTGACTACACAGACTCACGTAAGGGTTAAATATTTGATGAGATTGGTATGTTGTTACATTTCTGACGGGCATGAATTTGAAGTTTTGCTGAAATTCTAATTCCTGATTATTGAGGCTTGATATCCATATCCTATGTTAGTCTGCTGCTTTAGGTTTATAGATCATGCATTTGCATTCATATATTTAGGTTGCTTTGTGCATTTTTATTTCTCTTGTTTTTGTTTGAGGACAAGCAAAGTCTTAAGTTTGGGGGTATTTGATGAGTGAGTTTTATACCTACGAATTGAATATATTTTAGGCTCAATTCTTTGTTATCTTTAAGTATTTTTAGTATTATTTTACTTGTTATTGCATTGATTTTGTAGGAGGCGGCTTTGGATGGTCATTACTGTAAAAAACAATTTGAGCTAGTGGCAATTTAGTAATTCTGCAAAATTGGCCGGCGCCGGGGCATGAGTTTTTAGCAAAAAATCTGGCGCCGGGGCGAGCTCCAAATTGGCCCGCGTCGGGGCGAGCTCCTTAGGCCAAATCTGGCGCTGGGGCGGGCTCGTCGAGAATTGCCAGCGGCTGAGTTTGTCTTGTTCTGCCGATAGTGGAATGCCTAGGAGGTTTTTCAGGAACTTGATTGAGACATGAAGAGAGAGAATGATGAGATTATTGAGCACACATAGATTGCTAATCAGATTATTATTCATCCTATGATGGAAAAGAACTAGAGGGAGGAAGAACCACCATAACATCACAAAAGAGCTAAGGAATGCAATTTTGAGAAGGAAATCTAGGAAAGAAGATACTACAAGCAAAAAATTCGGGAATCAATCTAATAAGGGTTTACCATTCTATTTTCTAGTATTTCATTCTTGTTTTGTAATTCCAGAACCATGTTAGGTAAATTGAATATGATGTTAATTAGAGTTATCATGAACTAAACTTTATATTCTAAGATTCCAATGGAACCCAACTCATAGTCTGTATTGAATACTCTCTCTTTGAATATTAGTTAGTCTCTTGTGAATTGGATATCATAACCTATACTTATGGATTAATTGCTTGGCCCGTAATTACCTTGGTAACCTATATGAAATTGAGAAATGGAGTATATTGTTGGGACCTAGTTATGAGTTCATGTGAAAGTTGGATATTTTTATGGGTAGTTTATGAGATTATGTGGCGTGTGTCTTATTTATTATTCTCAAGAATAGATAAATTGATAGTATTTAGGATAGATATATACCTAAATACCGCATGCATCCATTTGAGATTCTATGCTTAATGATTTCTATTGCGAAAGTTGGTAATTGATGGAGTAGTTAATGAGATTTCCCGTGACATGTGTCTAGTTAATTATTCTTGATACTAGTTTCTTGATAGTGTGTAGAATAGAGATATATCTATATGCCGCTTTAGAAAATACGTATTTGACCATCGAGAGAGGCTTTTATATAACTGTGATTTCTCGGATGACAATTCTTGTGTTCTAACTACTTGAAAAAGAGAGAATTATGATATTCAAATGAAGAGTTGGGGGAAGTTGTAATCTTAGATCTTCCTATCTTGAATTTTTTCCGTGTTTTATTTAATTATTGCTTTCTTAATTGTCTTAATTAGTTTTAATTTTTCAGCAAAATCAAATCAACATATCATACTTCAATTATAATTTTATGAATTTACAAATCATTGATCATTGGTTTAATAAAATTGAATTAATATAAGATTGGTAATTGTTAGTATAATTTGCAATTATTCTCCGTGGGAACGATACTTTACTTTCACTTTATTACTTGTTGACCACGTATACTTGCACGTATTTGTCATTATATAAAATGGACAACACCCTCTAATGGTTAATTTGGTGTTACTGCCCTTGTTGCCACTTCCTCCATCAACATTCTTCTTCAACGGACAATCCTTAAACCGATGACCCGTTCCTCCACATGAAAAATAACCTGCTTTCTTTGATTTAGGACAATTTGGAGAAATATGTCCTTCCTGACCACAATTATAACAAACATTCTTTCCCTTCATACACTCCCCAGAGTGATTCTTTCCACACTTGTCACATGCTTTCTTCTTCTGTTGAAAACTCCCTTGCTAAGTCTTTGAGTTGTTGCCACTGCTATTCCATTTGTGTTTCTTGCTGTTGCTACCTCCACTACTAACATTCTGATTTCCACCTTCATTCTTCTTCTTGTTCTTCTCTCGATTATATTTAGATACTGCTTCACTACCACCTTCTGCAATGATAGCTTTCTCTAACAGAGTCGAAAACGTATCAATTTGCAACACTGCCACCTTGCTGAAAATCCATGGTTTTAACCCGTTCTCAAATCTCCGCGCCTTTCGTTCCTCGGTATCCACCTGATGTGGTGCAAACCTTGCCAACTCGTTGAACTTGGCGGCGTACTCTGAGACTGACATGTTCTCTTGTTTTAATTCTAAGAATTTCACTTCCATCCTTCCTTGCATACTCTTTGAAAAATAGTTTTCGAAAAATAATTCTTTAAACCTCTCCCACGTTACTATTCTTTCTCCGGCCCTATTCTGATTTGATTCCCACCAGAAATTAGCCTCGCCCTTCATTAAGTATGTAGCAAAAATTATCTTTTGCTCTTCTGCAACTCTTACAATAACAAAAGCCTTCTCCATTTCCTTTATCCATGTTTGAGCTTCAATAAGGTCAGTTGTTCCTCTAAACTCTGGCGGTCCTACTACCTTAAAGTCCTTAAAATTTGCCAATTGACTCCCTGGCGGATTTCCTGCGACTGGTGCTCTATTCTGCATAGCCTCTGCTAACATGTTAACAAAGTCTTGCATTGGGTTTGCTTGACCTCTTCGTCATTAACGGATCTTTCCTCCCTTTGGTTCCGTGGTACTCTTCTTGACGGCATTATCTGATTTTAAACAAAACCTTAAGTTACTCTTTGAGTTTTATGTTATGCCATATCTTATTAGTGCTAGCATTTAAAATGTAATACATAATTTAAACTCATATAATCATAATGTTGGATTTTAAAATTCAGCTTACTGAATTCAGTTTGCTGAATTAACCAATTCGGTTTGCTGAATTAACCAATACGATTTGCTAAATTAACCAATACAGTTTGTTGAATTAACTAATACGGTTTGCTGAATTAACCAATACGATTTGCTGAATTATCATTTTTCAGATAGACAGCTTACTAACTTAATTCTAAAATCTTATTTATTAATCAAACATGTAATCATAATATTGCATGTATATTCATATACCAAATCTTAGTGTCATACACCTACATGCCTGACATATTTTTATAAATGTCAACTATCCTATTTTTACATCAAATGATGGGATTTACTAAAAGATATACTCCCATATACACATAAGATGGAGATACATCCTATTTACATACTACCTCTCACTATCTGAGGTTTATATCATACATAACATATCCCTAAGAAACAAAAGGGGTACATACTACATCTATATACATAACAACCAAACCAACACATCACTGACTGTCAGGCTGAGCCACCTCAACAGGGACATGCTCTTGCTCCTGAAGTGCATCTCCATCCACTCGACGTCGAACAAAACGGCTCGACTCACCGATCTCAAAATGCTGCCTCCTCTCTCCAATCATGGGACTCGAATATGCTGCATCTAAAGCCCGGCCCAAGGATTCTATCCTGATATCTCTAGCCTCCAATTCCTTCTTCAGCTGATCAACTTTCCTAGCAGTATCGACCCATGCATCCTCAACTCTTATCTTATCGGCTATTTCCAAATCAAACTCGAACATCAGAGCTTGATTCTCTAACTGCACTACTCCTAGCTGTAACTCTACTAGCTCTAGCCTCCCTCTCAACTTAACTGACTGCCCTGAGCCTGATGAGCTGCATCTCTATACTGACTCCATAAGTTGGTGGGTCTGGTTTTGTTCTTCCAAGTGGGCAACTCTTTCCTTCAACTCATTGATCTTGGCCAATAAGTCATCAATCAACTCATCCTTAGGGGTATCTACCATCACTTCTTGCTCTACTGGTTCTTCCACCGGATCTACCTGTCCTTAGTCCACAGTGTGGCTACCCTGCTTTCTTCAGGCATCCTATAATCACAACACCAAAACAAATGATACACAACATCAGTATCACAATAAAATATATTCATTAATGAAATGAAATGATATTTTATTACGTACAATCTATACTCGATGAATTTCCACAATCCATCTCCTAGCATACTCTATACGAGTTTTCTTCTAAGGTTATAACCTAGGTTTCACATCCTAATGTTTATAACTTACAACTCTGATACCAACCTGTGACGCCCCCAAATCCAGGTTCTCTAACCTTGGATTCGATGCTCATAATCCATCATCATCATACACATTGTATAAACTATTGCAGAATAATAAACATACATTGTTCATTTCAATAAGGTTCTACATTAAATCCCAATGTCTAATAACCTTAACTTAAAACATACCCTTAATAATCTCAAAGGTTTACATAAAATTATTACATCAGATAATATGATAATTAAACGTTCACATAAATCTATTCTTGAGCTTTGCCTTTTCCCTTATCCTTCTTGAAACTTTCTGGCTTAGCTGAAATAAACGTTATGATATAGCAAGGGTAAGCAACTAATTTGCTTAGCAAGTTTAGATACAAAGAAGATATATCATGATTAGAAAGGAGTTTGACTTTTGAAACTTTCAACAATGAATATCAATTGTGAAAGAATACGAATTCAAGTTTCAATAATTGAAAGAATAAGCTGAGTGGTCAACAATGACCATGAACGTATACGGAGGTTGTCAATATTTAAACTGGTCCTCTAAATAAATTTTGGTAATCAAGGGGATCAGCCTTTCATACCCGGTGAATATGCATAACCACTTAATAATCGAGCAATAATTGTTTTTCAATATAATGCTTTAATAAAATTGTTCTTTTTCTTAGTCTAGAATCCTTACCAAATTAATTGGTTAGGAACAGTTTTTAAAAACGATTTGATTTAATAAATTTAAACATGCTTGATCTAGCTGATACAACTAGCATAGATCTATCTCATTAATAGTTCATGAATGAAAGAACTTTAACTAATTCACAGTTCAATAAAATAGAATAGGAATTCAATTGCACAAAATGCGAATGTCAATAATCATTATGGATGTGGAATAATCAAAAATAATTATCCACTAACATGTTTTGAAATAATAACTCAAGTTTTAGTTAGGAAACTTGCAATAATGTAAGAAGTTTAAAGTTAAAAACTTGCTCAATATAAATTTGAGTAAGGTTAGGGAACTTGCTTGTCTGACGAGTTACAGATATCTAACTTTAATTAATACTCTTTGAATGACCTAGCATTGATAATGTTGGTCTATCAATTAGTACTGCACATAATTGCATATCTTTATGCTTACTTATGCTATTTATCTAGCAGATAAATCAATCATCTAGCATATATAATTTAATATGCTATCATTAATCCTATAAGACATTTAATCGATCTTAGGTCAATGATTTAATTAATTAATAATATTTTTCTTAAGTGGTAAACACTTATTAAACCCTTAAACAATTTATTATAATTGTTTAATTAATGTGTCATGTAAATTCTCTTTATTTTATTAACTCTGTCTTCATTTAATTACTATTTAATATTAGTTAAACAGTAATTAATTAATTACCTTTAGTTATTATTTAATTATAAATAATAACTAATTATATTTACTCATTATTTATTGTTAATCAAATAATGAATAATCAAATTATAGATCTTATTTGTCTTTAATTATTATTTAATATTAATTAAATAATAATTAATTAATTATTATCCTTATTTATTATTTAATCTTAATTAAATAATAATTAATTTATTAATTTATTAACTTTATTTGCCTCTAATTATTATTTAATATTAATTAAATAATAGCTAATTAATTATTTATCGTTATTTATTATTTAATATTAATTAAATAATAAATAATTAATTCATAAATTTTTATGTTAATTAAATAACATTTGAGTAAGTAATTACCATTATTAATTACTTAATCTTATTTAAATTAGTTTATTAACTTAAACATTCATTAATTATTATTTAATATTAATTAAATAATAATTAATTAATTATTCAGCCCTATTTATTATTTAATCTTAATTAAATAATAAATAGTTAGTTTTGTAACGACCGTGAATTTTGTATGGCTTTGTAATATACGCTTATGAATATTATTTAATGAATGGATTTTTAATAATATTATTTTATGTGATGTGATTAAATGTTATGTAATAACCTAGATTATGTCTTTGCAATGTTATTAAGTGTTGTTATTTGGTAGAACTTATTAAAATGATTTCGGAGAAATATCGCTAAAATTCTATTCGCGGGTTACTATTCTTGGGCACTATTCGCCCCAAAAATGCCTTTTCATTTATTTCGAGTTTTCTTATTTCGCCAATGTGTTAATGTGGAGGATTAATAATACAAGTGTTGGATTTTATTTTAGCCACATTGAGATTGAATTAGAAGCCCCAATTTGCTTAAGGGTGGCCCAAACCCATGATCCATGACCCGCGACCCGACCCATGACCCAACCCATGACCCATGAGGGAAATGGGTTAACTCATCAGCTGCAATTTGAATGAAGAAGATGAACGGGAGGATGAGAGGAAGGGAACAAGGAGAATAAGAATTTATGGGAGAAGCCAATTCTTGCATTTGGGAAAGCAAAAGGGAGGAAGAACAATTAGGGAGAAGAGAGGGGGAGTCCCCGAACATGGGGACAGCAAAAGCTCAATCACCCATTAATGGGGAGCTGCAAATTGAAGGCATGCTCAGTCCTCTCCACCTCCAAGAAGCTCAGCTCACTCATTCTATAAATACTCCTCCCTTGGCACTCATCAATTCCTTTATTCATTACTTAGTAAGAAAGCTGGAAAATTGTGAGAGTTGTGAGTATTGAGCATACGAGTGATTTGAGGAAGAAGAAGAAGTGTGGTAGCAGCTGTAATTAATCTCTCTAGCATCATAGAAGGAGCTTCAAGAGGTTAGTGTTATGGAGCCTAGCTCATTTCCATTGTTGTTTCAGGTTTTTAGTTTGTTATTGATTGCTTTGTGAGAGTATATATTGCTGAAATTGCTTAGTTGGTTCATGAACATGTATGAATGTTGTTAACTCTGTAAAAGCCTTGTTAATAATCAATGAAAGTGGAACAATGAATGAGAATCAAAACCTATGCATAAGGAACATGGGGAGAGCAAAAGCTCAATCACCCATTTATGGACTGATTTAGACAATTCATATGCTTTGATGAAAATGTAGTCTATGGTTGGTTGTATGCTTGGTTGTGTATGTCCATGATGTGTTCTGAGATTGTGGGGAATGATTTCATTTAGAAATCTGGACTAGAACTCAGTTAAAGCCTACTCATATATGAGTTTTAAACTTATGCCCACAAACCATTTGATTTAATGTCTAAGAGAATGATTTCTCTAAGAACTTGAGAACTATGTGTTGATTAATTGGTAAAAGGATGTTACGTTACCTAGCTTAGCAGTAGAAGCATGCTTTGAGTCATATTGACTTGTTGCATAATAGCTAAGACACAAAGAGGAAGAATGAATTGGCCTAACTTTGAGTTTCGCTAAAAACTAGTTAGACTAGGCTCTTTGGAGCCACTACTTCAATTTATTAAAGAGTCTATAAGATTATGAATCCATGAGAGTTTTGTAGTTCATGTTTTAAGCTTTCCATAGCCTCTGAAATGGTCTAATTCCGACTTATAACGAAGAAGTTATGTAAGTTTGAAGGTTGTGTGTCAAAATAGAGCTTGCTGGTAGGTTAAAACCGAGGCATCCAGGGGGTTCCTCGCCGGGGCGAGATTTTTTACCCTAGGATTCTCGCCGGGGCGAGATCCTGTGTACCAGTTTTGCGATTCGGACCTCCTTTAGTAAAATGGACCTAACTTTCTCATACGAACTCCAAATTGGATGATTCAAGATGATCCGGAAAGCTTAGAGATAGACCTAAAACTTCCATTTATTAGACTTAAAATTTACTACTTGGATAAAATTCCAAATTTGCCATTTTTAGGACTGTTGTGCATTTAGAGGCAATCGGAGGCCGCCGGGCATGCACGTATACTTGTGTAATGCTTCTGAGGGTATAAGATGGTGTTCTAAGTTTTAAAACATTTATGTTATGTAGTATAATGATACTCATCACTAACCAATGGGTATTAGATAAATCGAATAGGCATGCTAAGCGTACACAAATGCGTGTGCTTGGGCATTCGGGTAGGCAAGGTTGGTGTACGGACGTGCAAGCATCGTAATGTCGTAAAAAGTGTGCATAACCTTGTTTAATATCATATTCCTAATAAGAATGAAACGTTATAGAGTAGTATAAACTAGTAGTTGATAACCATTATGTGACTAATTGGTATGTGTATATGTACAAAATTGTGTAGGATACTTGAAGAGCATTTTACGTTAAGCCTAATCAACGAAAGGGGCAAGTTCCTTACCCTACTCAAGTAATATTGTGCAAAGTTTTCTAACTTCATTATTTCTATATATTGAATATAAGTTTTCTACCTTACTCAATTTAAATTTGAGAAAATGTTCTAACCGTTACTAGTCCTCGTGCTAGACAAACTTATCAACTTCGTTCGACTATATTTTTACGGATGCTATTTAATGTTCAAAGTTCATATTTACGCAATACATGTATGATTGTGTGAATTCCATACTTATATAAATCTTTAATAATTGCATAATCATTCAAGATACGTTATTGACATAAACTGTTAAAGCTTTTAAGTTCAAATTATGCATGAACTGTTTACGAAGAGTGTCAATGCCATTTGATTCGGCTAGACAAATAACCATGATTTAGAAAGCGATCCAAACCAATTGCTTTGGTGCGGACTCTTTGTAGAGATGAACAACCCTCATAGTAGGAAGAATTATATTTTTAGTCGGGGAACCGACATGCGCGCAAGTTGAATGTTTGAGGGTTATGCATAACGCCGGGTATTTTAGGCTGATCACCTATTGTACCTGTATTTGTTGTTTTTGGGGTTAATAGTGTAATACTGTTAATTCTAATGGAAGGTAAGTGCCGTGGTGGCCACACAGTGATTCCTGCATTTGTAAAATTTGAAATCCTTGAATTCATTTGATATTCATCTAGTCCATAGTGACTCATCAGTAATAGTAGAGATTGGAATTGAAACTTGAGAAACTTTACTCATGACTTCTCTTTATCATTGTTGTTATACTTGCTGGGCAAACTTGTTGCTCACCCTTGCCTTCCTTAAAACATTTCAGTTGTTACCGAAAGAGGCGAGAGCTCGGGAAAGGATAAAGGCAAAGGCAAAGCCACGGATTAGCTTTGTCCTACTATGTTATATTTCTGTCATGCACTAAGACTTACTTAAGATTATGTATTCTGATGTGCTGTATTAAGACTTAATTATAGTGTGTACTATATTATGTCAGTTATTTGTATTGGTATCGAGACTTGGGACGAGAGTATTTATGTAAATATTTCTATTATTCCGCAATTAGTTATTGATAGAATGCTTTATGAGTTGCACAGTGATGCATCAAATTCGAGATTAAGGCAACCCGAATTTGGGGGCGTCACAAGATTAATAACACTATTTCTATTTAATTATTACTTAATATTAATTAAATAATAATTAAATATTTAATTACACTTAAACAATATTTAATTCGTGTAATTATCAATTAGTAGCATTAAAAAATTTTAGTTAGTAATTTTAAATGATTTAAAAGGGTTTAAACCATTAATTACATTAATAATTACTTAATTACACTGAAAAATTCCAACTTAAATATTATAATATTCTTTAACATTTTAGAAAATTTGTGGTCCGAGACTCGTCGCTGGAACCGACCGAAAAAGGCCTGAACTAGTCGCCGAAAGTTCTTGTGAACCGGACCGGTTCATAATAAACAAAGCGGCAGTTTGTTCCTTTAATCTCGAGATTTGGGGTCCTTCACGGAAACGTGAATAAAATAAAATCTATAACTCAGATTAGGGTCTAGTCGGTATCGTTTGATTTTTATCTTTCTGAACTACAATTTTCCATCATCAAAAATCCAAATTTGGACATGTTTTGGTCACTAAAATTTACCCGGAAGTGGACTGTTCTTACATTGCTTTAACAGTTAACATGTTTTGGTAAACATTGCATATCTCACTCATTTTAATTTCTTTTTAAACGATTCCAACGAGGTTTTGTTCTTAGCTTACCCCTTTAAACTCAGAAAAAAGAAAATCACTAATATCATGCATAGATTTCAAAATGCACAATTTATTTGAACAAACTATGTTTTATTCGTTGGTAAAAATATTTTCAAGCATTTTGCTTAATTTTTCTACATAAACCCATACCATTACATACCAAATCTACATGTCATCTTACATAAACATATTTATCATGATTCCAGTTATTTAGAACGTTAAATTCATATATCTAACATAAGAATACACAAATAACCCAAACTTAGGGTTTTTGGATGAGTTTTTATACCTTTTGCTCTTAGAGGCTATCTTCCTTTGCTTTCCAAAGTAGGAGATGTATTTATTGGACATTCACAAGCTCTCCTCCTTCCACTCTAGTGTCGGCTAGCTCTCTCTTCTTTTGCTCTCAAATAATATCTCACAAAATACTTTTGCTCTTTATTTTCTCTCTCCAAGCTTGGAAAATGAAATTAGTAAATGACTAATGTCTTTTTATCCAAAAGACTAATGTTTTACATAATCTATAGATATATAAATTATATCTATCTATTTTGACCATCAAGAGCTAAGCTTACTTACACAAGTTATGTGACAAATTGATGATAGGTCATGATTATTTGTACTTCTTTTTAATCCATACAAGCAAGTTTTAAAAATTCAACAACTCACTCATGTGGGCCTCCCCAATTCGGCAGCCCCTCTCCCATTTAGCTCCAATTTTTGCTTTTTTTATTGCTTTAATAGATTAATTAAGTTATTAGAAGTATTCTCCAAGTGAGCCTTCAATTGGACTTTTCTTTAAATTAATTTTGGCTCACTTTTAATTGTTTGGGCCACTAGTGTACAAATATTATTAATTCAATATTTGGGCTACTAGTTTATTTAATATTTTGCTAAACATTCCAATTGGGCTAAGCTAGTAAGTTTACATATTAATTATACAAGTCCATAATCAATTAAATGGGTGAGCTTGGTTAATTAATTAATTAAGCTAGTCCACTAGTATTTTCTTACTAATTGGACTATTAAAATTAATTATTCATGTATCATATAAATTCTCATTAATTAATACTCATATTAATTAATTTACAAAATCAATTTACTTACTATATTCAATTTAATTGAATATTTAATTAGTTTACTAACTTATCAATTTCCTTGATATTAATACTCTTAGGTTAGTCCACTAATTTAAATAACTATTAGTGGGACCCTCTTTAACTAACAATTAGTCACATAGATCATTAATCACATATTCATTCATTATATGTCACAAAATTTTCAATATCATTAATATTTAATTAATATATCTATTTATAATGTGACTTAAATTTCTTGCTATTACATTATATCCAATCATACCCTTTGATATACCCTAAAGGTCTTAAGGGACATGTCAAAGTAAAACTCATCATACACAAGATACTTTGATGATCTCAAGTCTAAGGATCACTTGTACTACTATCACTTAAGGAATTCCTATTGACAGGCAAGTAAAACTCCATTAGGTATTCCTTTAGCGAGCCACATTCAGTGAACTTATTATCTAATAAGCACTTACATACTTACTTTAATGTCTCCACATAAATGATTATGAGATCAATCATCCTCTTCCTAAGAGCAAGCAAAGTATGTACTAATCTATCCGGATTCACTAATCCCTTTTTAGTAATCCAACGATTAGGAACGATTTTAGTTTTAAGCTATCTAGAATTTAGATCTCATTAGCATGATCATCAACATGATTCTAAAAGTATTGCTCAAAACTATGAGTTTATCACACTTAATATAACAACGTCACATAGATAGTGAAAATGACTTTAATAAATAAATTCTTTTATTAATAAACGAATAAGATTACAAAGTATATGCTACATCATATCAAATATGATTGGCTTGTGTGCATACTACTTTCAATCTCCCACTTGCACTAAGACAATCGACATGGTATCTAATACCCTTCTTCTCTAAGTGACGATCATCCTGCTGTTGGATAAAGCTTCAGTAAATGGATATGCAATGTTGTTTTTGACAGTCCACTATCTCTATAGTGACTTCTCATCTTTCAATGATTTCTATAATCAAATGAAAGTGTCGCAACACATGTTTGAATCCAAGATGAGACTTAGGAACTATTCCTAGTTCTGTAATGAACTTTTCATCCAAACAATCAACTTGCAGCTTCATTTACAGCTATATACTTGGTCTTTGTCACTAAACCAGCAACTCTTTGCTGTTTGGAACTTTTCCGATTCACTGCACCACCATTCAAGGTAACGATTTACCCATGTGGACCCACCATGATCATGATCACATCCTTAGTACCGGTTAAGTACTTAAAGATGTTTTTCACTATCTTACAATGATCTGTTAGGTTTGTATAAAACGCGAACATGCAATCAAATTACATAAATAAAGCGGAAGCGCGATAAAATCAGATTTTAAAATTTTATACAAAATATCACCATGATCTTTTTTTATGCACAATTATTAATTAAATGAAAGAGATGGAGAATAAGAATTATACCCTTGTAGAATTCTAGCTTCCTCATATACAAGTTCACCTCCAATTCTTTCGCGTTCTCCTTGAATTCCACCGATTAAATTCCTTCATTTGATCAACGTTAGCCACCGAAGTATTTGGCCTCTAGAGGTGATCCACCAAGCAATAATATTTGTTCAAGAAGATAGGTGTTGGCAAAATCCTAGTTTCTATCTCTATAGAAATTTTAAGTACTCTCCACAATTCTTATGCAAGAGTGTGTAAACCTAATCTATGATAAGACTTCTCTTATTTATAGATGTAGGAAAACCCTTCCCTAAACTATTTAGGATTAGAGTTTCTATTCTAATTAAACTACTTTAATTAAATTAAACTCCTAATCTAATTAGGAATTCATGAGAGATAGTACTTCTATTAATTAATTCTCAATCCCTATTAGGAATTAAATAATAGTAATAGTAAATAATAATAATAATAATAAGACTCCTCTTATTAATTTATATTTAATATTTTTAAAATATTAAATAATAAATATTAAGCTATTTAATTTATTCTATCTCCATAGATTAAATTAAATACACTTAACTCATTATTACAATTATGTCGTTTACTTCTTAAACAGATATTTTTCTTTTGCGGTGTGACCCTTTAGGTTCTCCATATTAAACTGGTTGTGAATAAATCAATTAGAACAATTCTAATCTAATTTAAATAAATAAATCAAACTATTTAATTCATTTAATTAAATAATATTTATTCTACAATAAGGGTAAGCCCCCTTAGAGATCAACGACTTTTCAGATAATATAAATTTTAACATTAATCACAAAAGAACCTTTTAGTGTATAGTTACCGTACAATTTAATCCTTCTACCATACAATGTCCCAATTAAATATAAGACATGGATTTACTATCAAGTCTTATTTTATTTAATTATATATATTTCGATTCCCAAATGCACAATTCTAAATAATGCAAATTAGAAACTTCTTTCTAATTTTATTCTGCCTTGGCCAAGGACTATTAAGTTGTCATTTATCGAATCACATAGGACATTCACATCTTTTGCTAGATGTGGTAGATTCTTTGTTGATCATTCACCTATCTCTATGTATAACTTATTATATCCAATCATACCCTTTGATATACCATAAAGGTCTTAAGGGACATATCAAACTATAATTCATCATACACAAGATACTATGATGATCTCAAGTCCAAGTATCACTTGTACTACTATCACTAGAGGAATTCCTATTGACAGACGAGTAAAACTCCATTAGGAATTCCTTAGCGGGCCACGTTCAGTGAACTTATTCTCCAATAAGCACCTACATACTTTCTTTAGTGTCTCCACACAAATGATTATGAGATCAATTATCCTCTTCCTAAGAGCAAGCAACGTATGTACTAATCTATCCGGATTTACTAATCCCCTTTTTAGTAATCCTACGATTAGGAACGATTTTAGTTTGTAAGCTATCTAAGAATTTAGATCTCATTAGCATGATCATTATCATGATTATAAAAGCATTGCTTAAAACTATGAGTTTATCACATCTTCATATAACAACATCATGTAGATAATGAAAATGCCTTTAATAATTGAATAAGATTACAAAGTATATGCTACATCATATCAGATATGATTGGCTTGTGTGCATACTACTTTCAATCTCCCACTTTCACTAAAGCCAATCGTCATGGTATCTAATACCCTTTTTCTCTAAGTGACGATCATCCTGCTGTTGGATAAAGCTTCAGTAAATGGATATGCAATGTTGTTCTTGAGAGTCCGCTATCTCTATAGTGACTTCTCCCCTTTCAATGATTTCTCTAATCAAATGAAAGTGCCGCAACGCATGTTTGAATCCAAGATGAGACTTAGGAACTATTCCTAGTTCTGTAATGAACTTTTCGTCCAAACAATCAACTTGCAGCTTCATTTACAGCTATATACTTTGTCTTTGTCACTAAACCAGCAACTCTTTGTTGTTTGAAACTTTTCCAATTCACTGCACCACAATTCAAGGTAATGATTTACCCTAAAGTGGATTTGTAATTGTCTTGGTCAGTCTGAAAAACTTGAGTTTTCTTAACCCTCTAGTTTTAATTCAGACTTACCATGAATCATGATCACATCCTCAATACCAGTTAAGTACTTAAAGATGTTTTTCATTGTCTTATAATGATCTTCTCCAGAATATGACTGATCAACATCATGCCTTGTATATTTATTGCATACATGATAGTTAACTCATGTGATCTCTCTTTCATTGAGGACAATTTAAAGAGATACACTCCATGGCTCATCATCATGAGACCTCTCTTAGAGTTTGCCATGTTAAACACCTTTAACATTGAATGAATATACATTCATTGGGTTAAGCCGAGCATCTTTTTATCTATATAGATTTATATCCCCAATTTATAGGATGCTCCTCTCAAGTTATTCATGGAGAAATGTTTAGACAATTTTATCTTTACTGATTGTAGCATTGGTGTATTATTCCTTATCAGTAGTATATTAACATATAATACTAGGAATGTCACAGCGCTCCCACTGACCCTTTTATATCTACTAGGTTTATTCTCGTTTTTGATAAAATCAAACTCTTTTGATTGTCTCATCAAAATGAATGTTCCATCTTTGAGAAGCTTGTTTCAATCCATAAATGGGTCGTTGTAGCTTACATACACGATTTGCTTCAACCTTTGAAAAAAATTCCTCTGGCTGTATCATATATACATTCTCTCCTTAAGTCTTCATTGAGGAAGGACGTCTCCACATCCATTTGTCAGATTTCGTAATAATAAGCTGCAATCACAAGCAAAATCCAAATGGACTTGAGCATTACCCGGTAATAAGTTTTATCACAGTCAACTCCTTGACTTTATTTGAAACCTTTTAATCAGGTCTGGTCTTATAGGTCTCCACCTTGCCATTTACCCCAGTATTTCTCTTAAAGACCCATATACACCCTCTAGGCACTATGCCTTTCGGTGGAGTAACCAGAGTCTATACTTGGTTCATATATGGAGTTCATTTCGAATTTCATGGGCATCTGCCATTTCTCTGAGTATCCACTACTCATAGCCTCATCGTATATAATTGGATCATCATCCTCTATAATGTGTACCTTATCATCATCCTATATGATGAATCCATACCTCCTAGGTATCATTGGTACTCTTTCAAATTTACGATTCGGTTGTGGTACAATAGGTTTATCTACATGTTCCTCGATTTGACTTAAAATGCTTTGTGGTTCTTGAACTCCTTCAAGATCTATTATCCTCCCATTAGCTCCTTCAATGATAAACACATTTATTCAAGAAGGCAGCGCGTTTCACAACAAACACCTTTTGCTTAGTAGGATTATAGAACTCTTATCCTAAACTTACTTTAGGAAGTTCCACAAATCTGCACTTGTTAGATTTTTGTCCCAAGGCTTATCCTTTTGAAACCTTTTCACAGAAGCTGGATAACCCCTTATCTTAACATACTTAAGATTAGGAATTCTCCCTATCCATAACTTTTATAGAGTCTTGGGGTCGAATTTTGAGGTTACTTTATTTTGTATATATACAGTCGTTTCTAGGGTTTAACACCAGATGGATACTGGAATGTCGGTAAAAATCATCATGAACTGCACCATGTCCAACAAGGTACGATTTCTCCTTTTAGATACACCATTCAACTATGGCGTCCCTGATGGAGTCCATTATGAGATTATACTATTTTCTTTGAGACAATTAAGAAACTCATTGGTTAAGTATTCCCCTCCTCGATCCGATCGAAGAATCTTAATACTTTTACCAGTTTGCTTCTCTACTTCACTTCTGAATTCTTTGAACTTTTCAAACGATTCAGATTTGTATTTCATTAAATACCCATATCCAAATCTAGAATGATCATCAGTGAAAATAATAAAATAAGAATACCCTCCTCGTGCATTCGTTGTCATAGGTCTACATACGTCTGTGTGTACCAACGTTAACAACTCTATAACTCTTTCTCCTCTTCCACTAAAAGGAGATTTATTTATTTTACCTATGAGACAAGATTCACAAGTTGGACGAAATCAGATAGCTTTAAAAGCCCATCTTTATGCAACTTGGTTAATTTTGTTTCATTGATATGACCGAGTCTACAGTGCCACATAAAGGTATAATTAACATCATCTCCTTTTCTTTTCGTAGTTTGTTTAATTTGAAGTATATTTTCATGCAAGTCAAGTATGTGAAGTCCATTCAGTAAATTGCCAACACTATATACAACATTTTTATTATAAATAGAACAACTGTTGTTCTTTATTATAATATCAAAACCATCCATATCCAATACAAAAATTGAAATAATATTTCTAATGAGTGTTGAAACATAATAATAATTATTTAAACTAATGAACTTGCCCGTGGGCAGTGCTAAACAATAAGTTCCTACAGCTAATACAACAACCGTTGCTCCATTTCCCACTCGTAGGACGACTTCATCCTTGTTCAGCTTTCTACTTCTGCTTAGTCCCTGCATATTATTACATATGTGAGAACTACAACCGATATCCAATACCCAAGTAGAATTTTGACTTTCAAAAAAATTAATTTCAATCATGAACAAACCTAGATCGGAAGTCGAAGCTTCTCTAAGCTTCTTTTGCTTTTGATCCGCAAGATAATCCTTGCAGTTCCTCTTCCAGTGACCTGGCTTATTGCAATGGTAGCAAATTCTTTTACTATCTTGATCAACTTTCTTATTATCCTTTCCTTTTGCCTTGCCCTTAACGTTCTTCTTTTTCTTCTTTTTAGAAGATACCTTGGGCCTCTTCCTTTTCTTGGAAGAATCATCCACAAGTAAGACTTGATTCTTATTGGATGAGAAGTGACCTTCAGCAGTTTTTAACATGTTAAGTAACTCAGGCAAGCTGACGTCCAACTTATTCATGTGAAAATTCACAACAAATTATGAGAAGGTGCCCGAGAGTGACTACAAGATCAAATCTTGACTTAACTCCCCATCCATTACGAACCCTAGTTGTCCAAGTTGTTCAATCAGATTGATCATCTTAAGGACATGAGTCTCAATGGTAGTGCCCTCGGTCATACGAGATCGGAAGAGCTCTTTAGATATCTGATATCTAGCAGTCCTACT
The DNA here is from genome assembly GCA_034770075.1 of Aralia elata. Classification (NCBI taxonomy): domain Eukaryota; kingdom Viridiplantae; phylum Streptophyta; class Magnoliopsida; order Apiales; family Araliaceae; genus Aralia; species Aralia elata. Next base: position 1,086,866 of record JAVJAP010000243.1, on the reverse strand, counting down.
TTGCTCACCATACAACTCCTTGAGGTGCAGCAATATAGTAGGAGCATCCATAGTTTCATGCTGACGCTGAAGCTCGTTACTCATGGATGCGAGCATGATGCATTGAGCCAAGATTGCATCATCTTGCCGCTTTCTGAAAGTAGCAATCTCTTCCTCAGAGGCTGTTTCTGCAACATTTGCAGGGATGGGCGAATTTAAGACATAAGAAATCTTTTCAACAGTGAGAATAATTCTCAGATTCCTTAACCAGTCCGTGTAATTCGACCTGGTTAGCTTGTTAGCATCAAGTATGCTATGCAGTGATAGTGAGTTTCACATTTTTAAATTCTGCATGTGAAATAGACAACATTTTAGCATATATTCATTTTATTAATCATCAAAATAAATTAGGTCTTTATTTAAATTGGTATCTCCCACTATTTTTCATCAAACTATATTACCCTCAATATATAGTTTGGCAATTCTAATTAAAGATTTGCTAGTGAGAATAAGGATTCCATTTCAAATGTATATAGTCTTGTGGTGACACAACAAATGATATATAAATAAAAAGGTAGACAACTATTGTCAATTACATCACTATGTAACTCCTTGTATTTTGCCTCTTAGATTATTTTGATCAACTGGTGACACATCCGAATCAAAATTATCCAAGTTAAGTGTTAGGTTTGTATAACGCGAACATACAATCAAATTACATCAATAAAGCGGAAGCGCGATAAAATCAGATTTTAAAATTTTATACAAAGCATCACCATGATCTTTCTTTATGCACAATTATTAATTAAACGAAAGAGATGGAGAATAAGAATTATACCCTCGTAGAATTCTAGCTTCCTCAAGTACAAGTTCACCTCCAATTCCTTCGCGTTCTCCTTGAATTCCACCGATTAAATTCCTTCCTTTGATCAACGTTAGCCACCCAAGTGTTTGGCCTCTAGAGGTGATCCACCAAGGAATAATACTTGTTCAAGAAGATGGGTGTTGGCAAAACCCTAGTTTCTATCTCTATAGAAATTGCAAGTACTCTCTCTCTCCAATTCTCATGGAAGAGTATGTAAATTGTCTAACCCCAAATCATAATAAGACTCCTCTTATTTATAGATATAGGGAACCCTCCTAAACTATTTAGGATTAGGGTTTTTATTTTAATTAAACTCCTTTAATTAATTGAACTCCTAATCTAATTAGGAATTCATGAGAGAGTACTTCTATTAATTAATTCTCAATCCCTATTAGGAATTAAATAATAGTAATTGTAATAATAATAATAAGACTCTTCTTTATATTTAATATTTCCAAAATATTAAATAATAAATATTAAGCTATTTAATTTAATCTATCTCCATAGACTAAATTAAATACACTTAACTTATTATTACAATTATGCCATTAACTTCTTAAATAAATATTTTCCTTTTGCGGTGTGACCCTTTAGGTTCTCCATATTAAACCGGTTGTGAATAAATCAATTAGAACAATTCTAATCTTATTTAAATAAATAAATTAAACTATTTAATTAATTTAAATAAATAATATTTATTCTACAATAAGGGTAAGCCCCCTTAGCGATCAACGACTTTCCAGATAATATAGATTTCAACATTAATCATAAAAGAACCTTTCAGTGCATAGTTACCGTACAATTCAATCCTTCTACCATACAATGTCCCAATTAAATATAAGACATGAAATTACTGTCAAGTCTTATTTTATTTAATTATATGTATTTCGATTCTAAAATGCACAACTCTGATTAATGCAAATTAGAAACTCTTTTCTAATTTTATTCTGCTTTGGCCAAAGACTTCTAAGTCGTCATTTATCGAATCACATAGGACATTCTCTCCTTTTACTAGAAGTGGTAGATTCTTTGTTGATCATTCACCTATTTTCATGTACAACTTATTATACCCCATCATACCTTTTGATATACCCTAAAGGTCTTAAGGGACATGTCAAAGTATAACTCATCATACACAAGATACTATGATGATCTCAAGTCCAAGGATCACTTGTACTACTATCACTAGAGGAATTCCTATTGACAGGCGAGTAAAACTCCATTAGGTATTCCTTAGCGAGCCACGTTCAGTGAACTTATTCTCTAATAAGCACCTACACACTTGCTTTAGTGTCTCCACACAAATGATTATGAGATCAATCATTCTCTTCATAAGAGCAAGCAAAATCCAAATGGACTTGAGCATTACCCGGTAATAAGGTTTTATCACAGTCAACTCCTTGACTTGAAAAACCTTTTAAACAGGTCTGGTCTTATAGGTCTCCACCTTGCCATTTGCCTCAGTCTTTCTCTTAAAGACCCATATTCACACTCTAGGCACTATGCCCTTTTGTGGAGTAACCAGAGTCTATACTTGGTTCTCATACATGGAGTCCATTTCGGATTTCATGGTCATCTGCCATTTCTCTGAGTGTCTTCTACTCATAGCCTCATCGTATATAACTGGATCATCATCCTCTATGATGCGTACCTCATCATCATCTTCTACGATGAATCCATATCTCCCAAGTATCTTCGGTACTCTTCCAGATTTACGATTCGGTTGTGGTACAATAGGTCTATCTACAGGTTTCTCGGTTCGACTTAAAATGCTTTGTGGTTCTTGAACTCCTTCAAGATCTATTATCCTCTCACTAGCTCCTTCAATGATAAACACATTTATCTAAGAAGGTAGCGTGTAGAATTATAGTAATAATACCCTAAACTTACTTTAGGATATCCCACAAGTCTGCACTTGTCAAATTTTGTCCCAAACTTATCTTTGAAACCTTTTTCACATAAGTTGGACAACCCCTTATCTTAACTTACTTAAGACTAGGAATCCTCCCTATCCATAACCTTTATGGAATCTTGGGGCCAGATTTTGAGGTTACCTTATTTTGTAGATATGCAGCCATTTCTAGGGCATAACCCCAGATGGATACTAGAATGTCGGTAAAAATCATTATGGACTGCACCATGTCCAACAAGGTAGAATTTCTCCTTTTAGATACACCAATCAATTATTGCGTATCAGAAGGTTTCCATTATGAGAAAATACCATTTTGAGATGATCTAGAAACTCATTGCTCAAGTATTCTTTCTTCGATCTGATCAAAGAATCTTAATACTTTGTCAATTTGTTTCACTTCTGAATTCTTTGAACATTTCAAATGATTCAGACTTGTATTTCATCAAATACACACATTCAACTCTTTGAATGACCATCTCCTTTTTCTTTTACTAGTTTATTCAATTTGCAAAATTATTTTTCATGTAAGTCAAGTATACAAAGTCTATGAAGTGATCTTCCAGCTTCAAACAAAACATTATCATTATAAATAGAACAACAATTGTTCTTAAATATAATACCAGAACCTTCCTTGTCCAACAACGGAAGTAATAATGTTTCTAAAGAGAACTGAAACATAATAACAACTTATTAACTTAATAGACTTGCCCGTAGGCAATGCTAAACTATAAGTTCCTATGGTTAATGCAGCAACCTTTGCGCCATTCCTACACATAAGATTACTTACTCTTAGTTTAGCTTTCTACTTCTCCTTAGTCTCTGCATTGGATTGCATACGTGAGAACTACAGCCGGTATCCAATACCCAAGTAGAACCTTGACTTATAGAAAAATTTATTTCAATCATGAACAAACCTATATCTGTAACCGAAGCTTCACTAAGCCTCTTCTGGTTAGCCTCTGTAAGATTCTCCTTACAGTTTCCTTGCTAGTATCTCGGCTTATTGCAGTGGAAGCAAACTCCTTTGCTATCTGCATCAGTATTATTCTTATTGTCCTTTGTTTTTGCCTTTCCATTTACCTTCTTTGAATTGTTCTTCTTTTAAGAAGATCCTTTGGCCCTCTTCCGCTTCCTGGAAGAATCATCTACTAGTAAGACTTGGTTTTTCTTGGTTGGAAAATGACTCTTTACAGTTTTCAACATGTTTAAGCAACTCAGGCAGGCTGACATATAGCTTGTTCATGTGAAAATTCACAACAATTTATGAGAAAGAGTCCGGAAGTGATTGCAAGATCAAATCTTGGATCAACTCTCCATCCATTAAAACCCAGTTGTCCCAATTGTTCGATCAGATTGATCATTTTGAGGACATTTGTCTATACTGTAGTGCCATCGGTTATTCTAGATCGGAAGAGCTCCTTAGATATCTTATATCTAATAGTCCTACTTTCCTCACCCTTCAACTCCTTGAAGGTGCAGGAGTATAGTAGGAGCATCCATAGTTTCATGCTGACGCTGAAGCTCGTTACTCATGGATGCGAGCATGATGCATTGAGCCAACTGTGCATCATCTTGCCACTTTCTAAAAGTAGCAATCTCTTCCTCTGAGGCATTGTCTGCAACCATTGCAGGGATAGGCATATTAAGGACATAAGATAGCTTTTCAGCCTTGAGAACTTTTCTCAAATTCCTTAACTAGTCCGTATAATTCGGTCCGGTTAATTAGCATCTAATATGCTCCGCAGTGATAGTGAATTAGACATTGTAAAATTCTATAAATGAATTTGTAATTTTAATAACATTTTAGCATACATTCATTTTAATTAATTACCAAAATAAAGTAGGTCTTTATTTTAAATTGGTATCTCCCACTATTTTCATCAAACTATATTACCCTCAGTATACAGTTCGACAAATCTAATTAAAGATTTGCCAGTGAGAATAAGTATCCCATTTCAAATGTATATAGCCTTGTGTGTGCACAACAAACTATATATAAATAAATAGGTAGACAACTATTGTCAATTACATCACTATGTAACTCCTTGTATTTTGCCTCTTAGATTATAATGGTCAAGTGTGTGCACATCCGAACTAAAATAATCTAAGTTAAGTCCAACCTAGCACTTCCATATATTCGAAAGAAAAACACTGTCCTTGTGTGTGCACAACAAAACAGCATCGTTCAGTCTATGTATAAGCATCAAATGTGATAAAACAACATCTTAAATATTTAATACTCGCCTTGTGTGTGCACAACAAACTCATATTAAATATTTAATACTCTATTATTTTACCATGCTAGAAGGCGACGTTCGATATTCCGAATATCTTTGAACGCTTAGGACTTAATATAATTACTTTGAGGGGTTTGTTATTATTTGTCTCATCTTGTTTAGCGCGCATGCACATATATATATAAAATACGCGTCATATTATTTAACATGCGAAGCATGTTGTATAATATATAATATATACATAGTAAGCATGCACATATAGAATACTATATTCTACCCGGATTGATTATGGACTTTTATTCTAGTTTGGTTCACTAGAGCCACCAAGTAAACCAAAAGGTCAAACCTAGGGTGCAAGAATTAAATTTAAATATAACTATTATATTTAAACCCGGGCTCCATTACAAACGGGTCTTCAAGCGCTCCTTTCTCCTTTGTCTTCAATTCTTCAAAATTAATTCTAACTAGTCCTATTACAAAAACTATTTACAATAAATAGAAACCTTGATCAGCAGTCAAGGGGAAGTACATAGGAGGGAGATAGAATTTACATTAAGAAAAATTAGAGAAGACGAGGTACGCAGACCCCATTTATAAAAACCCATACATTCAAGCATCCACTAAAATAAATCCAATCACACATTGGTCAATAGTCCATAATCAATCCCTATTTATTATCATACATATCTCTATATGTATCAATAAATAACATTCATCCCATAAATAATAAAATCATTCCATATATGCATTGATATTATTTAATGGGCAATATTAGTTAGTATAAAATTCAATTTCAACTCCAATTAGTTATCATGGAATCCAATTCCAACTCTAATTAGTTATCATGAAATTCAATTTCAATTAAAATAAACTTCTTTATTTTAATCATATTCCAAATCAAAATAAACTCTTTTATTTAATTTATCCAATTTTTTGAATAAAAATAAACTCTTTTATTTTTAATCAAATTCCAAATCAAAATAAACTCCTTTATTTTAATTAATATGGAAACCAATTTCAAGTTTAAAATAAACACCTTTATTTTTAACTTAAAATTGTTGAAAAATAAAATATGTTGAATCATATTCCTTATAAAATAAACATCTTTATTTTTTAAGGAAACATGGAATCCTATTCCATATGTGAATAAACTCCTTTATTCTAGGAAACATGGAATCCTATTCCATATGTGAATAAACTCCTTTATTCTAGGAAACATGGAATCCTATTCCATATATGAATAAACTCCTTTATTCTAGTTAACGTAGAATCCAATTCCAAGTTCAAATAAAACTTTTAATTTTAATTATATTCCAATTCAAAATAAACCTTTTATCTTAATTGAAAATAAATAAAATCAAAATAAATAAAAAAAATAAATAAAATAAATAAAATAATTTTACATAAACAATTATGCCCAATTAAATTGTTCTTAACACATATCAATGTATATACAGAATCAAAACAATTAATAATTCGCATAAAGTTTGGCTCTGATACCACTGTTAGGTTTATATAACGCGAACATACAATCAAATTACATCAATAAAGCGGAAGCGCGATAAAATCAGATTTTAAAATTTTATACAAAGCATCACCATGATCTTTCTTTATGCACAATTATTAATTAAACGAAAGAGATGGAGAATAAGAATTATACCCTCGTAGAATTCTAGCTTCCTCAGGTACAAGTTCACCTCCAATTCCTTCGCGTTCTCCTTGAATTCCACCGATTAAATTCCTTCCTTTGATCAACGTTAGCCACCCAAGTGTTTGGCCTCTAGAGGTGATCCACCAAGGAATAATACTTGTTCAAGAAGATGGGTGTTGGCAAAACCCTAGTTTCTATCTCTATAGAAATTGCAAGTACTCTCTCTCTCCAATTCTCATGGAAGAGTATGTAAATTGTCTAACCCCAAATCATAATAAGACTCCTCTTATTTATAGATATAGGGAACCCTCCTAAACTATTTAGGATTAGGGTTTTTATTTTAATTAAACTCCTTTAATTAATTGAACTCCTAATCCAATTAGGAATTCATGAGAGAGTACTTCTATTAATTAATTCCCAATCCCTATTAGGAATTAAATAATAGTAATTGTAATAATAATAATAAGACTCTTCTTTATATTTAATATTTCCAAAATATTAAATAATAAATATTAAGCTATTTAATTTAATCTATCTCCATAGACTAAATTAAATACACTTAACTTATTATTACAATTATGTCATTAACTTCTTAAATAAATATTTTTCTTTTGCGGTGTGACCCTTTAGGTTCTCCATATTAAACCGGTTATGAATAAATCAATTAGAACAATTCTAATCTTATTTAAATAAATAAATTAAACTATTTAATTCATTTAAATAAATAATATTTATTCTACAATAAGGGTAAGCCTCCTTAGCGATCAACGACTTTCCAGATAATATAGATTTCAACATTAATCATAAAAGAACCTTTCAGTGCATAGTTACCGTACAATTCAATCCTTCTACCATACAATGTCCCAATTAAATATAAGACATGGAATTACTGTCAAGTCTTATTTTATTTAATTATATGTATTTCGATTCTAAAATGCACAACTCTGATTAAGGCAAATTAGAAACTCTTTTCTAATTTCATTCTGCTTTGGCCAAAGACTTCTGAGTCGTCATTTATCGAATCACATAGGACATTCTCTCCTTTTACTAGAAGTGGTAGATTCTTTGTTGATCATTCACCTATTTTCATGTATAACTTATTATACCCAATCATACCCTTTGATATACCCTAAAGGTCTTAAGGGACATATCAAAGTATAACTCATCATACACAAGATACTATGATGATCTCAAGTCCAAGGATCACTTGTACTACTATCACTAGAGGAATTCCTATTGACAGGCGAGTAAAACTCCATTAGGTATTCCTTAGCGAGCCACGTTCAGTGAACTTATTCTCTAATAAGCACCTACATACTTGCTTTAGTGTCTCCACACAAATGATTATGAGATCAATCATTCTCTTCATAAGAGCAAGCAACGTATGTACTAATCTATCCGGATTCACTAATCCCTTTTTTAGTAATCCAACGATTAGGAACGATTTTAGTTTATGAGCTATCTTGAATTTAGATCTCATTAGCATGATCACCATCATGATTCTAAAAGCATTGCTCAAAACTATGGGTTTATCACATTTAATATAACAGCACCATGTAGATAAAGTAAAATGCCTTTAACAAATGAATAAGATTGCAAAGTATATGCTACATCATATCAAATATGATTGGCTTGTGTGCATACTACTTTCATTAAGTCCAACCTAGCACTTCCATGTAGATGAAGAGAAAAATACCGTTCTTGTGGTGACACAACAAAACAGTAATGTTCAATTCCTTAATAAGCATCAAATGTGATAAGACAACATCTTAAATATTTAGTACTTGCCTTGTGGTAACACAACAAACTCATATTAAATATTTAATACTCTATTGATTTACCATGCTAGAAGGCGACGTTCGATATTCCAAATATCTTTGAACACTTAGGACTTAATATGATTTTTTTGAAGGGTTTGTTATTATTTGTCTCATCTTGTTTAGCGCGCATGCACATATATATATATATATATAATGCGCATCATATTATTTAACATGTGAAGCATGTTGGATAATATATAATACATACATAGTAAGCATGCACATATAGAATACTATATTCTACTCGGATTGATTATGGACTTTTATTCTAGTTTGGTTCACTAGAGCCACCAAGTGAACCAAAAAGTCAAACTAGGGTGCAAGAATTAAAATTTAAATATAACTATTATATTTAAACCCGAGCTCCATTACAAACGGGTCTTCAAGCGCTTGTTGCTCCTTAGTCTCCAATTCTTCAAGATAATTCTAACTAATCCTATTACATAAACTATTTAAAATAAATAGAAACCTTGATCAACAGTCAAAAGGAAGTACATAGGAGGAGGATATAATTTACATCAAGAAAACTAGAGAAGACGAGGTACGCAGACCCTATATATAAAAACCCATTCATTCAAGTATCCTCTAAAATAAATCCAATCACACATTGGTCAATAGTCCATAATCAATCCCTATTTATTATCATACATATCTCCATATGCATCAATAAATAATATTCATCTCGTGAAATTAAACATTCAATATATATATATATTGATTTCATTCAATGGACAATTTAAGTTAATATAAAATTCAATTTCAACTCCAATTAGTTATTATGGAATCCAATTCCAACTCTAATTAGTTATCATGAAATTCAATCCCAATTAAAATAAACATCTTTATTTTAATCCTTTTTCAAATCAAAATAAACTTTTTATCTTAATTTTGAAAACTGCACAAAAAAAATTAAAAATCGGATTTTATGCCAGATCGGCGCGCCTTGCGCCGCCCATTGCGTGCCCCGCGCTGGTCCTGCAGAAGACGGCGCGCCCCGCGCCATATCAGCGTGCCCCACACCATATCAGCGCGCCTCGCGCCACTGCCGAATTCAGGTTTTTTCAAATTGTGATTTTTCTCCAAAAACATGATTTCATATCAACAATAATGCCCAATCAAATTGTTCTAAACACATATCAACATATATATGAATCAAAACAATTAATAATTCGCATAAAGTTTGGCTCTTGATACCACTGTTAGGTTTGTATATAACGCGAACATGTAATCAAATTACATAAATAAATCGCCATGATCTTTCTTTATGCACAATTATTAATTAAACGAAAGAGATGGAGAATAAGAATTATACTCTTATAGAATTCTAGCTTACTCTGGTACAAGTTCACCTCCAATTCTTTCGCGTTCTCCTTGAATTCCACCGATTAAATTCTTTCATTTGATCAACGTTAGCCACCCAACTGTTTGGTCTCTAGAGGTGATCCACCAAGGAATAATATTTGTTCAAGAAGATGGGTGTTGGCAAAACCCTAGTTTCTATCTCTATAGAAATTGTAAGTACTCTCCACAATTCTTATGCAAGAGTGTGTAACCCTAATCTATGATAAGACTTCTCTTATTTATAGATGTAGGAAAATTCTTCCCTAAACTATTTAGGATTAGAGTTTCTATTCTAATTAAACTCCTTTAATTAAATTAAACTTCTAATCTAATTAGGAATTCATGAGAGAGATTACTTCTATTAATTAATTCTCAATCCCTATTAAGAATTAAATAATAGTAATAGTAATAATAATAATAAGACTCCTCTTATTAATTTATATTTAATATTTCGAAAATATTAAATAATAAATATTAAGCTATTTAATTTATTCTATCTCCATAGATTAAATTAAATACACTTAACTCATTATTACAATTATACTATTTACTTCTTAAACAAATATTTTTCTTTTGCGGTGTGACTCTTTAGGTTCTCCATATTAAACCGGCTGTGAATAAATTAATTAGAACAATTCTAATCTTATTTAAATAAATAAATTAAACTATTTAATTCATTTAATTAAATAATATTTATTCTACAATAAGGGTAAGCCCCCTTAGCGATCAACAACTTTCTAGATAATATAGATTTCAACATTAATCACAAAAGAACCTTTCAGTGTATAGTTACCGTACAATTCAATCCTTCTACCATACAATGTTTCAATTAAATATAAGACATGAAATTATTGTCAAGTCTTATTTTATTTAATTATATGTATTTCGATTCCCAAATACACAACTCTAAATAATGTAAATTAGAAACTTCTTTCTAATTTCATTTTGCCTTGGCCAAGGACTACTGAGTTGTCATTTGTCGAATCACATAGGACATTCACATCTTTTACTAGATGTGGTAGATTATTTGTTGATTATTCACCTATCTCCATGTACAACTTATTATACCCAATCATACCCTTTGATATACCCTAAAGGTCTTAAGAGACATATCAAAGTATAATTCATCATACACAAGATACTATGATGATCTAAGTCCAAGAATCACTTGTACTACTATCACTAAAGGAATTCTATTGACAGGCGGGTAAAACTCCATTAGGTATTCCTTAGCAAGCCACGTTCAGTAAACTTATTCTCCAATAAGCACCTACATACTTGCTTTAGTGTCTCCACACAAATGATTATGAGATCAATCATCATCTTTCTAAGAGCAAGCAACGTATGTACTAATCTATCCAGATTTACTAATCCCCTTTTTAGTAATCCAACGATTAAGAAGGATTTTAGTTTGTGAGCTATCTAAGAATTTAGATCTCATTAGCATGATCATCATCATCATGATTGTAAAAGCATTGCTTAAAACTATGGGTTTATCACATCTTAATATAATAGCATCATGTAGATAATGAAAATGCCTTTAATAATCGAATAAGATTACAAAGTATATGCTACATCATATCAGATATGATTGACTTGTGTGCATACTACTTTCATGATCTTCTCCAGAATATGACTGATCAACATCAGGCCTTGTATATTCATTACATACATGATAGTAACTCATGCGATCTCTCTTTCATTGAGGATAACTTAAAGAGATACACTCCATGGCTCATCATCATGAGACCTCTCTTGGAGTTTGCCATGTTAAACGGCTTTAGCATCGAATGAATATACATTCCTTGGGTTAAGTCGAGCATCCTTTTAAATCTATCTATATAGATTTATATCCCTAATTTATAGGATGCTTTTCCCAAGTCATTCATGGATGAATGTTTAGATAATTTTATCTTTACTAATTGTAGCACTGGTATGTCATTCCTTATTAGTAGTATATCAACATATAATACTAGGAATGTCACAACACTCCCACGGACCCTTTTGTACACACTAGGTTCATTCACATTTTTGATAAAATAAAATTCTTTTGATTGTCTCATCAAAACGAATGTTCCGTCTTTGAGAAGCTTGCTTCAATCCATAAATGGATCGTTGTAGCTCATATACATATTTGCTTCAACCATTGAAACAAATTCATCTGGCTGTATCATAAATACATTCTCCTCAAGTCTTCATTGAGGAAGGACGTCACCACATCTATTTGCCAGATTTCGTAATAAGCTGCAATTATAAGCAAAATCCAAATGGACTTGAGCATTACCCGATAATAAGGTTTTATCACAGTTAACTCCTTGACTTTATTTGAAACCTTTTAATAAGGTCTGGTCTTATAGGTTTCCACCTTGTCATTTGCTCTAGTCTTTCTCTTAAAGACCCATTTATACTCTATAGGCACTTGATGGGCTAAATCTATACTAGCAATTTACGTGCAAGTATACACGGTCAATCAAGTAATAAAGTGTAAGTAGAGTTTCGAACCCACGAGGAATAATCTAATAAATCAATCTATTAATCCAATACCAAACTCTAATTAACCGAATTCTAATTAAACAATTAAAAATTGTTTCATTTATCACAAATAGCTAAATTAACAAAAGAAATATTTATAAATAATATTATAGAGATGAATTTATCAAGAATTCATAAGTATTTATCTAACTTATTCCAAGATTAGATAAGTGTCATCATTCTTAACTAGAATACTATATTTCTATGTGAATAATCAACAATGACGCAATCGATACCAATTCTTAACAAGTTTATGCGACACTTAGGTATATTTCTATCCCTTATGCAAATTGAATAATAATTCTTAACATGAATTAATCCAACACATGTATCATATTCCTCATCTAGTCTAAAATCAACGTTTCTATCTCATCTAGATCAACAGATTAATTGTTGGCCAAACAATTATTGAGTGAAAACTAAAATATAATAAACAATCTTGCAAACATCTGATAAAAGTTAAATAGTCAATAGATTGATAAAAACCAATCATCGAGTTTCATTACAATCTTGAAAATGGAATTTAGTTCATGAATAAAGAAACAAACAACATCTCATCAATAATAGTCATTATAAACACAAGAGTTTAAAAGAAAGATAAAGAAAAGAATCTGATGGACAACTCCCGCTATAGTTCTTCAGATCTTAATCTTCAATCCTCTTTTCCCCTCCCTTAGATGGAATTAATTTAGAAGTGTTTTCTTCCTTTTTCGTAAATTATATCCTCTGTTCTCTCTCTCCCTATTCTCTGTTTGCATCGCTTCATATATAACGGATTCAGGAAAGACCTAATTTTACCGTACACACGCGCCACACGCACGCGGAAGAAGCTCCGGGCGTCGTGGCCCACAGAATCAGGCGCTGCGGCCCACAAAAGTGAGCGTCGCGGCTCTTAATCCCTGCATAGTTTTCTTCCTTGCTTGCCCAATTGCTTCAAATATTGCGATTTTTACCACTTAACTCCTTTATTCCTATAAAATGAATAAAAGCCATAAATTGAGTACAAATTCTATAAAATGACATAAAATACTTAAAAACATACAAATTATTAAGTCTAAAAGTACCCAAATAATAGGTATAAAACCTACTTATCAAATACCCCTAAACTTAAATATTTGCTTGTCCTCAAGCAAAAACTTAAATCAAACTTCAATAAAACAATGTTACTTGACACTTGGCCTCAAGACAATTTCGTTGTACAACACACTTTTAATTCAACGCATACAACTACGAAAATTAATCCAATTGATGGTCACACAACAACTTGCAAATCTTTACAAATGCACATAAACTCCTAAGCTTACAATAAATAGAATTTAGAAGAATTTACGCAATCAACATTCCATAGAAATCTTAGATCCTCCTTCAAATCCTTTTAGGCACATCAATTTTCACTAATCAAGGTAACACATAAGTTCAGCGAATCAACGAAACATTAAAATGTCAAGCTTGGTAAGATTATTTTCTATGCTTATTCTATACAATAATCACAAGTGTGTGTATATATATATATATATTTATTTGATGAGTGTATTTTATGCTCCTTCTCATCCTCACATATATCTGATTGAGTGCGTTTTACGCTCCATCTCAACCATACATTTCCTTCAACGATAAGCAAATAATCTTACCTCCAAACTAATCTCGCTTCTCCCCCAAACTTATGACATGCCCCAATTTAGTTTCAACCAATCATTTAATCAAGTATTCTCCGGTCTCAACAAAATTACCATGGACACATTGCATAAGTTTCTTCCAAATTTACAAATTCTTTCACGATTTTCTACCTATTCAACTTATGGGATCCACACATCATTGTATAAGGATTACAATCAAGATAACCACAAACGAATTAAAAATCAAATTGCATGCATCACATTCAAGATACTATCACTGGCCATCAAGCAACAAAATTAAATTACTAATGAACTTTTTCAACTGAAACTACTAAAATAGAATAACAAAAATAACAACTAAACCATCCCCCCAAGCTTGAAACAAACATTATCCTCAATGTAATAAATACAAATAATTAAAGCACGAGGGCTTCCCTGGACTTCTTCATTGCGAATTGGAGGAGACGTCCTCGACCACTGAATTATTATGAATGCTCTGTTGAGATAAAGGTGGAGGATGCATGATATCAATGAACCTTCCTTCTTCGAGCAATTGAGTTAGAACAAAGTTGACTTCCTTAGTTTGGTCCAGTTGCTCGTCCATTTTATGCATTAATTTGTCAACCCTACGTAAGTGACGACGAGCTACCAACCGAAATTTCTCAAGCTCACTAACTCGTGTAAGTAGCTGATCAATCAAAGCGGTTGAGGTCGACAATTTCTGCCCTAATCCTTGCTTAGTAGTGAATCCAGCGCCAGTAGGGTGAGAATCTGCTCCAGTCCAAATTCGAAAATTCTTCATCACTTCCATTGTAATTGGTGCCTGTGGGGATTGACGCTCTTCATCAAATCATACACGCACGCCAGCTTCCAGACACAGCCCGTGAATTAATGATGGATGCGGCATACCATTCATAAAATTTCCTTGTATAGCCTGGTGAATGGAATTGTAGATTATGAGTCCTACGTCTATTTGCTTTTCGTTTATAATGGCATACAATAGAGAGACTTGATCACGATTTAACTCTGTGAGTGTTATGGATGGAAGCAAGCGAGCACGAATGAAGTAAAACCAAGCTAAGCCATATCGACTTAATTCGGTCGTTAAAATATATAACTCATTGCTCATATTTGTTTCCCAAACCGCACCCGATCGACATAAACATTGCAATGCCTTATGCCATTGATTTCCACCAGCTCTATATTTCTCATGTTCCTCCCAGTCAAATTAGGTAGACGAAAATATGAATTGATTGTTGATGGTGAGTACCACACTAGTTTACCACGCACTTGCACTATGTTTGCCTCTGCTTCAATTGCGTTAGTGTAGAACTCCCTGACCAAATTCAAAACTGGGGCACCAGGTTCCTCTGTTAAGGCTTCCCATTTATTAGCCTTGATCAGCGCAAAAACACCGCAATCAACATGTTCTTCTGGATAAAAGCCACGTTCGGGAATTCCTTTCGAGCGTGCCAATGATAATTCATAAAAAAATGATGCTTCTCGACAGACAAACTTCTCTGTATCATATTCATCACCATTATCTTACATTTGACGTTTCCTGCCATTTGAATGTAGCCTGAACTGAAAACTTCTTGCTTTACAAGTCTATTTCTTCTCACAATATGGTGCGATGAGGACCTGATGTTGCAATTGTATTTGGCCATGGATTTATAGCTCAACTGGAAAAGTTAGAAATTGACTTGTAAAAGGAAATAAGAAAATAGAATCACAATTGAATCAACTATGCTAGATTTCCTTTCCAAATAAGAATATAAATTACGCGCTAGATTTCGCTCAGGCGCCGCGACGCTTAATGTAAGAGTCGCGGCTCGTGACTGACGGCCGCGGCGCGAAGTTATGCAAGTCGCGGCGCGCATTCCCTGTCCAGCTGCCCCATTATTCCTTCTCGTTTCTCCTCGCTTATTCCATTGCTTGGAATTATAATCCTACAACACTTATGAAAAATTACTTAGACTAATATATATATATATATATATATATATTTTTAATAAACTAATAAAAGAATAAATTACTTATTACATAAAAATTATTGGGTTGTCTCCCAATTAGCGCTTAATTTATAGTCTCAGCTTGACTACCTTCCTTCGTTAATCTAGATCAGCTAATGAAATGGAGATCCTTTGCGGATCGATATCTCCTCCGTAGTAGTGTTTGAGGCACTGACCGTTAACCATAAATGATCGATCAGATTGGAATGGTGCTACTTCTACCGCTCCATGTGGAAATACTTTCTGGATGATAAATGGTCCCGACTATCTAGATTTTAGCTTTCTTGGAAACAGTTTAAGTCGTGAATTGAATAAGAGAATTGCTTGCCCTGGCTCGAACTTCCTCTCAATTATTTTCTTGTCATGCTTACGTTTGATCTTTTCTTTATAGAGCTTTGCATTCTCGTAAGCATGAAGACGAAATTTATCCATCTCATTTAACTGTAACAATCTCTTCTATCATACTGTATGTAAATCAAAATTTAATTATTTATGGCCAAATATGCTTTATTCTCTAACTCCACTGGTAGATGGCATGCCTTTTCGAATACCAATCGGTATGGTGACATCCCGATTAGAGTTCTATATGCTCTCCTATATGCCCATAAAGCGTCATCAAGTTTTAAAGCCAATATTTCTTGTTCGGATTAACAATCTTTTCCAAGATCCTTTTTACATCTCGGTTTGAAATATCGGCTTGCCCATTCATTTGTGGATGATAAGCCTTAGCCACTTTGCGAGATACCTCATACCGAGCAAGAAGAGCGGTAAACGGTTTATTACAGAAATGTGAACCTTCGTATGTATTGCTTGTTCAGAGATACTGGAAACGGGCCCATAAAATCAATCCCCCACACATCAAATACTTCTACCTCGAGTATGGTGTTCATTGGCATTTCGTGGTACTTAGAAATATTTCCAGCACGTTGGCAACTGTCACACTTTAGCACAAAATTATTTGCATCGTTGAAGAGAGTGGGTCGGTAAAAGCCCGACTGAAGTATCTTTGCAGCAGTTCGTTTGCCCCCATTGTGACCTCCACAAACTGATGAGTGGCACTTAAGTAAAATGTCTTCAGTTTCTTCTCGTGGAATACACCTTCTCAACATTTGATCCGGGCATTCTTTAAATAGGTAGGGTTCATCCCATACATAGTTTTTTACATTATGTAAAAACTTCTTGCGTTGCTGATAACTCAAATTTGGGGGAAGCACATGGCTAACGATGTAATTAACATAGTTTGCATACCATGGTATTTCATTTGTTACTACAAACAATTGTTCATCAAGAAAGGACTCATTAATCTCAGTATCTTCCCCACTTTGAGATTCCGGATGTTCAAGTCTAGAAAGATGATCTATAACTTGATTTTCTGTACCTTTTCTATCTCGAATCTCTAGATCGAACTCTTGAAGCAAGAAAACCCACCTTATCAATCGTGGTTTGGCATCTTTCTTTGCGACCAAATATTTGATAGCTGCATGATCAGTGAACACAATTACTTTTGTTCCCACTATGTAAGCTCTGAACTTATCAAATGCATACACAATTGCCAGTAGCTCCTTTTCCGTGGTCGTATAATTTAATTTTGCACCCCTCAATGTTTTACTAGCATAATAGATGGACTGAAACATCTTCTCTTTTCTTTGTCCCAATACTACACCAATTGCGTAGTCATTGACGTCACACATTAATTCAAATAGTTTAGTCCAATCGGGTGCAACAATCACTGGGGTGGAAATTAACTTCTGCTTTAACAACTCGAATGCTTCAAGACAGTCTTTATCGAAGTTAAAAGGAACATCTTTCTCTAAAAGACTACACAATGGTTTAGAAAATTTGGAGAAGTCCTTGATAAAGTGCCGATAAAATCCCGTATATCCAAGAAAGTTTCTTATTCCTTTAACAGATGTTGGTGGTGGAAGGTTCTCTATAGTCTCAATCTTTGCCCTATCTACCTCAAGTCCTTTAGCTGAAACTTTGTGCCCTAAAATTATTCCTTCTCTAACCATAAAATGGCATTTCTCCCAATTGAGCATCAAATTTGTCTCCACACATCGCTTCAAAGCCAATGTCAAAATCTAAGCAAAGATCAAAACTATCTCCAAAAACAGAGAAGTCATCTATGAACACCTCTAAGTTTCATTCAATTAAGCCAAAAAAAGTAGCCGTCATACATTTTGAAATGTGGCTGGTGCATTGCATAGACCAAAAGATATCCTTCTAAACGCAAAAGTTCCATATGGGCATGTAA
This sequence comes from Aralia elata, assembly GCA_034770075.1. Lineage (NCBI taxonomy): Eukaryota > Viridiplantae > Streptophyta > Magnoliopsida > Apiales > Araliaceae > Aralia > Aralia elata. The sequence continues at coordinate 1,068,647 of JAVJAP010000243.1, read as the reverse complement.
AAGTGGTCTTCTCTTGATCTTCCGGAGCAATACAATTTGGTTGTATCCTAAATATCCATCTAGAAGGCAATAGAATTGGTATCCAGCTAATCTATCTAACATCTGATCAATGAACGGCAAGGGAAAATGATCTTTGCGAGTTGCCTTGTTCAACCTTCTATAATCAATGCAAACTCGCCACCCCGTCACTGTTCTTGTAGGAATGAGTTCATTGTTCTCATTTGTGACTACTGTACACAATGAACCGGACTTACCCATAAACTATCAGATATTGGATAAATAATTCTAGCGTCTAACCATTTAATAATCTCCTTTTTCACTACCTCCTTCATAATAGGATTCAATCGACGTTGCTACTCGATAACTGGCTTTGCTTCATCCTCCATTAAAATTTTGTGCATACAAAATTTGGGGCTGATTCCCTTGATATCTACTAATGTCCAACCAATTGTTGACTTGTATTCGCGCAATACTCGCAAAAGCTTTTCTTCCTGAAATTGATTAAGTGAAGCAGATATAATAACAGGCAGAGTGCTAGAATCCTCTAAATACGCATACCGTAAATGCTTAGGTAAAGCCTTTAATTCCAATTTAAGTGGTTCTTCCAAAGATGGATTTGCACGTGATCAAGAGTCTCTTGAATTATTCAAAGCTTCATACTGTTAAATGTAACTAACAAACTCTGGAGCTGAATCTAATATCTCCAAGTATTCTTAAGACTCCCAAGATTCTGAAACTGTCGGGCTTACCAATACTGATTCAAGTGAGTCTGGAAGATATGTTTCTAAGAATACCTTATTCACTGCTTCTGTGATTAGATCAACTCAAAAACATTCTTCCTCTTCTTTCGGAAACTTCATAGACTTTAAAACACTAAATGTAACCCTTTGATCTTGAATATGCATGGTCAACTCACCTTTCTGCACATCAATTAACATTCTTCCTGTTGCTAAGAAGGGCCTTCCAAGTATAATTGGTATTTCCTCGTCTTCCTCAAAATCTAGAATTATAAAATCTGCCGGAAAGATGAACTTATCAACCTTCACTAAAATATCTTCAACAATACCTCTTGGATATGTCACAGATCTATCTACAAGCTATAAGGTTATGTTTGTCGGCCTTGGTGCCTTCAGTCCTAATTGAGTGTAAACAGAAAGTGGCATCAAATTGATGCTGGCTCCTAAATCACATAATGCTCTTCCTGAAAATTGATTACCGATCGTACACGGGATAGTGAAACTCCCTATTGAAAGTAGTATGCACACAAGCCAATCATATTTGATATGATGTAGCATATACTTTGTAATCTTATTCATTTATTAATAAAGAATTGATTTTCTCAAAAGGCATTTTATATTATCTACATAGTGTTGTTATATTAAATGTGATAAACCCATAGTTTTGAGCAATGCTTTTAGAATCATGATGGTGATCATGCTAATGAGATCTAAATTCTAGATAGCTCACAAACTAAAATTGTTCCTAATCGTTGGATTACTAAATTGGGGATTAGTGGATCCGGATAGATTAGTACATACGTTGCTTGCTCTTAGGAAGAGGATGATTGATCTCATAATCATTTGTGTGGAGACACTAAAGCAAGTATGTAGGTGCTTATTAGAGAATAAGTTCACTGAACGTGGCTCGCTAAGGAATACCTAATGGAGTTTTACTCGCCTGTCAATAGGAATTCCTCTAGTGATAGTAGTACAAGTGATCCTTGGACTTGAGATCATCATAGTATCTTGTGTATGATGAGTTATACTTTGACATGTCCCTTAAGACCTTGTGGGTATATCAAAGGGTATGATTGGGTATAATTAGTTATACATGGAGATAGGTGAATGATCAACAAAGAATCTACCTCGTCTAGTAAAAGATGTGTATGTCCTATGTGATTCGATAAATGATAACTCAGTAGTCCTTGGCCAAGGCAGAATGAAATTAGAAAGGAGTTTCTAATTTGCATTAATTAGAGTTGTGCATTTGGGAATCGAAATACATATAATTAAATAAAATAAGACTTAACAGGAAATCCATGTCTTATATTTAATTGGGACATTGTATGGTAGAAGGATTGAATTGTACGGTAACTATTTACTCAAAGGTTCTTTTATGATTGATGTTGAAATCTATATTATCTGGAAAGTCGTTGATCGCTAAGGGGGCTTACCCTTATTGTAGAATAAATATTATTTATTTAAATGAATTAAATAGTTTAATTTATTTATTTAAATAAGATTAGAATTGTTCTAATTGATTTATTCACAACCGGTTTAATATGGAGAACGTAAAGGGTCACACCGCAAAAGGACAATATTTATTTAAGAAGTAAATGGCATAATTGTAATAATAAGTTAAGTGTATTTAATTTACTCTATGGAGATAGAATAAATTAAATAGCTTAATATTTATTATTTAATATTTTGGAAATATTAAATATAAATTAATAAGAGGAGTCTTATTATTATTATTACCTTTACTATTATTTGATTCCTAATAGAGATTGGGAATTAATTAATAGAAGTACTCTCCCATGGATTCCTAATTGGATTAGAAACATTATTAATTAAAGGAGTTTAATTATAATACAAACCCTAATCCTAAATAGTTTAGGGAAGGGTTATTCCTACATCTATAAATAAGAGGGGTCTTATCATAGATTAGGGTTACACACTCTTGCATTAGATTGTGGAGAGTACTTACAATTTTTATAGAGATAGAAACTAGGGTTTTGCCAAATACCCAACTTCTTGAATACTTGTTCTTCCTTGGTGGATCACCTCTAGAGGCCAAACACTTGGGTGGCTAACGTTGATCAAAGGAAGGAATCACACCGTAGCATTCGAGGAGAACACGAAGGACTAGGAGTTGAACTTGTACCCGAGGAAGCTTTGTTCTACGAGGGTATAATTCTTATTCTCTTTCTCTTTCGTTTATATCGTTAATTGAGCACATTGATCGATCATGGTGATGGTTTGTATAAAAATTTTAAAATCCGTTTTATCGCGCTTCCGCTCTATTTATGTAATTTGATTGCATGCTCACGTTATATACAAACCTAACAGTGGTATCAGAGCCTAATCATGTGCTAATTATCGATATTGATGATTCCATGTATGAATTGATATGCGAAACGTTCGAATTTTTGGGCAAGAAAATTTTTTTCTGATTCTGCATCGCGGCGCGGCCGCGCCGCTTCCAGTTCATTCTGGAGCGCGGCCGCGCCCTAACCCAGAAAACGTTTTCTGGGGTGCAGCGCGGCCGCGCCGGTGTCCAGACTTTGAATTTTTTTTCGTTTTTCTCAATTAAAATAAATGGTTTATTTAATTGATTAAAGTTTAAAATAAAAGAGTTTATTTTATCTGGAATAGGATTTCAGATTGCTAAAATTAAAGGAGTTTAATTTGGATTTGGTTTTTGATTAAAATAAAAGAGTTTATTTTGTTTCAAAACTAAATATTAGCAAAACTTTTGCCCATTAATTAATATCAATGCATATATGGAATGGTTTTATTATTCATGGGATGAATGTTATTTATTGATACATATAGAGATATGTATGATAATAAATAGGGATTGATTATGGACTGTTGACCAATGTGTGATTGGATTTATTTTAGTGGGTGCTTGAATGTATGGGTTTTTATAAATGGGGTCTGCGTACCTCGTCTTCTCTAATTTTTCTTAATGTAAATTCTATCTCTCTCCTATGTACTTCCCCTTGACTGCTGATCAAGGTTTCTATTTGTTATAAATAGTTTGTGTAATAGGACTAGTTAGAATTAATTTTTGAAGAATTGGAGACAAAGGAGCAAGGAGCGTTTGAAGACCCGTTTGTATTGGAGCCCGGGTTTAAATGTAATAGTTATATTTAAATTTAATTTTTGCACCCTAGGTTTGACCTTTTGGTTCACTTGGTGGCTCTAGTGAACCAAACTAGAATAAAAGTCCATAATCAATCCGGGTAGAATATAGTACTCTATATGTGCATGCTTACTATATATATATTATATATTATCCAACATGCTTCGCATGTATAATAATATGACGCGTATTTTATATATATATGTGCATGCGCGCTAAACAAGATGAGACTTATAATAACAAACCCCTCAAAGATATTATATTAAGTCTTAAGCGTTCAAAGATATTTAGAATATCGAACGTCGCCTTCTAGCATGGTAAAGCGATAGAGTATTAAATATTTAATATGAGTTTGTTGTGTCACACAAGGCAAGTATTAAATATTTAAGATGTTGCTTTATCACATTTGATGCTTATAAATAGACTGAACAATGCTGTTTTGTTGTGTCACACAAGGACAGTGTTTTTCTTTTGAATATATAGAAGTGCTAGGTTGGACTTAACTTAGATAATTTTGATTCGGATGTGTCACACTTGATCAAAATAATCTAAGAGGCAAAATACAAGGAGTTACATAGTGATGTAATTGACAATAGTTGTGTACCTATTTATTTATATATAGTTTGTTATGTCACACAAGGCTATATACATTTGAAATGGGATCCTTATTCTCACTAGCAAATCTTTAATTAGATTTGCCGAACTATATAATGAGGGTAATATGGTTTGATGAAAATAGTGGGAGATACCAATTTAAATAAAGACCTAATTTATTTTGGTAATTAATTAAATGAATGAATGCTAAAATGTTGTCTATTTCACATGCAGAATTTAAAAATGTCAAACTCACTATCACTGCGTAGCATACTTGATGCTAACAAACTGACCGGACCGAATTACACGGACTGGTTAAGGAATCTGAGAATTGTTCTCACTGCTGAAAAGATTTCTTATGTCCTAAATTCGTCTGTCCCTGCAAATGTTGCAGAAACAGCCTCTGAGGAAGAGATTGCTACTTTCAGAAAGTGGCAAGATGATGCAATCTTGGCTCAATGCATCATGCTCGCATCCATGAGTAACGAGCTTCAGCGTCAGCATGAAACTATGGATGCTCCTACTATATTGCTGCACCTCAAAGAGTTGTATGGTGAGCAAAGTAGGACTGCTAGATATCAGATATCTAAGGAGCTCTTCCGATCTCGTATGACCGAGGGCACTACTGTTGAGACTCATGTCCTTAAGATGATCAATCTGATTGAACAACTTGGACAGCTTGGGTTCGTGATGGATGGGGAGTTAAGCCAAGATTTGATCTTGCAGTCACTCCCGGACACCTTCTCACAATTTGTTGTGAATTTTCACATTAATAAGTTGGATGTCAACTTGCCTGAGCTACTTAACTTGCTGAAAACTACTGAAGGTCACTTCTCATCCAACAAGAACCAAGTCTTACTAGTGGATGATTCTTCCAAGAAAAAGAAGAGGCCCAAGGTATCTTCTGAAAAGAAGAAAAACAAGAAGGCTAAAGGAAAGACAAAGGGAAAGGATAAAAAGAAACCTGATCCAGATAGCAAAGGAATTTGCTACCATTGCAATAAGTCGGGACACTGGAAGAGGAACTGCAACGAGTATCTTGCGGGCCAAAAGAAGCTTGGAGAAGCTTTGACTTCCGATCTAGGTTTGTTCATGATTGAAATTAATTTTTCTGAAAGTCAAAATTCTACTTGGGTATTGGATACCGGCTGTAGTTCTCACATATGTAATAATATGCAGGGACTAAGCAGAAGTAGGAAGCTGAACAAGGATGAAGTCGTCCTACGAGTGGGAAATGGAGCAAAGGTTACTGCATTGGCTGTAGGGACTTATTGTTTAGCACTGCCTTCGGACAAGTTCATTAGTTTAAATAATTGTTATTATGTTCCAACACTCATTAGAAACATTATTTCAATTTCTGTATTGGATATGGATGGTTTTGATATTATAATAAAGAACAACAGTTGTTCTATTTATAATAAAAATGTTTTATATGGTGTTGGCAATTTACTGAATGGACTTTACATACTTGACTTGCATGAAAATATACTTCAAATTGAATAAACTAAGAAAAGAAAAAGAGATGATGTTAATTATACCTTTATGTGGCACTGTAGACTCGGTCATATCAATGAAACAAGATTATCCAAGTTGCATAAAGATGGGCTTTTAGAGCTATCTGATTACGAATCATATCCAACTTGTGAATCTTGTCTCATGGGTAAGATGACTAAATCTCCTTTTAGTGAAAAAGGGGAAAGAGTTACAGAGTTGTTAGCGTTGGTACACACAGACGTTTGTGGACCTATGACAACGAATGCACGAGGAGGGTATTCTTATTTTATTACTTTCACTGATGATCATTCTAGATTTGGATATGTGTATTTAATGAAATACAAATCTAAATCGTTTGAAAAGTTCAAAGAATTCAGAAGTGAAGTAGAGATGCAAACAGGTAAGAGTATTAAGATTCTTCAATCGGATCGAGGAGGGGAATACTTGACCAATGAGTTTCTCAATTATCTCAAAGAAAATGGTATAATCTCACAATGGAGTCCACCAGGGACTCCATAGTTGAATGGTGTATCTGAAAGGAGAAATCGAACATTGTTGGACATGGTTCGTTCCATGATGAGTTTTACCGACCTTCTAGTGTCCTTCTAGGGTTATGCCCTAAAATCGGCTGCATACCTACTTAACAAGGTACCTACCAAATCCGTCCCAAAGACTCCATATGAGATATGGACAGGGAGGAAACCAAATCATAAGCATGTTAAGACTTGGGGTTATCCAGCTTATGTCAAAAGGTTTGAGCATGATAAGCTGAAGACTAGATTCGATAAATGTAGATTCGTGGGATACCCTAAAGAAACATCAGGGTATTATTTCTATCATCCCACTGATCAAAAGGTGTTTGTTGTGAAACACGCTGCCTTCTTGGAAAAGGAGTTTATCCTTGAAGGGGTCAGTGGGAGTAAGATATATCTTGAAGAAGTTCAAGAACCACAAAATACTACGGATCAAAGTCAGGTACCTGACCTAGTAGAAGAACCTACTGTACCACTGCCTATTCGTAAATCTGGAAGAGTACCGAAGATGCCTGAAAGGTATGGATTCATCATAGAGGATGATGATGAGGTACGCATCATAGATGATGATGATCCATTGATTTACGAAGAGGCTATGAGTAGTGAAGACTCAGAGAAATGGCTAGAAGCCCTGAAATCCGAGATGGACTCCATGTATGAGAACCAAGTATGGACTTTGGTTTCACCACCTGAGGGCATTAAGCCTATTGGGTGTAAATGGGTCTTTAAGAGAAAGACTGGGGCAGATGGCAAGGTAGAGACCTATAAGGCTCGACTGGTTGCAAAAGGTTTCAAACAAAGACAAGGAGTTGACTATGATGAAACCTTCTCACCAGTAGCTTTGCTCAAGTCCATTCGGATTTTGCTTGCAATTGCAGCTTATTATGACTACGAGATCTGGCAAATGGACATGAAAACGGCCTTCCTCAATGGAGAGCTTGAGGAGAATGTATATATGATACAGCCAGAGGGTTTTGTTTCAACGGTTGGAACAAACCAAGTCTGTAAGCTACAATGATCCATTTATGGATTGAAGCAAGCTTCTCGAAGATGGAACATCCGTTTTGATGAGATAATCAAAAGGTTTGATTTTATCAAAAATGAGGATGAACCTTGTGTGTACAAGAAGGTTAGTGGGAGCGCTGTTTCATTCCTTGTATTATATGTTGATGACCTATTACTGATAGGGAATGATGTTCCTATGCTACAGTTGATCAAAATTTGGTTATCTAAACACTTCTCCATGAAGGACTTGGGTGAGGCATCCTATATTTTGGGGATAAAGATTTATAGAGATAGATCTAAAAAGATGCTTGGCTTGACCCAAGAAAAGTACATTGACTCGATGCTAAAGAGGTTTAGCATGGAAGATTCCAAGAGAGGTCTCATGCCGATGAGCCATGGAATACATCTCTCTAAGAAACAGGCCCCAAAAACACCTGAGGAGAGAGACCGTATGAGTAAGATTCCTTATGGTTCCGCAATAGGATCTATCATGTACGGTATGATATGTACTAGACCAGATGTCGCTCATGCACTTAGTGTAATGAGAAGATATCAGTCGAATCCAAGAGAAGAGCACTGGAAGACAGTAAAAAACTGAAAGTAGTATGCACACAAGCCAATCATATTTGATATGATGTAGCATATACTTTGTAATCTTATTCGGTTAATAAAGGCATTTTACATTATCTACATGGTGTTGTTATATTAAATGTGATAAACCCATAGTTTTGAGCAATGCTTTTAGAATCATGATGGGGATCATGCTAATGAGATCTAAATTCTAGATAGCTCACAAACTAAAATCGTTCCTAATCGATGGATTACTAAAAAGGGGATTAGTGAATCCGGATAGATTAGTACATACGTTGCTTGCTCTTATGAAGAGGATGATTGATCTCATAATCATTTGTGTGGAGACACTAAAGCAAGTATGTAGGTGCTTAGTAGAGAATAAGTTCACTGAACGTGGCTCGCTAAGTAATACCTAATGGAGTTTTACTCTCCTGTCAATAGGAATTCCTCTAGTGATAGTAGTACAAGTGATCCTTGGACTTGAGATCAGCATAGTATCTTGTGTATGATGAGTTATACTTTGACATGTCCCTTAAGACCTTTAGGGTATATCAAAGGGTATGATTGGGTATAATAAGTTATACATGGAGATAGGTGAATGATCAATAAAGAATCTATCACTTCTAGTAAAAGGAGAGAATGTCCTATGTGATTCGATAAATGACGACTCAGAAGTCTTTGGCCAAAACAGAATGAAACTAGAAAGGAGTTTCTAATTTGCATTATCAGAGTTGTGCATTTGAGAATCGAAATACATATAATTAAATAAAATAAGACTTGACAGTAATTACATGTCTTATATTTAATTGGGACATTGTATGGTAGAAGGATTGAATTGTACGGTAACTATTCACTGAAAGGTTCTTTTGTGATTAATGTTGAAATCTATATTATCTGGAAAGTCGTTAATCGCTAAGGGGGCTTACCCTTATTGTAGAATAAATATTATTTATTTAAATGAATTAAATAGTTTAATTTATTTATTTAAATAAGATTAGAATTGTTCTAATTGATTTATTCACAACCGGTTTAATATGGAGAACCTAAAGGGTCACACCGCAAAAGGAAACTATTTGTTTAAGAAGTAAATGACATAATTGTAATAATAAGTTAAGTGTATTTAATTTAATCTACGGAGATAGAATAAATTAAATAGCTTAATATTTATTGTTTAATATTTTAGAAATATTAAATATAAATTAATAAGAGGAGTCTTATTATTATTATTACTATTACTATTATTTAATTTCTAATAGGGATTGAGAATTAATTAATAGAAGTAATCTCTCATAAATTCCTAATTGGATTAAGATTTTAATTAATTTAAGGAGTTTAATTAAAATAAAAACCCTAATCCTAAATAGTTTAGGAGAGTTCCCTATATCTATAAATAAGAGGAGTCTTATCATGATTTAGGGTTAGACAATTTACACACTCTTCCATGAGAATTGGAGAGAGAGAGAGTACTTGTAATTTCTATAGAGATAGAAACTAGGGTTTTGCCAACACGCATCTTCTTGAACAACTATTATTCCTTGGTGGATCACCTCTAGAGGCCAAACACTTGGGTGGCTAACGTTGATCAAAATAAGGAATTTAATCGGTGGAATTCAAGGAGAACGCGAAGGAATTGGAGGTGAACTTGTACCCGAGGAAGCACGGTTCTACGAGGGTATAATTTCTTAATCTCTATCTCTTTCGTTTAATTGATAATTGAGCACATAGATGATCATGGTGATGGTTTGTATGAAAATTTTAAAATCTGTTTTATCGCGCTTCCACACTATTTATGTAATTTGATTGCATTTCGCGTTACATACAAACCTAACAGTGGTATCAGAGCCTAACCTTGTGCTAATTATCGATTATTATGATTCCATGTATATATGAGTATGCGATTGGATCGATTTTCTGGGCAAAAGAAAAAAATTCAAAGTCTGCTACGCGGCGCGGCCGCGCCGCTTCCAGTTCATTCTGGAGCGCGGCCGCGCCCGAACCCAGAAATTGTTTCTGGGGGTGCAGCGCGGCTGCGCCGCTCCTAGTTCATTATGGAGCGCGGCCGCGTAGGTCTGCAAGATTTGAAATTTTTTATTTTTTGATTTTATTTATTTTCAATTAAGATAAAATGTTTATTTTAATTGGAATATGATTAAAATTAAAAGTTTTATTTTAACTTGGAATGAGATTCCACGTTAACTAGAATAAATGGGTTTATTCATATATGGAATAGGATTTCATGTTTCCTAGAATAAAGGAGTTTATTCACATATGGAATATGATTCCATGTTTCCTTAAAAAAAATACAGATGTTTATTTTGATAAGGAATAGGATTCAATATATTTTATTTTTCCAACAATTTTAAGTTAAAATAAAAGAGTTTGTTTTGAACTTGAAATTGGATTCCATGTTAATTGAAATAAAGGAGTTTATTTTGATTTGGAATTTGATTAGAAATAAAGGAGTTCATTTTTATTCAAAATTGGTTAAAATAAAATAAATAAGTTTATTATGATTTAAATTTTGATTAAAATAAAGGAAGTTTATTTTTGTTTCAAAATTGGATTTCTAGTAAACTTTTAGTTGCCCATTAAATGATATCAATGTATATATGGAATGGTTTTATTATTCATGAGATGAATGTTATTTATTGATACATATGGAGATATGTATGATAATAAATAGGGATTGATTATAGACTACTGACCAATGTGTGATTGGATTTATTTTAGTGGATGCTTGAATGAATGGGTTTTTATAAATGGGGTCTGCGTACCTCGTCTTCTCTAATTTTTCTTAATGTAAATTCTATCTTCCTCCTATGTACTTCCCCTTGACTGCTGATCAAGGTTTCTATTTATTGTAAATAGTTTATGTAATAGGTTTAGTTAGAATTACTTGAAGAATTGGAGACAAAGAAGCAAGGAGCGCTTGAAGACCCGTTTGTAATGGAGCCCGGGTTTAAATGTAATAGTTATATTTAAATTTAATTCTTGCACCCTAGGTTTGACCTTTTGGTTCACTTGGTGACTCTAGTGAACCAAACTAGAATAAAAGTCCATAATCAATCCGGGTAGAATATAGTATTCTATATGTGCATGCTTACTATATGTATATTATATATTATCCAACATGCTTCGCATGTTAAATAATATGGCGCGTATTTTATATATATATGTGCATGCGCGCTAAACAAGATGAGACAAATAATAACAAACCCCTCAAAGAAATCATATTAAGTCCTAAGCGTTCAAATATATTTGGAATATCGAACGTCGCCTTCTAGCATGGTAAAGCAATAGAGTATTAAATATTTAATATGAGTTTGTTGTGTCACCACAAGGCAAGTATTAAAATATTTAAGATGTTGCTTTATCACATTTGATGCTTATACATAGACTGAACGATGTTGTTTTGTTGTGTCACCACAAGGACAGTGTTTTTCTTTCGAATATGTGGAAGTGCTAGGATGGACTTAACTTGGATAATTTTGATTCGGATGTGTCACCACTTGATCAAAATAATCTAAGAGGCAAAATACAAGGAGTTACATAGAGATGTAATTGACAATAGTTGTCTACCTATTTATTTATATATCGTTTGTTGTGTCACCACAAGGCTATATACATCTAAAATGGGATCCTTAGTCTCACTAGCAAATCTTTAATTAGAATTGCCGAACTATATAATGAGGGTAATATAGTTTGATGAAAATAGTGGGAGATACCAATTTAAAATAAAGACCTAATTTATTTTGGTAATTAATTAAAAATGAATGTATGCTAAAATGTTGTTAAATTAAAAATTCATTTATAGAATTTTACAATGTCTAATTCACTATCACTGCGGAGTATATTAGATGCTAATTAATCGGACCGTATTAAAAGGACTGGTTAAAGAATTTGAGAATAGTTCTCAAGACTGAAAAGCTATCTTATGTCTTTAATATGCCTATCCCTGCAATAGTTGCAGACAATGTCTCTGAGAAAGAGATTGCTACTTTTAGAAAGTGGCAAGATGATGCACAGTTGGCTCAATGCATCATGCTCGTATCCATGAGTAACGAGCTTCAGCGTCAGCATGAAACTGTGGATGCTCCTACTATACTCCTGCACCTTCAAGGAGTTGAAGGGTGAGGAAAGTAGGACTATTAGATATCAGATATCTAAGGAGCTCTTCCGATCTAGAATAACCGATGGCACTACAGTTTAGACAAATGTTCTCAAAATGATCAATCTGATTGAACAATTGGGACAACTGGTTTTAATGGATGGAGAGTTGATCCAAGATTTGATCTTGCAATCACTTCCGGACTATTTCTCACAAATTGTTGTGAATTTCCACATGAACAAGCTATATGTCAGCCTGCCTGAGTTGCTTAAACATGTTGAAAACTATAAAGAGTCACTTTCCAACCAAGAAAGACCAAGTCTTACTGGTAGATGATTCTTCTAGGAAGCAGAAGAGGGCCAAAGGATCTTCTTAAAAGAAGAACAATTCAAAGAAGGTAAAAGGAAAGGCAAAAATAAAGGACAATAAGAACAAGACTGATGCAGATAGCAAATGAGTTTGCTTCCACTGCAATAAGCCTGGATACTAGAAAGGAAACTATAAGGAGAATCTTACAGAGGCTAACCAGAAGAAGCTTAGTGAAGCTTCGGTTACAGATATAAGTTTGTTCATGATTGAAATAAATCTTTCTGTAAGTCAAGGTTCTACTTGGGTATTGGATACCGGCTGTAGTTCTCACGTATGCAATCCAATACAGAGACTAAGCAGAAATAGAAAGCTAAACTAAGAGTAAGTAATCTTATGTGTAGGAATGGAGCAAAGGTTGCTGCATTAACCATAGAAACTTATAGTTTAGCATTGCCTACGGGCAAGTCTTTTAAGTTAATAAGTTGTTATTATGTTCCAGTTCTCTTTAGAAACATTATTACTTCCGTTGTTGGACAAGGAAGGTTCTGGTATTATATTTAAGAACAATTGTTGTTCTATTTATAATGATAATGTTTTGTTTGAAACTGGAAGATCACTTGATGGACTTTGTAAACTTGACTTACATGAAAAATAATTTTGCAAATTGAACAAACTAGTAAAAGAAAAGGAGATGATCATTCAAAGAGTTGAATATATGTATTTGATGAAATACAAGTCTGAATCATTTGAAATGTTCAAAGAATTCAGAAGTGAAACATATTGACAGAGTATTAAGATTCTTTGATCAGATCGAGGAAAAAATACTTGTACAATGAGTTTCTAGATCATTTCAAAATGGTATTTTCTCATAATGGAAACCTCCTGATACGCAATAATTGATTGGTGTATCTAAAAGAAGAAATTGTACCTTGTTGGATATGGTGCAGTCCATAATGATTTTTACCGACATTCTAGTATCCATCTGGGGTTATACCCTAGAAACGGCTGCATATCTACAAAATAAGGTAACCTCAAAATTCGGCCCCAAGACTCCATAAAAGTTATGGATAGGGAGGATTCCTAATCTTAAGTATGTTAAGATAAGGGTTGTCCAGCTTATGTGAAAAGGTTTCAAAGATAAGTTTGGGACAAAATTTGAGAAGTGCAGAGTTGTGGGATATCCTAAAGAAAGTTTAGGGTATTATTACTATAATCCTACACGCTGCCTTCTTAGATAAAGGTGTTTATCATTGAAGGAGCTAGTGGGAGGGTAATAGATCTTGAATGAGTTCAAAAACCACAAAGCATTTTAAGTCGAACCGAGGAACCTGTAGATAGACCTATTGTACCACAATCGAATCTTAAATCTGGAATAGTACCGAAGATACCTGGGAGGTATGGATTCATTATAGAGGATGATGATGAGGTACGCATCATAGAGGATGATGATCCAGTTATATACGATGAGGCTATGAGTAGAAGATACTCAGAGAAATGGCAGATGGCCATGAAATCCAAAATGGACTCCATGTCTGAGAACCAAGTATAGAATCTGGTTACTCCACCGAAAGGCATAATGCCCAGAGTGTGAATATGGGTCTTTTAAGAGAAAGACTGTGGCAAATGGCAAGGTGGAGACCTATAAGACCAGACCTGTTTAAAAGGTTTTTCAAGTCAAGGAGTTGACTGTGATAAAACCTTATTACCGGGTAATGCTCAAGTCCATTTGGATTTTACTTGCAATTGCAGCTTATTATGAAATCTGGCAAAATGGATGTGGAGACGTCCTTCCTCAATGAAGACTTGAGGAGAATGTATGTATGATATAGCCAGAGGAATTTGTTTCAAAGGTTGAAGCAAATTATGTTTTAAGCTACAATGATCCATTAATGGATTGAAGCAAGCTTCTCAAAGATGGAACATTCATTTTGATGAGACAATCAAAAGAGTTTGATTTTATCAAAAACGGGAATGAACCTAGTGTATACAAAAGGGTCAGTGGGAGCGCTGTGACATTCTTGGTATTATATGTTGATATACTACTGACAAGGAATAACACACCAATGCTACAATCAGTAAAGATAAAATTGTCTAAACATTCCTCCATGAATGACTTAGGAGGAGCATCCTATAAATTGGGGATATAAGTCTATATAGATAGATTTAAAAGGATGTTCGGCTTGACCCAAGGAACGTATATTCATTTGATGCTAAAGGCGTTTAGCATGGCAAACTCCAAGAGAGGTCTCATGATGATGAGCCATGGAGAGAATCTCTCTAAAATTGTCCCCAATTGAAAGAGAGATCACATGAGTTACTATCATGTATGCAATGAATATACTAGGCTTGATGTTGATCAGTCATATTCTGGAGAAGATTACTGTAAGACAGTGATAAACATCTTTAGGTACTTAACTGGTACTGAAGATGTGATTATGATTCATGGTAGGTCTGAATTAAAACTAGAGGGCTAAACAGACTCAAGTTTTTTCAGACTGACCAAGACGATAACAAATCCACTTTAGGGTAAAACGTTACCTTGAAAGGTGGTGCAGTGAATTGGAAAGGTTCCAAACAACAAAGTGTTGTTGGTTTAGTGACAAAGACAAAGTATATAGCTGTAAATGAAGCTGCAAATTGATTGTTTGGATGAAAAGTTCATTACAGAACTAGGAATAGTTCCTAAGTCTCATCTTGGATTCAAACATATGTTGCGGCACTTTCATTTGATTAGTGGAATCATTGAAAGAGGAGAAGTCACTCTAGAGATAGTGGACTCTCGAGAACAGCATTGCATATCCATCTACTAAAGCTTTATCCAAACAGCAGGATGATCGTCACTTAGAGAAGAAGGGCATTAGATATCATGGCGATTGGCTTTAGTGCAAGTGGGAGATTGAAAGTAGTATACACAAAAGCCAATCATATTTGATATGATGTAGCATATACTTTGTAATCTTATTCGGTTAATAAAGGCATTTTACATTATCTACATGGTGCTGTTATATTAAATGTGATAAACCCATAGTTTTGAGCAATACTTTTAGAATCATGATGGGGATCATGCTAATGAGATCTAAATTCTAGATAGCTCACAAACTAAAATCGTTCCTAATCGATGGATTACTAAAAAGGGGATTAGTGAATCCGGATAGATTAGTACATACGTTGGTTGCTCTTATGAAGAGGATGATTGATCTCATAATCATTTGTGTGGAGACACTAAAGCAAGTATATAGGTGCTTATTAGAGAATAAGTTCACTGAATGTGGCTCGCTAAGGAATACCTAATGGAGTTTTACTCGCCTGTCAATAGGAATTTCTCTAGTGATAGTAGTACAAGTGATCCTTGGACTTGAGATCATTATAGTATCTTGTGTATGATGAGTTATACTTTGACATGTCCCTTAAGACCTTTAGGGTATATCAAAGGGTATGATTGGGTATAATAAGTTATACATGGAGATAGGTGAATGATCAATAAAGAATCTATCACTTCTAATAAAAAGAGAGAATGTCCTATGTGATTTGATAAATGACGACTCAGAAGTCTTTGGCCAAAGCAGAATGAAATTAGAAAGGAGTTTCTAATTTGCATTATCAGAGTTGTGCATTTGAGAATCGAAATACATATAATTAAATAAAATAAGACTTGACAGTAATTCCATGTCTTATATTTAATTGGGACATTGTATGGTAGAAGGATTGAATTGTACGGTAACTATTCACTAAAAGGTTCTTTTGTGATTAATGTTGAAATCTATATTATCTGGAAAGTCGTTGATCGCTAAGGGGGCTTACCCTTATTGTAGAATAAATATTATTTATTTAAATGAATTAAATAGTTTAATTTATTTATTTAAATAAGATTAGAATTGTTCTAATTGATTTATTCACAACCGGTTTAATATGGAGAACCTAAAGGGTCACACCGCAAAAGGAAAAATATTTGTTTAAGAAGTAAATGGCATAATTGTAATAATAAGTTAAGTGTATTTAATTTAATCTATGGAGATAGAATAAATTAAATAGCTTAATATTTATTATTTATTATTTTAGAAATATTAAATATAAATTAATAAGAGGAGTCTTATTATTATTATTACTATTACTATTATTTAATTCCTAATAGGGATTGGGAATTAATTAATAGAAGTACTCTCTCATAAATTCCTAATTGGATTAGGAGTTTAATTAATTAAAGGAGTTTAATTAAAATAAAAACCCTAATCCTAAATAGTTTAGGAGGGTTCCCTATATCTATAAATAAGAGGAGTCTTATCATGATTTAGGGTTAGACAATTTACACACTCTTCCATGAGAATTGGAGAGAGAGAGAATACTTGTAATTTCTATAGAGATAGAAACTAGGATTTTGCCAACACCCATCTTCTTGAACAACTATTATTCCTTGGTGGATCACCTCTAGAGGCCAAACACTTGGGTGGCTAACGTTGATCAAAGGAAGGAATTTAATCGGTGGAATTCAAGGAGAACGCGAAGGAATTGGAGGTGAACTTGTACCCGAGGAAGCACGGTTCTACGAGGGTATAATTTCTTAATCTCTATCTCTTTCGTTTAATTGATAATTGAGCACATGGATGATCATGGTGATGGTTTGTATGAAAATTTTAAAATCTGTTTTATAGCGCTTCCGCACTATTTATGTAATTTGATTGCATGTTCGCGCTACATACAAACCTAACAAAAACATCCTAAAGTACTTGAGAATAACTAAGGATGTATTTCTTGTCTACGGTGGGTCTGAATTGAAACTAGAGGGCTATACAGACTCAAGTTTTCAAACGGACCAAGATGACAGTAAATCCGTTTCAGGGTACGTGTTTACCTTAAACGGTGGTGCAGTGAGTTGGAAGAGTTCCAAGCAGCAAACAGTTGCTGATTCAGTGACAGAGGCAGAGTACATAGCTGCAAGTGAAGCTGCAAAGGAAGCTATTTGGATGAAGAAGTTCATAACTGAACTTGGAGTGGTTTCTAGCATTAGAAGAGCAGTACCTTTATTCTGTGACAACAACGGAGCTGTTGCGCAGGCCAAGAAACCCAGGTCTCATCAGAAATCCAAACACGTGTTGTGGCGGTTTCATTTGATTAGAGAGATCATTGAAAGAGGAGATGTCACCCTGGAGCGTATAGACTCTCAAGACAACATTGCAGATCCATTTACTAAAGCTTTAACACAACAGCAGTTTGATCGTCACTTAGAGAAGATGGGTATTAGATACCATGGCGATTGGCTTTAGTGCAAGTGGGAGATTGAAAGTAGTATGCTCACAAACCAATCATATTTGATATGATGTAACATATACTTTGTAATCTTATTCATTTATTAATAAAAGAATTGATTTTCTTAAAAGGAATTTTATATTATCTACATAGTGTTGTTATATTAAATGTGATAAACCTATAGTTTTGAGCAATGCTTTTAGAATCATGATGGTGATCATGCTAATGAGATCTAAATTCTAGATAGCTCACAAACTAAAATCGTTCCTAATCGTTGGATTACTAAATAGGGGATTAGTGAATCCGGATAGATTAGTACATACGTTGCTTGCTCTTAAGAAGAGGATGATTGATCTCATAATCATTTGTGTGGAGACACTAAAGCAAGTATGTAGGTGCTTATTGGAGAATAAGTTCATTGAACATGGCTCGCTAAGGAATACCTAATGGAGTTTTACTCGCCTGTCAATAGGAATTCCTCTAGTGATAGTAGTACAAGTGATCCTTGGACTTGAGATCATCATAGTATCTTGTGTATGATGAGTTATACTTTGACATGTCCCTTAAGACCTTTAGGGTATAACAAAGGGTATGATTGGGTATAATAAGTTATAAATGGAGATAGGTGAATGATCAACAAAGAATCTACCACGTCTAGTAAAAGATGTGAATGTCCTATGTGATTCGATAAATGACAACTCAGTAGTCCTTGGCCAAGGCAGAATGAAATTAGAAAGGAGTTTCTAATTTGTATTATTTAGAGTTGTGCATTTGGGAATCGAAATACATATAATTAAATAAAATAAGACTTGACAGTAATTCCATGTCTTATATTTAATTGGGACATTGTATGGTAGAAGGATTGAATTGTATGGTAACTATTCACTGAAAGGTTCTTTTGTGATTAATGTTGAAATCTATATTATTTGGAAAGTCGTTGATCGCTAAGGGGGCTTACCCTTATTGTAGAATAAATATTATTTATTTAAATGAATTAAATAGTTTTATTTATTTATTTAAATAAGATTAGAATTGTTCTAATTGATTTATTCACAACCGGTTTAATATGGAGAACCTAAAGGGTCAAACCGCAAAAGAAAAATGTTTATTTAAGAAGTAAATGGCATAATTGTAATAATAAATTAAGTGTATTTAATTTAATCTATGGAGAAAGAATAAATTAAATAACTTAATATTTATTATTTAATATTTTAGAAATATTAAATATAAATTAATAAGAGGAGTCTTATTATTATTATTACTATTACTATTATTTAATTCCTAATAGGGATTGGGAATTAATTAATAGAAGTACTCTCTCATGAATTCCTAATTAGATTAGGAGTTTAATTTAATTAAAGGAGTTTAATTAGAATAGAAACCCTAATCCTAAATAGTTTAGGGAAGGGTTTTCCTACATCTATAAATAAGAGAAGTCTTATCATAGATTAGGGTTACACACTCTTGCATTAGATTGTGGAGAGTACTAACAATTTTTATAGAGATAGAAACTAGGGTTTTGCCAATACCCAATTTCTTGAATACCTATTCTTCCTTGGTGGATCACCTCTAGAGGCCAAACACTTAGGTGGCTAACGTTGATCAAAGGAAGGAATCTCATCCGTGAAATTCAAGAAGAACGCGAAGGAATTGGAGTTGAACTTGTACCCGAGGAAGCACGGTTCTACGAGGGTATAATTTCTTAATCTCTATCTCTTTCGTTTATATCGTTAATTGAGCACATAGATTGATCTTGGTGATGGTTTGTATACAAATTTTAAAATCTGTTTTATCGTGCTTCCGCACTATTTATGTAATTTGATTGCATGTTTGCGCTATATACAAACCTAACAAATTCTTTACCACTTCGCAAAACAACATTGCAATTTTCATCATGGTTGTGCACTTCCTGCATTACTCGTAAATTTCTGAATTTGGCTATTGATGTTGGTAGCAAATTGTTCAAATAATTTTTCCATTTTAGTAATTCTTGCATTTTTTTCCGCCTGATATTTTGACAACAAATCCTCCATCATTACCTTCTGTTCTTGCTGAGAAGCCTGTTGCTCTTGATCTTGCTTCTTCTTCTAAATATGATCCTCAGTATTAAGATTTTGATTATTTTGATAATTGGATCCTTCACAAACTACACTAACTCGATCTTAATTGTGCATTGACTCCTTGTATGATTTCCTGCACAAATATTACATACCAACGTATCCCTCTGCATAGATTGATATCCACCAGAATCCAATTTCCTTACTAAAGCCGCCACTTGCTCTACCCGTACCGAAATTACATCTTTTTGATTTACTGCCACAGTTCCAATTCGCGTATTTCGTGTTGCTGACCATTGATAATTATTGTTTGCCATAATCTCCAACAATTCATATGCCTCATCACAAATTTTCTCCATTAAAGACCCACCTACGGCTGCATCGATATTCGATCGCATTGTAACATTCAAACCCTTGTAAAAAGTCAGAATCTGCAACCACATAGGAATGCTATGATGTAGACATTTCCTGAGTAATTCTTTAAACCTCTCCCAAGCTTCACACAGAGATTCTGAGTCTTCTTGAGCAAATGATGTGATATCTGACCTTAATCTTGCGATTTTAGCTTGCGAAAAAAACTTAGCCAAGAATTTCTATACAAGATCACTCCATGTAGATATCGAGCCTGTTGGTAGCGAATGTAACCAAGTTTTCGCCTTACCACGAAGTGTGAAAGGGAAAAGTCACAATCTAAGTGCATCCTCAGAAATTCCTTCATATTTACATGTATCACATATTTCAAAGAAATTGATCAAATGCTCATTCGGATCATCATTAGGGTACCCTCCAAATTGTACCGAACTTTGAATCATCTGTATCATGCTTGGTTGAATTTCAAAACTACTAGCTTGTATTGCAGGTCTTCGAATACTGGATTGAACATCCATTACCAACAGTGTAGCATACTCCTACAATGTTTTCTGTTCTTCTGCAGCCATATTCTCTAAATCTTGCATTTTGAAACAATAACGAGAGTGCCTGCAAAAAATTAAAATTTTGTGTTTAAATTAGAATTAAATTATTTGTAATTAATATTGGAAATAAAGAAATTAATTACTAGAATTATTCCCCGACAACGGCGCCAAAAACTTGATGGGTTAAATCTATACTAGCAATTTACGTGCAAGTATACACGGTCAATCAAGTAATAAAGTGTAAGTAAAGTGTCGAACCCACGAGGAATAATCTAATAAATAAATCTATTAATCCAATACCAAACTCTAGTTAACCGAATTCTAATTAAACAATTAAGAATTGTTTCGTTTATCACAAATAGCTAAATTAACAAATGAAATATTTATAAATGATATTATAGAGATGAATTTATCAAGATTACAATTTCTCCCGATGATGTTTCCTATTCTTCCACTCCCTATTTAACCAGTCAAACGTTGCAGATTGCTAACCAAGAATTCATAAGTATTTATCTAACTTATTCCAAGATTAGATAAATGTCATCATTCTTAACTAGAACACTATATTTCTATGTGAATAATCAACAATGACGCAATCGATACCAATTCTTAACAAGTTTATGCGACACTTGGGTATATTTCTATCCCTTATGCAAATTGAATAATAATTCTTAACATGAATTAATCCAACACATGTATCATATTCCTCATCTAGTATAAAATCAACGTTTCCATCTCATCTAGATCAACAGATTATTTGTTGGCCAAACAACTATTGAGTAAAAACCAAAATATAATAAACAATCTTGCAAACATCTGATAGAAGTTAAATAATCAATAAATTAATAAAAACCAATCATCGGGTTCTATTGCAATCTTGAAAATGGAATTTAGTTCATGAATAAAGAAACAAACAACATCTCATCAATAATAGTCATTATAAACACAGGAGTTTAAAAGAAAGATAAAGAAAAGAATCTGATGGACAACTCCCGCTATAGTTCTTCAGATCTTAATCTTCAATCCTCTTTTCCCATCCCTTAGATGGAATTGATTCAGAAGTGTTTTCTTCCTTTTTCGTAAATTATATCCTCCGTTCTCTCTCGCCCTATTCTCTATTTGCATCGCTTCATATATATAGGATTCAGGAAAGACCTAATTTTGCCGCACACACGCGCCACACGCGTGCAGAAGAAGCTTCGGGCGCCGCGGCCCACAGAATCAGGCGCCGCGGCCCATGATCCGCGCTGCGGCCCATAAAAGTGAGCGTCGTGGCTCTTAATCCCTGCATGGTTTTCTTCCTTGCTCGCCCAATTGCTTCAAATATTGCGATTTTTACCACTTAGCTACTTTATTCCTACAAAATGAACAAAAGCCATAAATTGAGTACAAATTCTATAAAATGACATAAAATACTTAAAAACATACAAATTATTAAGCCTAAAAGTACCCAAATAATAGGTATAAAACCTACTTATCAGCACTATACCTTTCGGTGGAGTAACCAGAATCTATGCTTAGTTCTCATACATGGTGTCCATTTCGGATTTGATGGTCATCTGTCATTTCTCTGAGTGTCTACTACTCATAGCTTCATCGTATATACTGGATCATCATCCTCTATGATGCGTACTTAATCATCATCCCCTATGATGAATATATACCTCCCAGGTATCTTCAGTACTTTTCTAGATTTACGATTCGGTTGTGGTACAATAGGTCTATCTACAGGTTCCTCGGTTTAACTTAAAGTGCTTTGTGGTTCTTGAACTCCTTCAAGATCTATTACTCTCCCACTAGCTCCTTTAATGATAAACACCTTTATCCAAGAAGGCAACGTGTAGGATTATAGTAATAATACCCTAAACTTTTTTTAGGATATCCCACAAATCTGCACTTGTCAGATTTTGTCCCAAACTTATCTTTTGAAACCTTTACACATAAGTTGGACAACCCCTTATCTTAACATACTTAAGACTAGGAATCCTCCCTATCCATAACCCATATGGAATCTTGGGGTAGAATTTGAGGTTACCTTATTTTGTAGATATGTAGCCGTTTCTAGGGCATAACCCCAGATGAATACTGGAATATCGATAAAAATCATTATAGACCGCACCATGTCCTACATAGTAAAATTTCTCATTCAAGATACACCAATCAATTATTGCGTATCAGGAGGTGTCCATTATGAGAAAATACCATTTTGAGATGATCTAGAAACTCATTGCACAAGTATTCCTTCCTCGATCTGATCAAAGAATCTTAATACTTTGTTAATTTGTTTCACTTCTGAATTCTTTGAACATTTCAAATGATTCAGACTTGTATTTCATCAAATAACATATTCAACTCTTTGAATAACCATCTTCCAGTTTCAAATAAAATATTATCATTATAAATAGAACAACAATTGTTCTTAAATATAATACCAAAACCTTCCTTGTCCAACAACGAAAGTAATAATGTTTCTAAAGAGAACTGGAACATAATAACAACTTATTAACTTAATAGACTTGACTGTAGGCAACGCTAAACTATAAGTTCCTACGGCTAATGTAGCAACCATTGCTCCATCCCCACATGTAAGATTACTTACACTTTGTTTAGCTTTCTACTTCTACTTAGTCTCTACATTGGATTGCTTACGTGAGAACTACAGCCAGTATCCAATACCCAAGTAGAACATTAACTTACAGAAAGATTTTATTTCAATCATGAACAAACCTATATCTGTAACCGAAGCTTCACTAAGCTTCTTCTGGTTAGCCTCTGTAAGATTCTCCTTACAGTTTCCTTTCCAGTGTCCAGGCTTATTGCAGTAGAAGCAAACTCCTTTGCTATCCGCATCAGTTTTGTTCTTATTGTCCTTTGTTTTTACCTTTCCTTATACCTTTTTTGATTTGTTCTTATTTTCAGAAGATCCTTTGGCCCTGTAATGTCCGGAAAATTTTAAACATTGTACCAAATGTATTTTTATAAATAAATTCATTTTATATAATTTTATAAATTTAATTGGATCCATGTGGGTATTATTATTATTTAATTATATAAATACGTGGTCCAATAATTCTCTGTGCATTAAAAGGACTCATTAATAGTTTAATTAAATTAGTGAGTTGACCCTAAGATTTTATTTGCAAGAAAATTTGGAAAATTAAATAAATAATTTTATCATTACTGGGTTAAATAATTCAAATAAAGAATTATGGTTGGAATAGATATTTTGAATAATTAATTAATTGGTTTAAGTAATTCAAAATATTAGAAATGTAAAGTGGCTATTTCAATTGGGTCATATATATTTTATTTGACCAAACCCATATTTTGTTTTTATTTTATTTTGGCCGCAGCCCACTTTTCCTTTTTATTTCTTTTTTTTCCTTGTTGGGCTAACAGGAGTGGGCAACCCCTTAAAATCTATTGGGTTGAGCCCAATCTCTAAAACAAGTTGGTGTAGACAAATCGGGTCGACCCATTCCATTTAATTCCAGTCGGGTAAGTCAAGGAACGGGTTGGACCCGTTTTCTTTAATTAGGACAACCGAGCAATCAAAATTGGAAATCAGTCAAGAAGAGGGGGAATCGACGGCAGCGCAAGAGAAGGATTTTACGCCTTAGCCTCTCGACCTAAACCTAGCTAGACCCGAGCCATCACTCAGTCGAGCCAGACGAACAAGGAACGAGAGAAAGGAGCAGGGGCTGTCAATCGCCGGTGATAGCAGTGGAAAACAGCGACCGGCGGCGATTCAAGGGTTCGAGGCGAACAAAAAAAAAGCGACGGTAGGGGGGGTTATCAAAGGAACCAAGGGTTCCAGAAAGTCCGGCGATTTGACCGGTGAGGGTTACACAGCTCGAGGATTGCTGACCGGTGCTAGCTGTGATTGACGAGGCTTGATGGGAGCTGTCAATCGCTACCTTTCCTCCTACCGTTGGACATTGACTCGAGCAATTTAGGTATTATCCAGTAAATTGGGTAATCCATTGGCTATAAATTGAACCCCGCTGCCGATTTTTCCCTGTCTTGTGAATTCCCAATTAGAGAGTTTAGGGTTCCAAGTTAGAGGGATAGTAGTTGCAGAAGGTAGAGAGAGCAGGGGAAATTGCTGCGGATGCCTTCTAACTTCGTCGACTATTTTGGACGACGACGGAGGACGGCAAATCGAACCACTCGAAGGTATACCGAACTGTGATAGCTTTAGGTTTGGTATAAATTTTTCCTTCCTTATTTCCTTCCTCTGTACACGGATTGGTGTTGCCTAATGGTTTGTGTGGCTATACTATACATTGTAATGTACTGTGTTAGTTCAATTGATGCAGGAATTTGGTATCAGTTCATGTAAAATATTTGTTTGGATTTATTTTGGGAAAATTGTATTGTGATGTCTTTGTATTGTGTTATTTCATTCTGAGTATTGGGGTATGGTAATTCTCTGTATTAGACCTAAGGGATGGTTCTGATAACTTGGTTTCTTCGAAAATGTTGCTGCACTAGAATTGGTAATATTGACTGGGTTGCATGAGATATTGATGGTAGTATACTGTGGGTTATGTTGTTATAGCTTGTTGTAGGAAGCTGGAATTTTTATTTGGGTGTGACTGGGAATCGAACCCAGGTGCTGAGTAGTGAATGTTTGGGCAACTGTTAAGGGACAAAGCTAGTATAATAATTACTATTTATCAATAAAATAATAATAAATATTTAATTATTATTTAATAATAATAATAAATTAAATATAAATAAAGTTAATAAAATAATTATTTATTATTTATTAATAAATAATAAAATAAAGATAATGAATATTTAATTATTATTTAATAATAATAATAATTAGATATGAATAAAGTTAATAAAATAATTATTTATTATTTATTAATAAATAATAAATAAAGATAATAAATATTTAATTAACAATTAGGTATAAATAAAGTTAATAATTTAAGTATTTATTATTTATCCTTTAATAATAAATAAAGCTAATAAATATTTGATTATTGCTTAATTACTATTAGATAATAATCAAGTTATGAATTAAGTTAATAATTTGATTATTTGCCAATAAGTGACAAATAAATATAACAAATATTCAATGAAATAAATTATTTATTTCTTACAAATAAATACTGGATAAAGATGATAAACATTTAATTGTTAATTAAGTATGAATGCAGTTACTAAAATGATTATTTATTATTTAACCTTAAATAATAAATAAATATAGTAAATATTTAATGATAATTAAGTACGAACAAGGTTAACAAATAATTATTTATTATTTATCGATAAATAATAAATAAAGGTAATGAATATTTAATTATTATTTAATCTTAAATAATAATTAAGTATAAGTAAAATTTATAATAATTACTTATTATAATAAATATTTAATGGTTATTCAAATGATATTTGATAATAATTAAGTATGACAAAAGGTAATGAAATAATTATTATCGTAATAAATAAGGATTTTTAAACCATGTTCAGGGTCAGATAATGGTAATAAATCCGGGAAACCAAAGAATAAGTAACCATGATTAGCTACCATCAAGTTAATAGCTAAGGATTATTAATTTCTGTTTGGCTAATGTTAATTAGTAATTAAATATAGGTGATGAATTTTACCTGTTGAGTAAAAGGTATAGTAAGAGGTGCCAATATACAACTGTTAATTGATAAATCGACTTTACCCAATGATAGGTCACTCGAGATCAATTAATTAAAGCTAAGATTTAAATTGTAGCTGAGCAAACAGGCAAGTTCCTAACCCTAAACTTCTTACATTATTGCAAGTTCTTCTTACTCAACTTTCACATTGAGCAATACTTCTAAAACCTTATGCAGTATTTTAATTCATGCAAAAGGTATATATTATTGCAAGTTGTTCTTTAAGCTTGAATTTTATCTCCAAGCATGCTTTAAGTGGTCTAATTACTTTCAGAATTATTCCACATCGGTATATTTATTGACATTCGTGCATATCGAATTCGTATATTTAAATTCAGAAATCTATACACCATTCATGGTTAAGTCTGAAACCCTTGTTCGGTCAGACAATTTTGTTGAAAATTTATAAAAGCTATCCGAACCAATCAATGGCAAGGATTCTTAGACTGTATGAACACCCCTTTATTTTATAGGGGAGTACCCCACGTACCGTATATAAGGTACAAATAGCATAATTAAATGTTATGCATATACATAGGGTACGCGAGGCTGATCCCCTCAAGTACGTTTATTCTGTAGCCAGTAACCAGAGGGTCAACCAGCTATTGACTCCTCTGGAAGTTATCGTTCAAAGTCTATTTGACTATCAATTGTTCTAAAAGCATTTAATGTTCTTGCTTCTGATTATTCTATTGTTAAAATCTCTTTAATATCCCTTCATCATGATATATCTTTATTGTTGTACCTTAAACTTGCTGGGCAAACTCGTTGCTCATTCTTGCTATATCATGACTTCATTGCAGCTAAACCCGAGACGTCAGGGAAGAACAAAGGAAAAGACAAGATGAAGTGATAGACTTCTCGTAGCAGACTTTAGATTTATGTGTTAGTTAATTACGGTTAATGTAATTTAAACCCTGATAGCTATTTAGGGTATGTATTGTGTAAATGTTTAAGGTTAATCGTATTCTGGGACTAGTAACACCTTGTAATGAACAACGTATGTTTATTATATTCCGCACTTTCAGATATCATATGTTGTTAGAGGTGAATGTTTGTATTGGATCGTGATGACCAGATCCGGGTATTTGGAGATCCGAATTTGGGGGCGTCACAGGTTGGTATCAAAGCTGTAGGTTATAAACCTTAGGATCGCGAAACCTAGGTTATAACCTTCATAGTAAACTCGTATCGAGTGTTAGGAGATAAATCGAGGAGATTTATCATATGTGGTTTTGATGAATTGGGGAATTCATCGAGTCGAGTAGTACCCAATGAAATATAATTTCATTTCTTCAATGAATATATTTTATTGCTGTACTAATGTTAGTTTTTGCGTATTTGTAGGATGGCTGCTGTAGGGGAGACCAGTGGAGCCCGTGAGGAGGAGGTATTCATAGATATACCAGTAGTTTCGGAGCAGCTGGTGGGCTATGCTCCTATTGCCCCGGGATTGCTACAGGAGGAGTCCGAGCCGGAGGAGGACTACCATAGGGAGCTACCAGAGCCAGTAGTAGGTGGGGTGATGAGGTCCGGTAGTCAGGACCCTGATACTGAGGAGGAGAATCCTGAGGCCGAGGGGGAGGAGCCACCTGCTGATATTGATGGCATGGGGTCCACTGCTGATGATATCATCGAGGGGTTGACTGACAGAAATGAGGAGCTGGAGGCTCGGATTTCTCATTTGGAGGAGCAAAACCAGACCCATCAGTATATGGAGGACCAGTACAGAGACCTGGCCTACCAGCTCGAGCATGATTTAGGGGTGGCCAAGGTTCAGCTGCAGGGCTACGAGTCCTCAGCACAGCAGGTCGGACCACTGCTACATCAGCTAGTGGCCCGAAACGCTGAGTTGAGGGAGAGACTGGAGCAGCGGGATCTGCAGATCGCCCACCTGAGGGCGAAACAGGAGGCCATGAGGTTTGAGGCCGGACTGGAGGTGGCTGCGAGGATGCACGTCAGGGAGGCCTGGGCCAGGGAGGCCAGGAGGGCCGATCAGCTAGAGGACCAGCTAGAGGCCAGGACAGTGAGGATAGAGACCCTGGGGCATGCCTTGGATGCAGCCTACCGTAGACCCCGGGCTGAGGTGGGGGAGTCCAGTCGCTCTGTTCGTCGTAGGGTCGGGGATGGAGCATTCTCTGGTCAGCAGGCTCGGATCCGTCGTGATGAGCAGTGATTTGATGGAGCAGTTGATTTTCCCTTAGTATAGCCAGTCCCACTTTTGTTTATGTTAGGGACATATTCATGTTTGTGAAACTTTATATTTGTTGTTATGATTGGGGTAGCAGTTAAACCCCAACTTTTGTGGTCTTGAGGGAGGAAAGGTTAGGATTCCCCACTTTTGTCTAGGGGGATGATTTGCTGATAGGACAGGTAGTGGCGCATTTATAGAAGTATGCCACAGGTTTAGTCATTGTAACAAAACAGTGGTATATGAATATAAATGCAGATGTTTCACTTAAATCAAATGTGTTTTACCTTTGATTGCTTATTTTAATGACCTATTGTGTAAAATGTAAATCTATAGGTAAAAGTCATCAGTTTCCTTATTCCAAACCATGCCAAGGGGAAGGCCACGTAACCGACAGGTCGAAGAGTCAGAAAGTGAGGTGGGAGACCAAACCAACCCAATGAGAATGTTCGCAGAAATGCTGGCCGAGGCTATGCAATCCAGACCACCACCTGAGAGGACCCAAGCTGCAGCTGAGCCAACGCATCATCTGGCAAACTTTAAAGATTTCAAATTGGTCGGACCACCTGAGTTCAAGGGAACTCTTAACCCAATCGAGGCGCAGACCTGGATAGAAGAGATAGAAAAGGTCTTCGACGTAGCAAGGGTGGCAGAGGAACAGAAAACAAGTTTTGCCACTTTCATGTTAAAAGGAGAAGCCAACTATTGGTGGAAGGCCAATCGGGGCCGAGTTGAAGAAGGCCACTGTCGCGTGGGATCGTTTTAAGGAGATGTTCTTAGAAAACTACTTTCCAGAGAGCATGAAACAGGAAATGGAGATCAAGTTCCTAGAACTAAAACAAGGGAACATGTCTGTGGCTGAGTACGCAGCTAAGTTTAATGAGTTGGCACGGTTTGCAGCTCACCAAGTCAGCACAGAGGAAAGGAAAGCTCGTAGGTTTGATCAGGTGTTGAAAACATGGTTATACCGTTCTGTGGCGGTATTGAAAATCACAACATTTGCAGAATAGATTTAGAGGCAAATCATTGCAGTTGGTGGCAGTGAGGCCCTGGCCAAATACAATCACGAGAAGAAGAAGGGACATGAGGGCCCTAAGGCAGGAAGCAGTGGGGGCAGTAACCCCAACAAACGGAAATGGATCGAGAGTCAGTCCTCTGGGGGAAATAAATCTGTAGGGGAGGTAAAGAAGCCAGGCAGATGCAACAACTGTGGCAAGAACCACACGGGGGAATGCATGAAGGGGAAGAGCGTGTGTTACCGTTGTGGACAACCTGGGCACATGGCCCCACAGTGCCCTAATAAGCCGAAAGGAGGTTGTTTCTCCTGTGGATCTCCTGACCACCAGATCAAGGACTGTCCGAAGAGGAAAAGCGACGCCGGGAGTGGCAACCGAAACAACAACAACAGTGGAAACAGCAACCGGTTAAACTACGGGCCACCATCCAGTCAAGCCAACAGGCCGACAGCCCGCACGTTCAACATGACTGTGCAGGATGCCATGGAATCCAAAGACGTGGTGTCAGGTATCATCCCAATCAATGATATAAATGCATATGTGCTATTTGATTCGGGTGCTACTTGCTCTTTTGTTTCCGAAGAATTTGCTAGTCAATTAAATATACCTTGTGAAAAGTTAGAACACCCTATGAACGTAGAAGTAGCCAACAAGGAAATTATCCCCGTAGAATGCATTCATAGGAATTGTGGTGCTGAATTGCGAGGATTTAAGCTCAATGTGGATTTGATACCGATTCGACTGGGAGAGTTCGATGTAATCTTGGGAATGGATTGGCTATCAACCCACGGAGCAGTTATTGACTGTAAAAAGAAATGTATACACCTAAAGACTTCTAATAAGTCGAAGGTGGTATTTTATGGCAGCAAATCACCAAAACCATCTTGTTGTCTTACTATGATGCAAACAAGGAGATTACTGAAGAAAGGATGCGAGTGTTATTTGGCCCATGTGGTCGATACTCGTCAGGTCGGGGATGAGATGAGTCAAATACCAGTTGTGAGAGATTTCACCGATGTCTTTCCCGATGAACTTCCGGGACTGCCGCCGGATCGGGAAACCGAGTTCGTTATCGATTTGGCACCGGGAACCGCACCAATATCGAAGCCGCCGTATCGAATGGCACCTGTAGAGATGAAGGAGTTGATGGTGCAACTGCAGGAACTGTTAGATAAAGGTTATATCAGACCGAGCGTGTCCCCGTGGGGAGCACCAGTTCTGTTTGTAAAGAAGAAAGACGGTTCAATGAGGCTTTGTATCGACTATCGGGAGTTGAACAAAGTTACGATTAAGAATAGGTATCCGCTTCCTAGAATCGACGACCTGTTCGATCAACTTAAAGGAGCGAAGTACTTTTCAAAGATCGACTTAAGAACAGGCTACCATCAGCTGAAAGTGAGGCAAGAAGATATCCCGAAGACTGCATTCAGAACTCGTTACGGGCACTTCGAGTTTCTGGTAATGTCTTTTGGATTGACAAACGCACCAGCAGCATTCATGGATATGATGAACAGAGTGTTCAAGCAGTACTTGGACAAGTTCGTAGTTGTATTCATCGATGACATCTTGGTGTATTCAGAAACAGAGGAGGAGCATGTTGAACACTTAAGGATTGTATTAGGAGCTCTCAGGAAGGAGAAGTTGTACGCAAAATTTTCGAAGTGTGAGTTTTGGTTGCAGAGGGTACAATTTCTGGGTCATGTCATAGACAAGAATGGGGTTTCGGTGGATCCAGCAAAGGTAGAAGCCGTTATCAACTGGGAACAGCCGAAGACGCCGACGGAGATCCGGAGTTTCTTGGGATTAGCGGGATACTATCGGAGATTCATCCAGGATTTTTCAAAGATAGCATCGCCGTTGACCAATCTCACCAGGAAAACAGTCAAGTTTGTTTGGTCGGAGAAGTGTGAGGAGAGTTTCATGGAGTTGAAGAAGAGACTCAGCCAAGCACCAGTGTTGACCTTACCAGACAACACTGGGGGTTTCGTAGTGTATAGCGATGCATCACACAAGGGTCTTGGCTGTGTACTGATGCAACACGGCAAGGTCGTGGCATACGCATCGCGTCAGCTGAAGGATTATGAGAAGGGTTATCCGACTCATGACTTGGAGTTAGCAGCGGTAGTTTTCGCCTTGAAAATTTGGAGGCACTACCTATACGGGGAGAAGTGCGAGATATATACAGATCACAAAAGTCTGAAATATATCTTCACTCAAAAGGAGCTGAACATGAGGCAACGCCGATGGTTAGAATTGATCAAGGACTACGACTGTGAAATTTTGTACCATCCGGGCAAAGCAAATGTAGTGGCTGATGCCTTAAGTAGGAAAGGCAAGGCGAAACTGATGCAGCTGACAGTCCAGGAGGAGTTGATACGGGACTTTGAACGTCTGGAGCTGGAAGTTAGGTATCCAATGGAGGTGGACGAAAAGGTGTTCGCCGTGACGGTAGGTCCAACTCTACTGGATAAGATACAGGAGGCTCAAGAATTTGACGAGGAATGTATTGGCATTAAGAAACAGTTATCGGAGGGAAAAGCCTCGAAGTATAAGGTTGACAGCGCAGGATTGCTGAGATTCGAGGGAAGGATCTGGATACCTTATGTACCGGACCTAAGGGAAGAAATTTTGCAGGAGGCCCATAATACAAGATTTTCGGTACATCCAGGTAGCACCAAGATGTATCAAGATCTTCGTCAGCATTATTGTGGCCGCATTTGAAGGGGGAAGTTGCAGAATTCGTCAGCCGGTGTTTAACTTGTCAGAGGATCAAGGCTGAGCACCAACGGCCGAGCGGATTGTTGCAACCCTTAGAGATTCCCGAGTGGAAGTGGGAGCACATCACAATGGATTTTGTGGTGGGACTTCCAACAACGCAAAAAGGTCTAGACGCCATCTGGGTGATCGTAGACCGGTTGACCAAGTCTGCCCATTTTCTACCGATCAAGATCAGGTACAAATTGGAACAGCTGGCGAAACTTTACGTGAAGGAAATAGTATCACGACATGGAGTGCCGGTATCTATTGTGTCTGACAGGGATCCGTGCTTCACGTCAAATTTTTGGAGAAGCCTACAGGAGAGACTCGGAACACAGTTAAGAATGAGTACGGCATATCATCCTCAGACGGATGGTCAGAGTGAGCGAACAATTCAGACTCTAGAGGATATGCTCCGGGCAGTTGTGATGGACTTAAGTGGCAGCTGGGACGATCACTTGCCACTAGTAGAGTTCGCTTACAACAATAGTTACCATGCTAGTATTGGTATGCCACCGTACGAAGCATTATACGGAAGAAAGTGTCGAACACCGTTGTGTTGGGATGAAGTTGGTGAACGGAGGTTGTTGGGACCAGAATTGGTACAACAAACCGTGGAAATTATTAAGGTAATAAGACAGCGGTTAGTAGCAGCTCAAGATCGTCAGAAGAAGTACGCCGACTTACATCGCCAGAAACGAGACTTTGAAGTCGGTAGCTTTGTGTTCCTGAAGGTATCACCCTGGAAAGGGAAGATCCGTTTTGGGAAGAAGGGCAAATTGAGCCCTAGGTTCATAGGACCTTTTGAGATATTAAGGAGAATAGGCGAAGTGGCATACGAGGTGGCGTTACCTCCTGAACTTGAGCACATCCACAACGTGTTTCATATATCAGTGTTGCGTCCGTATAAGCCAGACTACAAACATGTCATTTCCTATGAACCAATTCAAGTCGAAAGAGATTTATCGTACGAGGAGATTCCTGTTCAAATACTGGATAGGAAAGAGCAGAAGCTGAGAAATAAAATCATTCACTCGGTAAAAGTTCTCTGGAGAAATCACGCGGTGGAAGAAGCCACGTGGGAGCTCGAAGAGAAGATGAGAGCAAATTACCCGCAGTTATTCGAGTAACCTTAGATTGAAATTCCGAGGACGGAATTTTTATAAGGGGGAGAGGATGTAATGTCCGGAAAATTTTAAACATTGTACCAAATGTATTTTTATAAATAAATTCATTTTATATAATTTTATAAATTTAATTGGATCCATGTGGGTATTATTATTATTTAATTATATAAATACGTGGTCCAATAATTCTCTGTGCATTAAAAGGACTCATTAATAGTTTAATTAAATTAGTGAGTTGACCCTAAGATTTTATTTGCAAGAAAATTTGGAAAATTAAATAAATAATTTTATCATTACTGGGTTAAATAATTCAAATAAAGAATTATGGTTGGAATAGATATTTTGAATAATTAATTAATTGGTTTAAGTAATTCAAAATATTAGAAATGTAAAGTGGCTATTTCAATTGGGTCATATATATTTTATTTGACCAAACCCATATTTTGTTTTTATTTTATTTTGGCCGCAACCCACTTTTCCTTTTTATTTCTTTTTTTTCCTTGTTGGGCTAACAGGAGTGGGCAACCCCTTAAAATCTATTGGGTTGAGCCCAATCTCTAAAACAAGTTGGTGTAGACAAATCGGGTCGACCCATTCCATTTAATTCCAGTCGGGTAAGTCAAGGAACGGGTTGGACCCGTTTTCTTTAATTAGGACAACCGAGCAATCAAAATTGGAAATCAGTCAAGAAGAGGGGGAATCGACGGCAGCGCAAGAGAAGGATTTTACGCCTTAGCCTCTCGACCTAAACCTAGCTAGACCCGAGCCATCACTCAGTCGAGCTAGACGAACAAGGAACGAGAGAAAGGAGCAGGGGCTGTCAATCGCCGGTGATAGAAGTGGAAAACAACGACCGGCGGCGATTCAAGGGTTCGAGGCGAACAAAAAAAAAAGCGACGGTAGGGGGGGTTATCAAAGGAACCAAGGGTTCCAGAAAGTCCGGCGATTTGACCGGTGAGGGTTACACAACTCGAGGATTGCTGACCGGTGCTAGCTGTGATTGACGAGGCTTGATGGGAGCTGTCAATCGCTACCTTTCCTCCTACCGTTGGACATTGACTCGAGCAATTTAGGTATTATCCAGTAAATTGGGTAATCCATTGGCTATAAATTGAACCCCGCTGCCGATTTTTCCCTGTCTTGTGAATTCCCAATTAGAGAGTTTAGGGTTCCAAGTTAGAGGGATAGTAGTTGCAGAAGGTAGAGAGAGCAGGGGAAATTGCTGCGGATGCCTTCTAACTTCGTCGACTATTTTGGGACGACGACGGAGGACGGCAAATCGAACCACTCGAAGGTATACCGAACTGTGATAGCTTTAGGTTTGGTATAAATTTTTCCTTCCTTATTTCCTTCCTCTGTACACGGATTGGTGTTGTCTAATGGTTTGTGTGGCTATACTATACATTGTAATGTACTGTGTTAGTTCAATTGATGCAGGAATTTGGTATCAGTTCGTGTAAAATATTTGTTTGGATTTATTTTGGGAAAATTGTATTGTGATGTCTTTGTATTGTGTTATTTCATTTTGAGTATTGGGGTATGGTAATTCTCTGTATTAGACCTAAGGGATGGTTCTGATAACTTGGTTTCTTCGAAAATGTTGCTGCACTAGAATTGGTAATATTGACTGGGTTGGATGAGATATTGATGGTAGTATACTGTGGGTTTATGTTGTTATAGCTTGTTGTAGGAAGCTGGAATTTTTATTTGGGTGTGACTGGGAATCGAACCCAGGTGCTGAGTAGTGAATGTTTGGGCAACTGTTAAGGGACAAAGCTAGTATAATAATTACTATTTATCAATAAATAATAATAAATATTTAATTATTATTTAATAATAATAATAATTAAATATAAATAAAAGTTAATAAAATAATTATTTATTATTTATTAATAAATAATAAATAAAGATAATGAATATTTAATTATTATTTAATAATAATAATAATTAGATATGAATAAAGTTAATAAAATAATTATTTATTATTTATTAATAAATAATAAATAAAGATAATAAATAAAAAATTAACAATTAGGTATAAATAAAGTTAATAATTTAAGTATTTATTATTTATCCGTTAATAATAAATAAAGCTAATAAATATTTGATTATTGCTTAATTACTATTAGATAATAATCAAGTATGAATTAAGTTAATAATTTGATTATTTGCCAATAAGTGACAAATAAATATAACAAATATTCAATGAAATAAATTATCTATTTCTTACCAATAAATACTAGATAAAGATGATAAACATTTAATTGTTAATTAAGTATGAATGCAGTTAATAAAATGATTATTTATTATTTAACCTTAAATAATAAATAAAGATAGTAAATATTTAATGATAATTAAGTACGAACAAGGTTAACAAATAATTATTTATTATTTATCGATAAATAATAAATAAAGGTAATGAATATTTAATTATTATTTAATCTTAAATAATAATTAAGTATAAGTAAAATTTATAATAATTACTTATTATAATAAATATTTAATGGTTATTCAAATGATATTTGATAATAATTAAGTATGACAAAAGGTAATGAAATAATTATTATCGTAATAAATAAGGATTTTTAAACCATGTTCAGGGTCAGATAATGGTAATAAATCCGGGAAACCAAAGAATAAGTAACCATGATTAGCTACCATCAAGTTAATAGCTAAGGATTATTAATTTCTGTTTGGCTAATGTTAATTAGTAATTAAATATAGGTGATGAATTTTACCTGTTGAGTAAAAGGTATAGTAAGAGGTGCCAATATACAACTGTTAATTGATAAATCGACTTTACCCAATGATAGGTCACTCGAGATCAATTAATTAAAGCTAAGATTTAAATTGTAGCTGAGCAAAACAGGCAAGTTCCTAACCCTAAACTTCTTACATTATTGCAAGTTCTTCTTACTCAACTTTCACATTGAGCAATACTTCTAAAAACCTTATGCAGTATTTTAATTCATGCAAAAGGTATATATTATTGCAAGTTGTTCTTTAAGCTTGAATTTTATCTCCAAGCATGCTTTAAGTGGTCTAATTACTTTCAGAATTATTCCACATCGGTATATTTATTGACATTCGTGCATTCGAATTCGTATATTTAAATTCAGAAATCTATACACCATTCATGGTTAAGTCTGAACCCTTGTTCGGTCAGACAATTTTGTAAAAATTTTATAAAAGCTATCCGAACCAATCAATGGCAAGGATTCTTAGACTGTATGAACACCCCTTTATTTATAGGGGAGTACCCCACGTACCGTATATAAGGTACAAATAGCAGAATTAAATGTTATGCATATACATAGGGTACGCGAGGCTGATCCCCTCAAGTACGTTATTCTGTAGCCAGTAACCAGAGGGTCAACCAGCTATTGACTCCTCTGGAAGTTATCGTTTCAAAGTCTATTTGACTATCAATTGTTCTAAAAGCATTTAATGTTCTTGCTTCTGATTATTCTATTGTTAAAATCTCTTTAATATCCCTTCATCATGATATATCTTTATTGTTGTACCTTAAACTTGCTGGGCAAACTCGTTGCTCATTCTTGCTATATCATGACTTCATTGCAGCTAAACCCGAGACGTCAGGGAAGAACAAAGGAAAAGACAAGATGAAGTGATAGACTTCTCGTAGCAGACTTTAGATTTATGTGTTAGTTAATTACGGTTAATGTAATTTAAACCCTGATAGCTATTTAGGGTATGTATTGTATAAATGTTTAAGGTTAATCGTATTCTGGGACTAGTAACACCTTGTAATGAACAACGTATGTTTATTATATTCCGCACTTTCAGATATCATATGTTGTTAGAGGTGAATGCTTGTATTGGATCGTGATGACCAGATCCGGGTATTTGGAGACCCGAATTTGGGGGCGTCACAGGCCCTCTTCTGTTTCCTGGAAGAATCTTCTACAAGTAAGACTTGGTCTTTCTTGGTTGAAAAGTGACTCTTTACAGTTTTCAACATGTATAAGCAACTCAAACAAACTGATATATAACTTGTTCATGTGAAAATTCACAACAAATTGTGAGAAAGAGTTCGGGAGTGATTGCAAGATCAAATCTTGGTTCAACTCTCCATTCATGACAAAACCCTGTTGTCCTAATTGTTCAATTAAATTGATTATGTTAAGGACATGTGTCTGTACTGTAGTGCCATCGATTATTCTAGATCGAAAGAACTCCTTAGATATCTGATATCTAGTAGTCCCACTTTCCTCACCATTCAACCCCTTGAAGGTGCGGGAGTATAATAGGAGCATCCATAGTTTCGTGTTGACGCTGAAGCTCGTTACTCATGGATGTGAGCAAGATGTATTGAGCCAATTGTGTATCATCTTGCCACTTTCTAAAAGTAGCAATCTCTTCCTCAGAGGCATTGTCTACAACTATTGCATGGATAGACATATTAAGGATATAAGATAGCTTTTCAGCCTTGAGAATTATTCTCAAATTCCTTAACTAATCCGATTAATTCGTTCCGGTTAATTAGCATCTAATATGCTCCGTAGTGATAGTAAATTAGACATTGTAAAATTCTATAAATAAATTTGTAATTAACAACATTTTAGCATACATTCATTTTATTAATTACCAAAATAAATTAGGTCTTTATTTAAATTGGTTCCTCCCACTATTTTCTTCTAACTACATTACCCTCAATATATAGTTTGGCAAATCTAATTAAAGATTTGCTAGTGAGAATAAGGATCCCATTTCAAATGTATATAGCCTTGTGTGTGCACAACAAACTATATATAAATAAATAGGTAGACAACTATTGTCAATTACATCACTATGTAACTCCTTGTATTTTGCCTCTTAGATTATAATGGTCAAGTATGTGCACATCCGAACTAAAATAATCTAAGTTAAGTCCAACCTAGTATTTCTATATATTTGAAGAGAAAAATACAGCCCTTGTGTGTGCACAACAAAGCGGTAATGTTCAATTCCTTAATAAGCATCAAATGTGATAAAACAACATCTTAAATATTTAATACTCGCCTTGTGTGTGCACAACAAACTCATATTAAATATTTAATACTCTATTACTTTACCATGCTAAAAGGCGACGTTCGATATTCCAAAATATCTTTGAACGTTTAGGACTTAATATGATTTCTTTGAGGTGTTTTTTATTATTTGTCTCATCTTGATTAGCGCGCATGCACACACACACACACAGATATATATATATATATATATATATATATATATATATATATATATATATATATATATATAAAATACGTGCCATATTGTTTAACATGCGAAGCATGTTGGATAATATATAATATATACATAGTTAGCATGCACATATAGAATACTATATTCTACCCGGATTGATTATGAACTTTTCTTCTAGTTTGGTTCACTAGAGCCACCAAGTGAACCAAAAGGTCAAACCTAGGGTGCAAGAACAGAATTTAAATATAACTATTATATTTAAACCCGAGCTCCATTACAAACGTGTCTTCAAGCGCTCCTTGCTCCTTTGTCTCCAATTCTTCAAGTAATTTTAACTAAACCTATTACATTAACTATTTATAATAAATAGAAACTTTGATCAGCAGTCAAGGGAAAGTACATAGGAGGGAGATAGAATTTACATTAAGAAAAATTAGAGAAGACGAGGTACGCAGACCCCATTTATAAAAACTCATTCATTCAAGCATCCTCTAAAATAAATCCAATCACATATTGGTCAATAGTCCATAATCAATCCCATTTATTATCATACATATCACCATATGCATCAATAAAAAGCATTCATCTAATGGATAAGAAATCCATTCCAAATCAATATTGATATAATTTAATGGGCAATTAAAAGTTTACTAGAGATCCAATTTTGAAACAAAAATAAACTCCTTTATTTTGATCAAAATTTAAATCATAATAAACTTATTGATTTTATTTTATCCAATTTTGAATAAAAATAAACTCCTTTATTTTTAATCAAATTCCAAATCAAAATAAACTCCTTTATTTTAACTTAAAATTTGTTGAAAAAATAAAATATGTTGAATCATATTCTTTATCAAAATAAACATCTTTATTTTTTAAGAGACATGAAATTCTATTCCATATGTGAATAAATTCCTTTATTCTAGGAAACATGGAATCCTATTCCAAAACAGAATAAACTCCTTTATCCTAGTTAACGTGGAATCTAATTCCAAGTTAAAAATAAAACTTTTAATTTTAATCATATTCCAATTCAAAATAAACCTTTTATCGAAATTGAAATAAATAAAATTAAAAAATAAAAATTGTCAAAATCTGCAGATCGGCGCGGCCGCCCTCCAAAATGAACTAGACGGTCAGAGTGAGAGGACAATTCAAACATTGGAGGACATGTTGCGAACTTACATCATGGACTTAAAAGGAAGTTGGGAGGATCAGTTACCTTTAGTAGAGTTTGCTTACAACAATAGTTACCATGTCAGCATAGGAATGCCACCATTTGAAGCTCTGTACGGAAAGGAAATGCAGGACGCCATTATGTTGGGACGAAGTCGGTGAACGACAACTGCTAGGGCTAGAAATAGGTAAACAAACCGCTGAGGTAGTGCAAATTATACGAGAGAGATTGCAAGCGTCTCTGGATCGACAAAAGAAATATGCGGATCAACAAAGGAAACGACAAGATTTCGATGTCGGTAACCACGTATTTTTGAAAGTATCTCCGTGGAAAGGCAAAATACGGTTCGGCAAGAAAGAAAAATTGAGTCCGAGATTCATTGGACCAGTTCAGATATTAAGGAGGATAGGTGAGGTAGCCTATGAGGTAGCCCTACCTCTTGAGTTAGAACATATCCATAACGTATTTCATGTGTCCGTGCTACGACCATGCACACCCAATTATAAACACGTTATAGATCACGAGCCTATTCAGATCGAGAAAGATTTGTCGTATGAAGAAGTTCCTCTTGAAATCATAGATAAGAAAGAAAAAATTTTACGAAATAAGGTGATACCTTCAGTCAAGGTAATTTGGAGAAATCAAAACATAGAGGAAGCTACGTAGGAGCTCGAGAGTAAAATGCGAGACAACTACCCACATTTATTTCTGTAATCTGTACTGTAATTTTGAGGACGAAATTCTTATTAGAGGGAGTGAATGTGATATTCCAGACCTTGATAAGATTCGTATATGTAAATTATGTGTTTATTAAATGAAATTTCTTATTCCAACTTTATGTTATGTGATTGTATATTTTAATAAAGTATTAGGTCAACTAAAAACTTTTTGTCAAGCTGCTTAGTCCTGCTTACATTGACAAAATAATTTCTTGTGCTTTTCACGATTTCACCAAGAAGCATCCCGACAAATTATTTTTGATAAGCTACTGTGTCGTGCTTGGGAATGACAAAGTGATTTGTTGTGCTTACGGTAACAAGCTGGATTGTCGAGCTTGGAAGATATTTTCATTGAGGAGCTTAGAAGATAGGTTCAATTGCAAGCTGCTTTGTCGAGCTTACGCCTGGCACACGCTAGCTTACGCCTGGCACACACTAGCTTACTCCTGGCACACGCTAAGTACTAAAGTGTAATTAACCTAGGTATTAAAGTGTAATAAACCAGTTTTTCTTAGCCTAAAGTGTAATTAACCTAAGTACCAAAGTGTAATAAGCCGAGCCCCTAACGTGTAATTAGCGAAGCTATGTTTTCCTATAAATAGCAAAATAAGTTCATTCATTCCTTACTATTTTTTAAGAGTAGTTCAAGAGCAAAAACACTCTATATTTATACTTTGAGAGATATTGTGAGATAAAACTTACTTTCGAAGTATCGAAGCACTACGCGATTGGAAGTAAAGCTAGCAACTACAAGAGATATTACTCTAGTGGTTATTATTTTCATTCTTCTTTATATATTTAGTAAAAATATTCTTTTATCAGCAGTTATAATGCCCAAATTTTTTTTGTATATAGTGCAAAAGTCCTATTTACAAGCAGTTATAATGTCCGATTTATTTCTCTTATAAAGTTAAAAATATACTTTTATAAGCAGTTATTATGTCCGATTTTCTTCAAGTATTTAGTAAAAATATTCATTTTATAAACAATTATAATGCTAAAAGTATCTCAAATATAATAACCGAATATTCATTTTATAAGCAGTTATAATGCCCAATAGATTTCAAACATAGTAAACGAATATTCATTTTGCAAGCAGTTATAATGCTCAATTTATTTTAAATATAGTTAAAAAATATTCATTCTATAAGCAGTTATAATGCTGAAATTATTTCATGTATAATAGAAGAAGTCTTAATTATAAGTGATTATGATAACCGAAATAAAAACTTAAAAGAGTTAATTGTTAAACGTTTAACTAGTTATGTACGCTGATAATCGTATAGGATTTACAATGAACGTTTAGACCGTTATATTTATCTTTAAAAGATATACGAGGCAAACCTTCTATTTCTTTAAACTATGTGCAAGTATTCTAATGCTTATTATTGGTATAAATAGACATAAATAGACTACACGTAGATAGACAGCGTAAACTAAACGTACTACGCACAGGCAAGTCTCCAAACCTTGTTACCTTTATGCAAGTATTATACATCTTGCTATCAATTGTTGTGAAGTTATTGCTTCTTGATTCAGCATAACTTAAAAATGAATCATTATTCATATATTGTTTATCCGAGCATGAATTGTTGTGTCAAGTCAAATTGTTTGGTACGACATCTTATAACTGAGTATACAAACACCTTTTAAGGGTTGTTATTGTCGATAATATATTGACATCTAGTGCATGTTGGGCACGATTAGGATGGTATGCATACTCTTAGGATATCTCGATTAGGCTGATCCCCTATATGATATCTGAACAAAGTTGTTCTAAGTGATTGAAGGCTGATAGAACTGGTTAGAACACATGGTTCATGTATTGAACCCATAGGTGGCAAAAGCTTTTGAACTTCCTTCAAATCAGACACACTGTGTTTATATTTTTGAAATAAACTTGTTGAGCATTTTGTAGCTCATCCTTACATAAAACTTTCGTTTGCAGTTTTAGATGGTAATCTGATAGGTTCATAATATTTGATTATTTTTATTCGTTTATGCTTAGTTTAGTTGCATGTTATCTGTCATATGAGCTGAATTAAAGTGTTTATAGATCTTTGGAAGAATTTGATGTGATTCTGTAAAAATATATTTTAATGCTAAATTTTATGTTGTTTTGCAGAATACTCTACGATCGCTGAGTAAGGGCTCTACGTTCGTAGTGTTAGGATGCAATCTGGCAGCTCTACGATC
The DNA here is from genome assembly GCA_034770075.1 of Aralia elata. Taxonomy (NCBI): domain Eukaryota; kingdom Viridiplantae; phylum Streptophyta; class Magnoliopsida; order Apiales; family Araliaceae; genus Aralia; species Aralia elata. Next base: position 1,025,897 of record JAVJAP010000243.1, on the reverse strand, counting down.
GCAGGAAGGCTAGGCAGAGTTGTTCGACGATTCCTAGTTCCACTCTACGATCGTCGAGATTCACTCTACGGCTGGGCTCACAACACTCTACGTTTTCAGTCCAGTGAGCGAAGTTACTTTACGTCTGATGAGAGAACTCTACGATTGGCAAGTTTACTCGGCAGCTAGTTACTCTACGATTCCGACGTTTACTCTACGATCGCGATAAGTGCTGGTGCAGAGTATACTCTGCATTTTGCTGAAAGAGTGTTACTCTACGATTCTGGTCGACATGCAGATTTTCAATTCTGAGTAGGATTTGAAACATTGAAGCTTAAAGATATGATTCCTAACAGGATTTGGAGATGAAGTTATAATCATAGATGGAAAGTATCTCTGACTATGGGAAGTAGAGTCTGATATGGAATCTGAGTTGAAGTTCAAATATGAGAACTAAATCGAATTGGAAAAGGAAACTGAGGAAGACTTGGATTTGGAAATAAAATCTAATTTGATAAGGAAGCTGCTTAAAGCTGGATTTCAGAGATTGAGGATGATTTAGAATCCTACCATACTTATAAAGTGAAGACTTCCGAGGCAGAATTGGATTAGAATTCTTCTAGGCTTTAGAGATTTATCTATAAATACTCTCACTTGTAATTGTTGGAAGAGGAGATCCTAGAGAGAGTTTTATCATATTCAGAGAGTTCATAAAAACATGTCAGACTAGTTTTCTTTATTCAGTTGAAGGGGACGTGGATCCTTAGTAACAGTTTATGGTTTAATTGAATATACAATATTTATTCCTTCTTATATGAAGCTTATTCTGATAATCTGTTTTAATTGTTGAATATTATTTGATTAACTGATTTGGTTTCTACAAGATTAAATTGGTTAGTTGATAACATATGCTAGATTCTGGACTAGTATTACGTAATTGATATTGTTTCTAATCACAAGTAGCAGTTAGTAATACTAATTGTGGTCAAGCTTTTGGTTTATTGCTATGGTTATCAGAAGACAGGTTAAACATATCGAGCTTATGTGTTTGTTGCTTGGAATAGTCTAATTCTTTAGTTCTTAAAGTTGTTGTCATATTAAATCTAAAGAGCTTGTATTAGGTTATATGATAGTTAGAATCTTGTGAAGAGCTTATTTCATTAAGTGACAATCTAAGAGGAATTTTGGATAACAGAGCTTGTTGTTATCTAGGACTATTAGTTTCATTGAAGGGTGAATATTGTAATGCTTAATTGATCTATTACTGTGAAAAGGTGAAACTGAACTGGAAAACTGAAGTTTTAATCCACTGGTTAATTTCATTATTTTAATTTTGTTTTTGTTAATTAGTTAAACAAATTCAAAACCCCCAACTTTTTATTTACTGTTAAAACTATTAGAACATTACGATAAATTAAAAATCAACATTGTTCTATGTGGATCGACCCTTGCTACTGCTATACTGTGCTTAATTTTGAGTTCGTAGAGTTGAGTAAAGTTTTTATTTTTGGTTTGCTTGACGATAGCTTCCCAAATTTTGGCGCCGTTGCCGGGGAACAATTAGTGTTTTGATTTATTCTTTGTTTCTTTATTAGTTTATGACTCGATCTTCTCAATCTGGTAATTTGAATTTTGATCCAGAGATTGAGAAAACTACAAAAAGGCTCAGGAAGGAAAATCATAGAGTGCAGCATACAATTGCAAAAGAAACTGAAGTTCCATCACCTGGCCTTAATATAGCGCTGGAATTTCTTCCCAATAACTCATCAACTGAATCCGAATCAGACGAAGAGATGGCTGTTGCAAACAACAATAGAACTTTGAAGAAGTTGGCAACTCCTAATTTGAATCAACAACCTTTATGTATTGAATATCCTACTTTAGATTTTGCTTTTGAACTTAAATCAGACTGATACACCTTTTGCCTACTTTTTGTGGTCTTACAGGTGAAGATCCATACAAGCATTTGAAGGAGTTCCATGTAGTATGCTTTACCATGAAACCTCAAGGGATAACTGAAGAGCAGATCAAGCTGAGAGCCTGTGACACCCCCAAATCCGGGTTTCCTAACCTCGAATTCAGTGTTCACGATACTCAACAACAAACATACTTTCTAACTAATGCGGAATAATAAACATACAATGTCTATCGAAATAGTAATAAAGTCTTACAATCATGGTCCCAAGGTTCTTTAACCTTAACTTAAAACGTACCCTTAATACATTAAGGAGTTCACATAACCAAATAACAATTCAAGATAAACTAGTACATAAGCCGTATCAGGCGACTACTCTTGCACCTTCCCTTTTCCTTTATCCCCTTTAGACGTTCCTGCCTTAACTGAAATAAAGATCATGATATAGCAAGGGTAAGCAACTAATTTACTTAGCAAGTTTATATACAAGGGAGATATATCATGATTAGAAAGACGTTTCGCTTTCAATGTTCAACAACAGTATAGAATTGTGAAGAAACATGAATTAATAGTCAGCAGTTGAATATTCGGATACTCAAATGACAATTACTGAGTGGTTTGAAATAACCATAGACATTTGCCAAGGTTCTCAGCATTTAAACTGGACCTCTTAAAAAGTTTTGGTAATCAAGGGGATCAACCTTTCATACCCCGTGATTTATGCATAAACACTTAACAAACCAGCATTGATATCATGCCTTAATCAAATTTATCCTTTTCTCAGCCAAGAGTTCTTACCATAATAATTTAATAAGAACAACTTTTAAAATACCTTTGATTCAACAAATTTAGACATGATTGATCTAGCTGATACAAATAGCATAGATCTATCTCATAAACAGTTCATGCTTGAAAGAACTTTAATCTAATTCACAGTTCAATAATAATAGAATAGGAATTCAATTGCACAAGGTGCGAATCTCAATAATCAGTACAGATGTGAATAATCAACAATAATTATTCACTAACATGCTTCGAAAATAATAACTCGAGTTTGAGTTAGGGAACTTGCCTGTCTGCTCAGCTACAAATAATTCTAGCTTTAACTAATTGGCCTTGAAGGACCTAACATTGATAAAGTCGATCTATCAATTAGTATTGCGTAGTTATACGTCTATACGTTCACTAAGGAACTTATCTGCCACATAAGTTAATCACATAATGCACCTAGCACAATCTTGCTATCATTAACCCTAATCAAACTTAGGTTAACGATAGATTAACTTGGGAATATTTTTCCTAAGGGTTAAACACCTTTTTAAGCCTTTGAACAATTGAGTTTACTTGTTTAATTAAGGAATTATTAAACACTTCATATTCAAATAGCTCATTTCTCATTTGATTACCATTCAATATTAATTAAATGAGAATCAATTAATTATCTTTAGTTATTATTTATCGAATAACAAATTAGGTTTAATTATTACCCATTCAGTAATATTTTCATAAAGTTTTAATCTTAATATTTCTTTATTTACTAAAAAAATATCAAATTCTTATATTACAAATATCATAGTAATATTTTAATAAGTTATTAGGTGACTAAACAATTTATTTTAATTGTTTTATCCTTTATTAAACAACTTATTAATACCCATAAAAGGCCATAAATATTATTTATCATAATAGATTACCGAAATACCTCACATAGGTTAGATTCACTATAATAGGAGTACCTAAGCTTTAACATCCTATTTTCCTCATTTATGACATTATTTAACTATTTATTTCCTTTTAACCATAACTATAATATTATTATGAAAAATAGCAAACAAGTTCGAAAAATTATTATCTTCTGGATCTGGACAGTATATGATCCAAAAATAATTTACAAAGTTTCTTGGAATTTTAGAAAGTGATTTACTATTTTTAAAGTACTCAAAATCTCCGAATTTTGTTATATTTGTCATAAATCGAGTTTTGCTCAGAAAATTCTGAAATTTTCAGGGTACACTCTCATAACATATATAAAGATACTGTAAAATTTTCATATGTTTTCAAGGTATACACAGTGAGAAATCCGGGTATGAATATTTAGTAGTCCTTCATGGTAAAAGCTATTACACAAACACTATATATCGAAACGTGTTCGTTCTTTTTCCTACTTGTAGATAACTTCTTAAGGTACCTCTGTGATTTTTACCAGATTTTTAAAAGATATATAACTGGCCAAAACAACCTTTGGAAAAATAAGGACAACAAGCTTTTAGGGTTTTAAAGCTTTAAGTTTTATAACTGGACTGTTTTGGGAAAATAGCCCCAAGGCTTCAAAAATTATTAGATTTGTGTTCTACCACTTGGGTTTACTAGCTAACTCATATATCTAGCACCCCCCTTCGACGGATCACAAATTCAAGTTGTAAAACTTGAGTTACACAAGATTTAGTGGAAGGAAAAACTAGGGTTTCACCCCTAGGAGAACATATGCTCACTTTCTTCCTCTAAATCTTTAATCTAACACTTAAGATACTTAGTTCCATACATGATGATATGTAGAACTAGGGTATCTTGGGTATTAGTTCATAACCCCATCAAAACTTGCTATCTTGCTATAATATCAAATAGAGGAAGGAAATAAAAATTTAGGTTATACCTTGTTCTAGTAGCAACTTTTCTTGATCTATCAAAGTAAGATATGAACTTAGGGTGCACTAATCAAGCTAGCACCCCTCTCCTTCCCCTCAAGAACCGAACCCCTCTCTCTCTTTTCTCTCTTTGTATTTTGCTAGCTTGGGAGAAAATAGAAGAAGAAGAATAGGAGAAAAAAATGAAGAGAAAATGAAGTGTGGTGATTCAAGAATGTATCTTGCAATATAGTTAGATACAACTAAGAGTATAACTAATATCCCCCATATCTTTGTTGTCCATTGGATAAAAGGCTTACTAATTAAATAATAGCAAGATACCTCTAGCTTTTTGTCATCATGGGGCTAGTGAGAGCTTTGTGTCACTAGGGTGGCTAGTTGACATCTTAGGAGGCTACTTGACATCTTAGGTAGCTATGTGACATCTTAGGTAGCTACTTGACATCTTAGGTAGCTATGTGACATCTTAGGTAGCTATTAACATCTTAGGTAGCTATACCATCAAGTCTAAAATCCAACTTCTAACACAAGCTAGATAATACTTTAATTAAAATTTGAAAAACCAACTTGTTCTTTATCTCTCTATGGTCCATGGCATATGGGGGATTTTTGTCTCCCAAATATACCACCATTAAATCAATTAGTGCTACATCTTTAAATTGCCAAGTGGGCTAGGTTTTGGGTAATACCTCAAATACACTTTGGGCTTAGAATTAAATGATTGGGCTAATGAAACTAAACCTATTTAAATGCAACATAGGGCCTTTTAATTTAACTCAATGATAGCTCATTTAATATGCCACACAATTAATACCCAAATCCATGATTAATATAAATAATTGGGCTAGGTTCATTAATGAAGTAACTTAGTCACTTAGTAAATAAATTACTAAATTGACTATTAATATTATTATTCAATTTGGTCATATCTCATTAACCACTACTTTTATTAATTAACTCACACATTTTATTTACTAACTATATTAAATTTACTTGAATATTTAATTTAGTAAATACTTTGCCACTTCTATGGGTATAAAGCCTTAGGGTTTGCTCACTAGTTTAAATATACTACTAGTGACTCCCCTCACACAAAGTAGATCAATAAATCACATAGTCACATAATCCACCAATACACCCAAAGGTTTAAATAGGAACACAAAACTAACTCACTAAAATTAAATTATATATTTAATCGATAATGACATTTAAAATTCACGGGCATTACAGAGCCTTTCCTTTTTTACTAGGAGATCTAGCTAAGGACTGGTTGTATTATCTTCCTTCAGGGTCAATAAAATCATGGACTGATATAAAGAGGCTATTCTTGGAGAAATACTTTCCTGCTTCAAAGGTGGCCAACATAAGGAAAGAGATCTGTGCAATCAGGCAGTTTAGTGGGGAGACACTCTACGAATACTGGGAAAGATTCAAGAAGATTTGCTCTAGCTGTCCACCTCACCAAATTGATGAACAACATTTGATTCAGTACTTTTATGAGGGACTAACACCAATGGATAGAAGAATGATAGATGCTGCAAGTGGAGGAGCATTGGTTGACAAGACTCCTGAGCCTGCAAAGAATTTAATTGCCACCATGGCCGCAAAGTCACAACAATATGGAACTAGAATGAATCATGCACCACAAAGGGTAAATGAGGTGAGTACTTGTAGTCATGAACAACAGATTTCTGAACTAACTACTTTGGTGAGACAATTAGTTGCAGGAAATAAGTCAGTTGCAAAGGCTTGTGGAATTTGCTTGCAGTCAAACCATAGCACAGATGCATGCCCCACACTGCAAGAAGATGAAATCATGCAGCAGGCTAATGCAATGGGGAATTACCAAACACAACCTCAGAAAATATATGATCCTTATTCGAACACTTATAATCCAGAATGGAAGGATCACCCCAATCTGAGTTATGGAGGAAATAGACCACCTGCACCACCTGTCTTTCCACATAGGCAACAGGGCTTTTAACCAGTTCAATACCAACCTAAAATAGCAACACCAGCACCTTCTGAAACTTTCATGGAAGAGATGTTCAAAGCACTGATGGGACAGACACACCAGTTTATGAATAACACACAACAATTCATGAACCAGACACAATAGTTTCAGCAGGAGACAAGGACTTCAGTCCAGGATTTGAGAAATCAATTCGGTCAGCTTGCAACTGTGACGCCCCCAAATCCAGGTCACCTGAATCGCAGACCTGGTTCGTCACTATCTAATACATACATCATGTTGTCGACAATAGAAAGCGGAATAAAGGAATATTTACATTGATATAACCTAAATAATCCTGCCCCAAGTCTCGAAACCAAGACTACTCCAAAACATAACTTAAGGAAATAAACAACTTCTTTATCACCATTATAGTGGTCACTGTGGACCGAAGGATTTTCTGAAGTATCCAAGGATTTCAAAATTTCCCAAGGAAAGGAACTATTCAATACTGAGGGTGCACCAAGGCACAGAACTTTATTCTATAATTACCGAAAATTCATCCGATAATCCACAAACAAACGGTACAATAGGTGATCAGTCTAGAATACCTGGCGTTATGCATAAGCCTCACTTACTATTTACGCGTGTGTCGGTTCCCGACGTTTATACAATTGTCCCTGCTATGAGGGTTGTTCTTCTCAACTTTACATGGGAATCCGAACCAAAACAATTTGATCAGATAGCTTTACTTAACATCAATAATAGTTTGAGGACTTAACCTCACTTCAATAAATAAATCAATAAGTGTCTAGCCGAAGCAATTGGCTTTAACATAGCTTTTAAACAATTTATGGAATAAGAAACTTTAAGGCTCAACAACATGCATTATAGCATATGTAGATAACTTGAACGAATGTCAAATCATTTGAATAATCATAAAAGTATTCGCACAATGAAATAAGTTGCGGAAGTTTAGAAAACTAGCTCAATTAAAAAAAATAGTTGAGTACGAAACTTGCAATAATATACAACATTTGTATAAAATAGGAAACTTGCCCAAATGTAAGGGTTGAGTGAGTTTAAGAAACTTGCATTCAATATATAGAAAGAATGAAGTTAGGGAACTTGCAATAATATATACCTGTTTGCACATAATAAAAATAGTGCATAAGGTTTAGAAACTTGCTCAAATATAAATTGAGTTAAGTTTAGAAACTTGCCTGGTGCACCTGCTACAATATTACAACACACGCTCCTTAATATCCTACACAATTAAGTACATTTTTACATAACAATTAGTCACATACTGGATACCAAATAATGGTATATACTACTCTATAATGTTTCATTCATATAAGAAACAAAATATTAAACAAGATTATACACACTAGTTACAGCGTTATGACGCTTGCGCATCTGCAATCCAACTTTGCCTATTCGAATGCCAATTGCGTACGTCCAGCACGCCCATTGGATTTATCTAATACTCATTGGTTAATCTTAAGTATCATTATAAATCATAACATTCATGTTTAGAACTTAGAATGACATTTTACACGGTTGGGGGCATTACATGTGCATACGCGCATGCTTGACACCCTCCGATTGCCCCTAATTTCACATCAGTCCTATAACTGGCCAATTTAGGCCATGCTATAGACCTCAAATCCAAACACTTAAAGAACTAAAATTGTAGGTCTACTCTTCCTCTTTTCGAATCATCTTGAATCACCTAAATCCGAGTTCGTATGAGAAAGTTATGCATATTTTGGTAAAGGACGTCAAAGTTGATTTTGGCCTAACATTGGCCCAGTGTAGCTACACCCAAAACCTACCTATGACCGGTGTCATTATGCCCAAGTGCAGCGATCTGGCGTAAAGCCAGCATCGCTATGCCCGAACTTGGTTTTGTTCTTTCCTTGATGCTCTGTTTTGACACACTTACTACCAACCTTCATAACTTCTTCTATACAAGTTCAAATTGGTCCGTTTCAGACTCTATGGACTCCTAAGACGTAGAGCTACAACATATCAAAATTTCAGAGCTATAAATTAACATGAACATGGCCAAATCTTAGGCCAAAGTATCAACTCATGCTCTATTTTTCGTGTTCTAAGTGTTCTTCACTAAAATCCTTGCCAAATCTTTGTTTTAACATCTTTTTGCTCCATTCCAACTGGGTTAAACTCATAACCCATGGAACTACAATATCATAACAACAAACAAATTAAACTAACAAGAAAATTAGCTACAAAGTCCTCTAAATTCGTCCATAACAGTCCATAGTCCATTTTTGTCCATGTTCTTCATCCTTTATGCATAGGTACAAATTTCTTCCATGTTTGTTCCACTTGGATGTTATTAATAGCTTACAAGGTGTCTTGGTAACATTAATAAATAACCACAACCAGCAACAACAACAAAAATCAACCACAAATCATCCACCAAGCATAAAAGCTTGAAAACCAAGAAAACTTTGGAAAACTTAATGAAATCAAAAGAGAATCGTTGAGGTTGAAGATTTACCTCTGTAAATCCTTCCTAGAGGTTAGAGGAGGCTTGTTAGGCTAGCTTGAGGCCTCCTTCTTCCTTCTTTGCTTCACCGTGCTCCTTCTTCTCTTCTTCTTCCATGAGTTTCTTCTTCTTTTCTCTTGTTCCTTCTTCTTCCTTCTGCACTCCCTCTCTCTCTCTATCTACAGCTATCTCACTCTCTCTCTATCACTTCTCTTAGCAACTGAAGCAACTTGGAAATGGAGTAGGAGAAATGGTTGGAATGGGATGGATTAAGCAAGGGAAGTTGCTGAATGGTTTTGGAGGAGATGAAATGGGTGGCTTCGGGAGAAATGAAAGGGGTGGAGCATTTGAGAGAGATGTTTGATGAGCATGTCTCCATTGGAGACTTGCATTTGCTTGGCTCAAGGCCATTTGGCCGACACCCTCCCCCTTGCTAAGCTCCCATTGGCTCACATGTTTCCTTCTTGATTCCTATTGGCTTAGAATGTTTACTTGTTTCCTATTTGAACAACACCCGAATTTTAATGCTCCAATTTGGGTTCTCTCTCCCTTACTACCCGCATACTCCTTCCTTCTATTACCACTATGCTGATTTTTGTGCCCATATCCCACATGGGTCAAGTCTTGGGTCATGGGTTTGGGTCATGGGTTTGGGGTCACCCTTAAAATCACTTGGGCTTCTAATTAAATCATCAATGACTCCCAATAAAATTCTAACACTTGAGTAAAAATTATCTCTTCACACACGTGTATTACTGAAATTTATTAAGGTCGAAAAATACGCAAAAATATTTTGACGTGAATAGTGCCTTTGTAAACGTGCCCCGTGAATAGTGATTTTGCGATTTTTTGCGAAATCAATATATTCACTCCAACGATACAACAACACGTAAAAATTCAACATATACACATATTCTAGGTTGTAACACCACCTTCAACCACATAACACATAATAATATAAATAAAAATGAAAATTCATTCTATTCACACATAACTCAGGTTACAAGGAAATTGAAAATTCCCGATCGTTACAGCAACCACAGTAGGAAAATTGGAATCCCAAGGCTCAGGAAAGTTACCCTCCCAAATAGTTGTGAATCCAAGGGAGATTGCAAGTGCCATTACACTAAGGAGTGGGAAAGAGTTGGAAGTGCCCAAAGCTACTGCAGACTTTGATGAAGAGAAAGCTAAGGAGGAAGCTGAACCACCTAAGGTAAATCCTAACTCTGTGATTTCAGTTAAAACTAATCCCCTACCTTTTCCACCTAGAAATCACAAGACTTCAAGGAAAGATGAGCAAGAGAAGGAGATTTTGGAGACCTTCAGAAAGGTGGAAGCCAATATACCATTGTTAGATGCAATCAAATAGGTGCCAAGATATGCTAAATTTTTGAAAGAGTTATGCACTAACAAAAGGAAGCTGAAAGATGATGAAAGAGTTATTAGATTTGTATATAACGCAAGCATGCAATCAAATTACATTAATAGGGCGGAAGCGTGATAAAACGGATTTTAAAATTTTAATACAAACCGTCACCATGATCTATCCTTGTGTTCAATTATCAATTATACGAAAGAGAAAGAGAATAAAAATTATACCCTCGCAGATCAAAGTTTCCTCGGGTACAAGTTCAACTCCTAGTCCTTCGTGTTCTCCTCGAATTCCACCGATGAGATTCCTTCCTTTGATCAACGTTAGCCACCTAAGTGTTTAGCCTCTAGAGGTGATCCACCAAGGAAGAATAGGTATTCAAGAAGTTGGGTGTTGGCAAAATCCTAGTTTCTATCTCTATAGAAATTGCAAGTACTCTCCACAATCTAATGCAAGAATGTGTAACCCTAATCTATAATAAGACTCCTCTTATTTATAGATGTAGGAATAACCCTTCCCTAAACTATTTAGGATTAGGGTTTCTATTATAATTAAACTCCTTTAATTAATTATGCTCCTAATCCAATTAGGAATCCATGAGAGAGTACTTATATTAATTAATTCTCAATCCCAATTAGTAATTAAATAATAGTAATAGTAATAATAATAATAAGACTCCTCTTATTAATTTATATTTATTATTTCCAAAATATTAAATAATAAATATTATGTTATTTAATTTATTCTGTCTCCATAGATTAAATTAAATACACTTAACTTATTATTACAATTATGTCATTTACTTCTTAAATAAATATTTTTCCTTTTTGCAGTGTGACCCTTTAGGTTCTAATTATATTTAAATAAATAAATTAAACTATTTAATTCATTTAAATAAATAATATTTATTCTATAATAAGGGTAAGCCCCCTTAGCGATCAACGACTTTTTAGATAATATAGATTTCAACATTAATCACAAAAGAACCTTTCAGTGCATAGTTACCGTACAATTCAATCCTTCTACCATACAATGTCCCAATTAAATATAAGACATGGATTTACTGTCAAGTTTTATTTTATTTAATTATATGTATTTCGATTTTCAAATGCACAACTCTAAATAATGCAAAACTCCTTTCTAATTTCATTCTGCCTTAGCCAAGGACTACTGAGTTGTCATTTATCGAATCACATAGGACATTCACATCTTTTACTCGATGTGGTAGATTCTTTATTGATCATTCTCCTATCTCCATGTACAACTTATTATACCCAATCATACCCTTTAATATACCCTAAAGGTCGTAAGGGACATGTCAAAGTATAATTCATCATACACAAGATACTATGATGATCTCAAGTCTAAGGATCACTTATACTACTATCACTAGAGAAATTCCTATTGACAGCCGAGTAAAACTCCATTAGGTATTCCTTAGCGAGCCACGTTCAGTGTACTTATTCTCCAATAAGCACCTACATACTTGCTTTAGTGTCTCTACACAAATGATTATGAGATTAATCATCCTATTCCTAAGAGCAAGCAACGTATGTACTAATCTATCCGGATTCACTAATCCCCTTTTTAGTAATCCAACGATTAGGAACGATTTTAGTTTGTGAGCTATCTTGAATTTAGATCTCATTAGCATTATCACCATCATGATTCTAAAAGCATTGCTCAAAACTATGGGTTTATCACATTTAATATAACAGCACCATGTAGATAATGTAAAATGCCTTTTAAGAAAATCAATTCTTTTATTAATAAATGAATAAGATTACAAAGTATATGCTACATCATATCAAATATGATTGCCTTGTGTGCATACTACTTTCAATCTCCCACTTGCACTAAAGCCAATCGTCATGATATCTAATACCCATCTTCTCTAAGTGACGATCAAACTGCTGATGTGTTAAAGCTTTAGTAAATGGATCTGCAATGTTGTCTTGAGAGTCCACACGCTCCAAGGTGACATCTCCTCTTTCAATGATCTCTCTAATCAAATAAAACTGTCGTAACACGTGTTTGAATTTCTGATGAGACCTGGGTTCCTTAGCCTGCACAACAGCTCCGGTGTTGTCACAAAATAAAGGTATAGCTCCTCTAATGCTAGGAACCACTCCAAGTTCAGTTATGAACTTCTTCATCCAAACAGCTTCTTTTCAGCTTCACTTGCAGCTATGTACTCTACCTCTATCACTGAATCAACAACTGTTTGCTGCTTGGAACTTTTCCAACTCACTGCGCCACCGTTTAAGGTAAACACGTACCCTGAAACGGATTTACTGTCATCTTGGTCCGCTTGAAAACTTGAGTCTGTATAGCCCTCTAGTTTTAATTCAGACCCACCGTAGACAAGAAATATATCCTTAGTTCTTCTCAACTACTTTAGGATGTTTTTCACTGCCTACCAGTGCTCTTCTCCTGGATTCGACTGATATCTGTTTGTTACACTAAGTGCATGAGCGACATCTAGTCTAGTACATATCATACCGTACATGATAGATCCTATTGCTGAAGCATAAGAAATCTTACTCATACGGTCTCTCTCCTCAGGTGTGTTTGGGGCCTGTTTCTTGGAGAGATGTATTCCATGACTTATCGGCATGAGACCTCTCTTGGAATCTTCCATGCTAAACTTCTTTAGCATCGAGTCAATGTACTTTCCTTGGGTCAAACCCAGCATCCTTTTAGATCTATCTCTATAGATCTTTATCCCCAAAATATAGGATGCTTCACCCAAGTCCTTCATGGAGAAGTGTTTAGATAACCAAATTTTGATCGATTGTAGCATATGAACATCATTCCCTATCAGTAATATATCATCAACATATAATACAAGGAATGAAACAGCGTTCCCACTAACCTTCTTGTACATATAAGGTTCATCCTCATTTTTGATAAAATTAAACCTTTTGATTATCTCATCAAAACGGATGTTCCATCTTCGAGAAGCTTGCTTCAATCCATAAATGGATCGTTGTAGCTTACAACCTTGGTTTGTTCCAACCGTTGAAACAAAACCCTTCTTTGGCTGTATCATATATACATTCTCTTCAAGCACTCCATTGAGGAAGGCCGTTTTCACGTCCATTTGCCAGATCTTGTAGCCATGATAAGCTGCAATTGCAAGCAAAATCCGAATGGACTTGAGCATAGCTACTGGTGAGAAGGTTTCATCATAGTCAACTCCTTATCTTTGTTTGAAACCTTTTGCAACCAGTTGGGCCTTATAGGTCTCTACCTTGCCATTTGCTCCAGTCTTTCTCTTATAGACCCATGTACACCCAATAGGCTTAATGCCCTCAGGTGGTGAAACTAAAGTCCATACTTGGTTTTCATACATGGAGTCCATCTCGGATTTCATGGCTTCTAGCCATTTCGCTGAGTCTTTACTACTCATAGACTCTTCGTAAGTCAATGGATCATCATCATCTATAATTTGTATCTCATCATCATCCTCTATGATGAATCCATACCTATCAGGTATCTTCGGTACTCTTTCAGATTTACGAATAGGTAGTGGTACGGTAAGTTCTTCTACTTGGTCAGGTACCTGACTTTGATCCGTAGTATTTTGTAGTTCTTGAACTTCTTCAAGATATATCTTACTCCCACTGAACCCTTCAAGGATAAACTCCTTTTCCAAGAAGGCAGTGTGTTTCACAACAAACAACTTTTGATCAGTAGGATGATAGAAATAACATCCTAAACTTTCTTTAGGATATCCCACAAATCTACACTTGTCGGACTTTACATACTTAACCAAGTTGCATAAAGATGCTCAAACCTTTTGACATAAGCTGCACAACCCCAAGTACTAACATGCTTAAGACTAGGTTTCCTCCCTGTCCATAATTCATATGGGGTCTTCGGGATGGATTTGGTAGGTACCTTGTTAAGTAGGTATGCAGCCTTTTCTAAGGCATAACTCCAGAAGGATACTGGAAGGTCGGTAAAACTCACCATGGAACGAACCATGTCCAACAATGTTCGATCTCTCCTTTCAGATACACCATTTAACTGTGGCGTCCCTGGTGGAGTCCATTGTGAGATTATACCATTTTCTTTGAGATAACTTAGAAACTCATTGGTCAAGTATTCACCTTCTCGATCCGATCGAAGAATCTTAATACTCTTACCAGTTTGCTTCTCTACTTCACTTCTGAATTTTTTGAACTTTTCAAACGCTTCAGATTTATATTTCATTAAATACACATATCCAAATCTAGAATGATCATCAGTGAAAGTAATAAAATAAGAAGACCCTCTTCGTGCATTCGTTGTCATAGGTCCACATACGTCTGTGTGTACCAACACTAACAACTCTGTAACTCTTTCTCCTTTTCCACTAAAAGCGGATTTAGTCATCTTACCCGTGATACAAGATTTACAAGTTGGATATGATTCATAATCAGATAGCTCTAAAAGCCCATCTTTATGCAACTTGGTTAATCTTGTTTCATTGATATTGTCGAGTCTACAGTGCCACATAAAAATATAATTAACATCATCTCTTTTTCTTTTCTTAGTTTGTTCAATTTGAAGTATATTTTCATGTAAGTCAAGTATGTAAAGTCCATTCAGTAAATTGCCAACACCATATAAAATATTTTTATTATAAATAGAACAACTGTTGTTCTTTATTATAATATCAAAATCATCCATATCCAATACAGAAATTGAAATAATGTTTCTAATGAGTGTTAGAACATAATAATAATTATTTAAACTAATGGACTTGCCCGTAGGCAGTGCTAAACAATAAGTTCCTACAGCTAATGCAGCAACCTTTGCTACATTTCCCACTCGTAGGACGACTTCATCCTTGTTCAGCTTTCTACTTCTGCTTAGTCCCTACATATTATTACATATGTGAGAACTACAACCGATATCCAATACCCAAGTAGAATTTTGACTTTTAAAAAAAAAAATTTCAATCATGAACAAGCCTAGATCGGAAGTCGAAGCTTCTCCAAGCTTCTTTTGGTCCGCAAGATACTCCTTGCAGTTCCTCTTCCAGTGTCCCAGTTTATTGCAACGGTAGCAAATTCCTTTGCTATCTGGATCAGGTTTCTTTTTATCCTTTCTTTTCGCCTTGCCCTTAGCTTTCTTGTTTTTCTTCTTTTCGGAAGATACCTTTGGCCTCTTCCTTTTCTTGGAAGAATCATCCACTAGTAAGACTTGGTTCTTGTTGGATGAGAAGTGACCTTCAGCAGTTTTCAGCATGTTAAGTAACTCAAGCAAGCTGATGTCCAACTTATTCATGTGAAAAATCACAACAAATTGTGAGAAGGTGTTTGGGAGTGACTGCAAGATCAAATCACGAACCCAAGCTGTCCAAGTTGTTCAATCAAATTGATCATCTTGAGGACATGAGTCTCAACGGTAGTGCCCTCGGTTATACGAGATCGGAAGAGCTCCTTAGATATCTGATATCTTGCAGCCCTACTTTGCTCACCATACAACTCTTTGAGGTGCAGCAATATAGTAGGAGCATCAATAGTTTCATGCTGACGCTGAAGCTCGTTACTCATGGATGCGAGCATGATGCATTGAGCCATGATTGAATCATCTTACCACTTTCTGAAAGTAGCAATCTCTTCCTAAGAGGCTGTTTCTGCCACATTTGCAGGGACTGGCGAATTTAGGACATAAGAAATCTTTTCAGCAGTGAGAATAATTCTCAGATTCCTTAACCAGTCCGTGTAATTCGGTCCGGTTAGTTTTTTAGCATCAAGTATGCTACGCAGTGATAGTGAGTTTGACATTTTTAAATTCTGCATGTGAAATAGACAACATTTTAGCATACATTTATTTTATTAATTACCAAAATAAATTAGGCCTTTATTTAAATTGGTATCTCCCACTATTTTTCATCAAACTATATTACCCTCAATATATAGTTTGGCACATCTAATTAAAGATTTGCTAGTGAAAATAAGGATCCCATTTCAAATGTATATAGCCTTGTGCGTGCACAACAAACTATATATAAATAAATATGTAGACAACTATTGTCAATTACATCACTATGTAACTCCTTATATTTTGCCTCTTAGATTATAATGGTCAAGTGTGTGTACATCCAAACTAAAATAATCTAAGTTAAGTCCAACCTAGCACTTCCATATATGTGAAGAGAAAAAGACCGCCCTTGTGTGTGCACAACAAAGCAGTAATGTTCAATTCCTTAATAAACATCAAATGTGATAAAACAACATCTTAAATATTTAATACTCGCCTTGTGTGTGCACAACAAACTCATATTAAATATTTAATACTCTATTGCTTTACCATGCTAGAAGGCGACACTCGATATTCCGAATATCTTTGAACGCTTAGGACTTAATATGATTTTCTTTGAGGGGTTTGTTATTATTTGTCTCATCTTGTTTAGCGCGCATGCACATATATATATAAAATACGCGTCATATTATTTAACATGCGAAGCATGTTGAATAATATATAATATATATATTGTAATCATGCACATATAGAATATTATATTCTACCCGGATTGATTATGAACTTTTATTCTAGTTTGGTTCACTAGAGCCACCAAGTGAACCAAAAGGTCAAACCTAGGGTGCAAAAATTAAATTTAAATATAACTATTACATTTAAACCCGGGTTCCATTACAAACGGGTCTTCAAGCGCTCCTTGCTCCTTGGTCTCCAATTTTCAAAATAATTCTAACTAATCCTATTACATGAACTATTTACTATAATAGAAAACTTGATCAGCATTCAAGGGGAAGTACATAGGAGGGAGATAGAATTTACATTAAGAAAAATTAGAGAAGACGAGGTACACAGACTCCATTTATAAAAACCCATATATTCAAGGATCCTCTAAAATAAATCCAATCACACATTGGTCAATAGTCCATAACCAGTCCCTATTTATTATTATACATATCTCTATATGCATCAATAAATAAAATTCATCTCATGAATAATAAAATCATTTCATATATGTATTGGTATCAATTAATGGGCAAAAGTTTTGCTAATATTTAGTTTTTGAAATAAAATAAACTCTTTTATTTTAATCAAAAAACCAAATCCAAATTAAACTCCTTTAATTTTAGCAATCTGAAATCATATTTCAGATAAAATAAACATCTTTATTTTAAATTTTGATCAATTAAATAAACCATTTATATTAATTGAGAAAAACAAAAAAAATTTAAACTCTGCATCTTTTACTAGACATGGTAGATTCTTTATTGATCATTCGCCTATCTTCATGTACAACTTATTATACCCAATCATACCCTTTGATATACCCTAAAGGTCTTAAGGGACATGTCAAAGTATAACTCATCATACGCAAGATACTATGATGATCTCAAGTCCAAGGATCACTTGTACTACTATCACTAGAAGTATTCCTTAGTGAGCCACGTTCAGTGTACTTATTCTCCAATAAGCACCTACATACTTGCTTTAGTGTCTTTACACAAATGATTATGAGATCAATCATCCTCTTCCTAAGAGCAAGCAACGTATGTACTAATCTATCCGGATTCACTAATCCCCTTTTTAGTAATCCAACGATTAGGAACGATTTTTGTTTGTGAGCTATCTTGAATTTAGATCTCATTAGCATGATCACCATCATGATTCTAAAAGCATTGTTCAAAACTATGGGTTTATTACATTTAATATAACAACACCATGTAGATAATGTAAAATGCCTTTTAAGAAAATCAATTCTTTTATTAATAAATGAATAAAATTACAAAGTATATGCTACATCATATCAAATATGATTGGCTTGTGTGCATACTACTTTCAAGAGTCACTGTTGGAGAGAGTGTCTCAGCAGTGCTGTAAAGAAAGATGCCCCCTAAATGCAAGGATCCAGGCATGTTCACTATACCATGTAGGATAGGTAACACCAGGTTTGAGAAAACTATGTTAGATTTAGGGGCTTCAATTAATGTCATGCCTTTACCTATATTTGCTTCTTTAAATCTAGGTTCTTTAAAATAAACTGGTGTTATTATTCAACTGGCTGATAGGACTAACACCTACCCTCAAGGGGTAATTGAGCATGTTTAGTACAGGTGAATGAGCTGATCTTTCCTGCAGACTTTTACATAGTGGATATGGAAGATGGCACATCTCCAAATCCTGCACATATCTTGTTAGGGAGGCCATTTTTAAAAACAGCAAGAACCATGATTCATGTACATAATGGGACTTTAACCTTGGAGTTTGATGGAAAGAAGATTTAATTCAATATATATGAGGCAATGAGGTTCCCTAGTGATATTAATCTAGTTTTTGCTATTGATGTGATTGATTCTCTAGTGCAGCACTCTTTTGAACACATACATAAGGAAGGTTTGGAAGTTGCCATTACTAACAGCTTGGAAATAGATAAAGAAGAAGAAGAAGTTGAGCAGAGCCAAGAATTGAAGGAGGTTGTGGCTGCATTGCATTCCTTACCCAAAATTTCAGATAAGTATGTAGTCAATTTTATTCAATTACCTGCCACTCATCAAAAATTGTTACCATCTGTTATGCAGTCCCCAATCTTAGATTTAAAACCATTACCTGTGCATTTGAAGTATGCATACCTAGGGACTGATGATACATTGCCAGTGATAATTGCTAGTAACCTAACCAAAGTGCAGGAAGATAAATTGCTCTAAATTCTTAGGGATCACATCACTGTTTTTGGTTGGACAATAGCAAATATTAAAGGTATAAGTCCAGGAATGTGTATGCATAGAATTCTTTTAGAAGAAGGAGCCAAGCCAACCAGGGAAGCACAAAGAAGGCTGAATCCACCCATGATGGATGTAGTCAAGAAAGAAGTTCTGAAGTTGTTAGATGCAGGTATAATTTATCCAATTTCAGGCAGCCAATGGGTGAGTCCAGTCAAGTAGTGCCAAAGAAGTCTGGAATTACAGTCATCAAGAATGACAACAATGTGCTGGTGCCAACAAGAATGCAAACAGGATGGAGAGTGTGCATTAATTACAGGAAGCTGAATGCAGTAACTAGAAAAGGCCACTTTCCCCTTCCTTTTATTGATCAAATGTTAGAAAGATTGGTAGGCCATGCTTATTATTATTTTCTAGATGGGTTTTCAGGTGACAACCAGATTGTGATTGTACTAGAGGACCAGGAGCAGACCACATTCACACGCCCCTTTGGAACTTTTGCTTATAGGAGAATGTCTTTTAGCTTGTGTAATGCCCTAGGTACTTTTCAAAGATGCATGGTAAGTATTTTCTCTGATCTTTTAGAGAACTGCATTGAGGTTTTTATGGATGATTTCACAATACATGGTGATTGTTTGGATGCTTGTTTAGATAATTTAACTAAGGTGCTTGATAAATGCTTAGAAACTAATCTTGTTATAAACTGGGAAAAATGCCATTTTATGGTAGAACAAGGGATAGTACTTGGCCATGTTGTTTCTTCTAGAGGATTAGAAGTTGATAAAGCTAAAATAGAATCATTGCTGCATTGCCTTACCCTGTAAAAGTGCAGGAGATTCGTTCTTTTCTTGGACATACAGGTTTCTATAGGAGGTTTATCAAGGACTTCTCCAAGATAGCTTTGCCTTTGTGCAAGTTGCTGTAGAAAGATGTGGAGTTCCAGTTTACTGAAGAGTGCAAGAAGGCTTTTGACAAGCTAAAGAAACTGTTGATCTCTGCACCTGTGATTCAACCACCAAATTGGAAACTACCCTTTGAGATCACTTGTGATACAAGCAACTATGCAGTGGGAGCTGTTTTGGGCCAGAGACTGAATAAAACTGTCCATGCCATTTACTATGCTTCAAGACTCTCAATGATGCTCAAATAAACTACTCTACAACTGAGAAAGAACTTTTATCAGTTGTTTTTGCTTTAGAAAAATTGAGATCTTATTTATTGGGAACTAAAGTAGTAGTTTATTCTGATCATGCTGCTCTCAGGTATCTCTTGACCAAGAAGGACTCAAAGCCAAGAATTATAAGATGGATTCTGCTGTTACAAGAGTTTGACTTGGAGATTAAAGATAAGAAAGGAGCAGAAAACCAAGTTGCAGATCACTTGAGCAAATTAATGAGGGATGAGGAGACACTCCCATTACATGATTCTTTTTCAGATGAGCACTTATTTGCAATCACTGAGGAAAGGCCCTGGTATGCTGACATTGTCAATTACTTAACAAGTTCATATGTTCCTGGAAAGTTCTCTAAACATCAGAAAGATAAGCTAAGGAATGATGCAAAGTATTATGTATGGGATGATCCACATCTGTGGAAATTTTGTGTTGATCGGGTAGTTAGAAGATGTGTTCCCAATAGTGAGTTTCATTTCATTCTATCTTTTTGTCATTCATATGCTTGTGGAGGTCATTTTGGATAAAAAAGAACTGCTCACAAG
The DNA here is from genome assembly GCA_034770075.1 of Aralia elata. Taxonomy (NCBI): domain Eukaryota; kingdom Viridiplantae; phylum Streptophyta; class Magnoliopsida; order Apiales; family Araliaceae; genus Aralia; species Aralia elata. The sequence goes on along the minus strand of JAVJAP010000243.1, from coordinate 1,005,111 downwards.
GTTTTAGAATCTGGTTTTTATTGGCCTACTATTTTTAAAGATTCTTATCTGTTTTGTAAGTCATGTACCAAATGTCAAAAGACTGAAAATATCTCACATAGGAATCAGATGCCATAGACCCTTATTTTAGTTGTTGAAATCTTTGATGTTTGGGGAATTGATTTTATGGGACCTTTTCCTTCATCTTTTGGTAATACTTATATCCTTTTGGCTGTTGACTATCTCTCTAAATGGGTTGAAGCTAAGGCTACAAAGACTGATGATTCTAAAGTTGTTGCAGATTTTGTTCAGTCTAATATTTTTGTCAGGTTTGGAGCACCAAGAGCCATTATCAGTGATAGAGGGACCCATTTTTGCAATAGGGTGATGGCAGCACTGTTCAAAAAGTATAATGTGATGCACAGGGTTTCCACATCATACCATCCTCAGAGTAATGGTCAAGCTGAGGTGTCCAACAAAGAGATCAAATCCATTCTAGAGAAGGTGGTTAAGCCTAGCAGGAAGGATTGGAGTTTGAGGTTGTCAGATGCATTATGGGCTAACAGAACAGCTTACAAGACTCCTATTGGTATGTCACCGTATAGGATAGTATTTGGAAAACCTTGTCACTTACCGGTGGAATTAGAGCATAGAGCTTTTTGGGGTATCAAGCAATGCAACATGGACATAGATCAAGCTAGAGAGCATAGGAAATTGCAGTTGTAGAAACTAGAGGAGTTAAGGAATGAAGCCTATGAAAGTTCTAAGATTTACAAGGACAAAACTAAAGCCTTTCATGATAAACAAATTTTGAGGAAGAATTTTGTTGTGGGACAGAAAGTTCTTCTCTACCATTCAAGGCTTAAATTATTTCCAGGTAAGCTGCGTTCTAGATGGGTTGGATCTTTTATTATTACTAATATTTTTCATCATGGTTCAGTGGAAATTCAGAGTCCAGGTACATGGAAGGTATTCAAAGTGAATGGTCGTAGGCTCAAACCTTTCTATGAAGGTTATCAAGTGGAAGATGTTGAGACAGTTGGATTGGAGGAACCATTTTATGGAGATTGAGAAGATTGCGGGCGGGCAAACGACACTAACCAAATGCGCTGTATGGGAGGCAACCCATGAATCAAATTTGATTTTCTATCCCTTTACTTTTTATTTTTAGTTGCATGTTAGTTAGTTACTTTCTTCTTTGCATGGTTGTCTTACATTGGGGACAATGTAAGGTTTGAGTGTGGGGGAAGGGTTTAGGGTATTTATTATTTGAGTTATTTAGGATACGACATGAGATATGATGCTCTGAAGTGAAAAAAATAAAAAATTTTGTTGAAAAACAATTTGGGAAAATTTTTGAATTTTTTTTGACTCTACGATCGTAGTGTTTTGCTGGGCTTTTGAAGGTTGACATCGTAGAGTGAATATTGATGCTTATTTTCAGGATTTGATTTGATGCCTTATTAACTGATGAATAATGATGACTCAGTTAGGATCCATGGACTAATTCTAAATCTGGATTGTTTTGCATGAATGCTTGAATATGAGATGCATGTTTACTTGACTAAGTTATTTGTGGGATTATACTTTGTGCACTGATTTTGTGACTCAGGAGTTGTTTTTACTGTTTATGTTATTTACAGAACCTTGAAAAAAAAAGAAGAAGAGATAATATGGAAATTATGAAAACAACAGTGTTGGAAAAAAGAAGGAAGAGAGAAGGAGAAAAATGCAGATATCTTGTGGTGGAGTGAGATGGAGCGTAAAACGCACTCACCCTGTAGACACCCAAATTTTGCACTTCGTATACTAACCGTGACAGGAGGGCAAAATCGTCAAATTGAACCGGCCCGCAGGAGCGAAGAATGGGCACAAGTGCGCATACTCGACGCCACCGCGACGATTTGCAGTCAAAACCGACGTGACCACAAGGCCATCCGAAATGAGCATTCCCGAACAATGTGTCACGTCTCACGGTAATTCCCGGACTGCAAAATACAGGCCTTTCGGCGAAAATTGACAGCACGACGCGAGAATCGAGGTGCGGTGCGGAAACCGAGAAGAATTAAATAACTAAAGTGCATGGCGGGCTGAGTGCATGGCGGGCTAAGGCCAGCCTACTTCAGCACTTCCTTCATTCATTCAGCAAAACTGAGAAGGTTTTGAAGCAGCAGGCGGAGAGAAAAAGAAACAGTAGCAGCAAGCTTGAGAATTGAGGAAATAATAGCATAGATTTGCAACAAAATAGGAGAGAAAGAGAGAAAAAGAGAGGAATAATATTCTTGTGATTGGATTGTATCACATATACTTCTTCTTCTATTCAAAATAGACAAGTTTATATCCATTTTGATCTCATTTGCAAGGTGAAAATCTTCTTATTTTTGCAATTTCTATCATATCAATTGGTCAAATTAAATGTAGTTTTTCATGTAATTTATGATGGAACAATGAATTAGGGATTATTAGCTGTCGACGCCGGGTTCTCGCTTTCTCGTCTCCTTAGTCTTTTCCAATTTTAGCCTTTTGATTTAGATGACGTTTGGAAAAGGTCGGCATTGATGTCGACGGGGTTTTGAAAGATTGCGTTTTATGATGAGCCAATTAACCAGAGTCGCCAGTTGGTATATTTGAAATGGATGTACCAACTCATCCGAGTTTTCGTTTTTTTTATAAATCGCTGGCTCATGTATGACTCCGAATTAATTGGTCTGCGAATCGAGATTCATGGAGTTCGGGGGCTTGTTTAAGTGAGGGGAAGGTGTTAGGCATCCCTCGACTTCCGTGAAATACGGTTACCGCAATCTTAATGCTTTCCTATCCTTTAATTCATGAATATGTGTATGTAGGTGCGCGCGTGTGTGTGTGTGTGCCTATGTGAATGTTGTGGTGAGTTTGTATGAAAGAGTCATTTGGATTTTAGGGAAAATCGTGTTTTAATTTGAGTATGCTTCGGAATGTCTTTTCGGTATACCCGAGAAGGCTTTATTCTTTATGAGAAAGGTTTGATTTTAATTATCAAAACTATGAGATTTTCGTTAAGTGTCGTTTTAACAAAACAAGAGTTTTAAACCTTCGTCAAAATAGGAATCGAGATCTATACATTGCTTTCATAAAATGATGGGCAATTTCTAGGATCTCTTTCACCCTATGCACAAAGATTTAATAAAACGTCAATTATTTATAAAATCATTTCGTGTGTTGTTTTGGAAAACGATTTTTCTTTAGCTTTTTCGTTAGATATGAATCGACATTTCATTAACGTTTCTCAAATTTTAACCTCGTGATTCTAATATCCTACTTTGATTGATTTTATGAAAATCTTATCATTTAGCTTTTGAAATCAATTTCGTGTCATAATTCAAATCGAACATAAACACGCGTCGGGCTATTCATGGGCATGTAAGCCATCAAAATATCCCCGAACGCCAACAATCACAAATTTCACTATTTCGGGGCCTTAAGCACGATTCTCCGCCTTAGCGTCGTTTTAAGGCCCAACGATTACATATTTACAATGAGAACTACGTCATCTCTACTTCTTACACCAAGATATGTCCATCATCGGATTGGGACCCCGGGGTCGCTTTCCTAGGCTCACAACCAAGTATCCACAAACAATCGGATATTACAAGAAAATAAACCAACCCGGATAATCTAACAATACCAAGGCATCCTAAAACAACGATTTAAAGGAATTGATACCAAACATAACACCTTAAAACAAACAAAGAAATTAATGAACGAATATCATCGGGTTATTAGGAAGAGTTTCATTCCGATGGAAACTTCACTCACAATCCCTAATTCATTGTTCAATCAATAAATTACATGAAAAATTACATCTAATTTGATCAAATGATATGATAGAAATTGATACCACAAAAGAGATTTCACCTTGCAATTGATATCCAAATGGATGTAAACTTGATGTATTTGAATTGAATAAGGAGTGTATTGATACAATCAAAATCAAAAGAATTGAACTCTCTCCTTTTTTCTCTCTTTTCTTCCTATTTGATTGCAAAATTTCCCTCTTTTTCCTCTCAATTTCCGATCTTTTGCTGCTGTTTTCCGCTGGAATTCTTCCTCTTTCCCAAAATTCGCTGAACCCCCTGTATGCTGCCCGAAGCGGCTTAAATAGGCTGGCCAGAGCCAGCCGCAGATCTATCTGCGGCTGGCCGCAGATAGATCTGCGGCTGGCCAGCTGGCACGCCTCCCATCGCACTCAGCTGGTAGTGCTGATTTCCCGGTTTTCGTGCTGGCGCACCCACTTGGCCGCAGATCTATCCGCGGCTGGCGGGCTTGACTTTCTCGATTTTCGTGCCACGCCTCGATTTTCGTACCGCAACGTCGGTTTTCGCTGACAGGCTCGTATTCCGCAGTCCGGGAATTTCCGGGAGACGTGCCACCTCATTCGGAAGTGCCTGCCTTGGACGGTCATGCTGTCACGTCGACTTGGGCTGCCCAAATCATTGCGGCGGTGCCGGGCGCTCGCCCTTGTGCCCGCTCCTTTGCTTCCGCAAGCCGGTTCAATTGTCGATTTCGCCCTCCTGTCATGGTTAGTAGAAGGAAACGCAAAATTTGGGTGTCTACAGCTGCCCCTCTTTATCATGTTTATGAAATGATAAATGAAATGAGCAGGATAAAGAATAGACACTCGATGCATGAATGACAGTGCATAAGAATGACAGTACATACATGATGCCACACATATAGCTTATGATGCAACATAAGATGTAATGCATGCAAGACATTCGTAAGAGTGTCAATGTATCAACCCCTTGACCGTGTTTGTTAGTCTTTGGGTTCACTGTTTCAATCTATCGTCTCGTTCGGGGCCGGGTATCGTCGCCGGTCACCCATCGCGTAACCCCCGGTTATCGTCGCCGGTCGGTTCCTCTGTCGGAGCCGGTTATCGTCGCCGGACATCCATCTCGTGATCGCCGGTTATCGTCGCCGGTCAATCGTCTCGTCGGGGCCGGGTATCGTCGCCGGTCACCCATCTCGTAACCCCCGGTTATCGTCGCCGGTTGGTTATCTGTTGGAGCCGGTTATCGTCGCCGGTCATCCATCTCGTGATCGCCGGTTATCGTCGCCGGTCAATCGTCATGTCGGGGCCGGGTATCGTCGCCGGTCACCCATCTCGTAAACCTCCGGTTATCGTCGCCGGTCGGTTATCTTGTCGGGAGCCGGTTTATCGTCGCCGGTCATCCATCTCGTGATCGCCGGTTATCGTCGTCGGTCGATCGTCTCGTCGGGGCCGGGTATCGTCGCCGGTCACCCATCTCGTAACCTCCGGTTATCGTCGCCGGTCGGTTATCTTGTCGGAGCCGGTTATCGTCGCCGGTCATCCATCTCGTGATCGCCGGTTATCGTCGCCGGTCGATCGTCTCGTCGGGGCCGGGTATCGTCGCCGGTCACCCATCTCGTAACCTCCGGTTATCATCGCCGGTCGGTTATCTTGTCGGAGCCGGTTATCGTCGCCGGTCATCCATCTCGTGATCGCCGGTTATCGTCGCCGGTCGATCGTCTCGTCGGGGCCGGGTATCGTCGCCGGTCACCCATCTCGTAACCCCCGGTTATCGTCGCCGGTTGGTTATCTGTTGGAGCCGGTTATCGTCGCCGGTCGATCGTCTCGTCGGGGCCGGGTATCGTCGCCGGTCACCCATCTCGTAACCCCCGGTTATCGTCGCCGGTTGGTTATCTTGTCGGAGCCGGTTATCGTCGCCGGTCATCCATCTTGTGATCGCCGGTTATCGTCGCCGGTCGATCGTCTTGTCGGGGCCGGGTGGGGTATCGTCGCCGGTCACCCATCTCGTATACTTTTCACTTCAACACGTCAAATGGTTGCAAGGGAGCAAGGTGGGACCCACCAAGGCCAGCCGCAGATGGATCTGCGGCCAGCCGCAGATACATCTGCGGCCAAGATCGGGCTTATATGCCGCGTCCCGCTTCCAGATCTGTCACTTTCAACTTCCAACTCACACATATTCCTCGCGATTTTTGCTTGTTCGCAAGGGCTTTTTGTCGATTTTTTCAACTTTCCTGCAAAAACTGTTCCGGTAGGATTGATCTACACGCTACAGGTAACACTTTGACCGGTCACTTTTCAATTTCGTCAATGTTTTGCTATACATTTGACTATTTGCATGTTTAGAGATAAAATGTATGCTTTACAATGCTATGTAATGTACCATCATATATACATGCTATGTATCAACTATGTGAGTCCTATTTTATGTTCATGAGGCGGTCCCACATATTGTTATTCCTTTTCTGCAATAAAATCATGCATTACATGCTGTAATTACATATATGAATGCAATTTAAATCTGTTTGAGGCTTTGATTGATGGAAAACACGCTTGGCTTATGCCTGGGATGTTCAATTTACAAACGGAACTCTGCCGATTTTTTTTTTTTTTTTTTTTTTTGTTTTTGTTTTTTTTTTTTTTTTTTTTTTTTTTTAAGCATGCATCATGTTGCATTAATCATATGATGAGGCTAGAAATTTAGAAATGTTCATTACATAATTTTAAAAGGAAACTTACCTTCGTTCTCGCCCGTTCTATTCCAGCTATGGATCGTGATGCGCCCAGTAGCTCCTCCGCCTCTCGGACTTCGGGTGTTCGCCGTCGTAGGGCTGCACCCACTCCTGTTCCTCCTCGGACCCGTCAGGCTCGTCGTTTGACGGAGGCTGTTATTCGTCCTGGTCCTCCGGACGTTGAGGAGGCTGTTCCTCCGGAGGTCGCGGCAGAGGGGCCATCCTCCAGCACTCCGGCTCCATCTACTCATCAGGCTCCTTCTGGCGCCTCTGTGCAGATACCCGATCTTTTGGGTCGGGATCTCAGTCGTCACCCCTCGGCATCTCTCGTGGCTAACGAGGTATATTTCAGCTCTATTCTGATTTCATTCTCAATTTCTCCATTCTCCTTTTACCCGGATTGACCCCTTGGTGATTGCCCCAGGTACCCGAGTTTACCCAGCCGAGGGGTAACTGGTTCAACATCTATTCCCTTTACGCGGCCCTGCACAGTGATTATCGGGCGATGGTGGACTCTTGGGGCTTCCGACATTTCTTCACTATCATCCCCCGCCAGTGCCCCTGGGGTTACATGAGGGCTTTGTCCGAGCGATGGTTCCACCATACGCAGTCTCTCCATCTTCTTGACTGTGAGGTCGTGCTGACCCCTTGGGATTGGAGGTACATTACGGGCATAGAGTTCACCGGGTCCCGTGTCCCCCTGGATCTGGATATCACTCCTGTGGAGGTTCGAGCTTTGCTGGGCTTCGCTGCTGAGGACCGGGTCTTTAAGGCCCGCAGTATCCGATCTGGTGCCTTGGCAGTCGATGCAGTCGGGGGTCTCTATGCGCTGCCTATTCCAGCAGATCAGGGCACCAGGGACATTCTGCTACGACGCCTGTTCCTGACCATCATGAGGGGTTGTTTTCTGGGGAACAACTCCTCCACCATTCATTTCAGCGTCGTAGGAGCGGTCAGAGATGTGGACCGCATCGGTGATTATGACTGGGGGTCATTCACCTTTGCCTATTTCCTCCACGGCATGCGTCTACGCTCAGAGGGACAGACTGATGCCTGGCTCGGCTTCTACCATTTTCTGTTGGTGAGTCCCCTCCTCCTCTCTCTTACTGTATTTCTTTTCCTTTCATCTCTTTTCTGTATTTGATAGTGACTCATGCCCTGTCTTGTTTCTATTCACAGTTCTGGGCTTACGAGCGGCTGCCATGTCTGAGGCCTATCACTACTCTGGGCCCGGACACTTATCCTCGGGGTCGGCGATGGCATCACAGTACTCTGGAGGAGGTCCCCGTGTCGGGCAGCTTTGCACATTGTCGTATTCAGCTGGAGTTGATCACGGCTGCCGACGTCGTCTGGATTCCCTACCTCTCCGAGCATCTGACTGTGGGGTTTGCTGACGGGCATCCTTCCGGCCCGGAGTTCGAGCTTTCCACCCGTCGCCTCACTTTGCAGAGTGTTGGAGGCTGGGTGATGTATCTGGGAGAGCGCGCATTCAGATGCGTCACTGGAGAGATCCGCATCCCGCACTCCCTTTCTTTCACTACTTTCTGGCCGCTGGATTCTCAGCCCTCGGAGATCATGCTCGCCGGGGAGGATGGTCGGATGCTTTCCACGGGTCCCACTACGAGTGATGCATTCCGTACATGGTGGGTGCCCCGTACCATCGGTCCTCAGACTCGGGCCACTTTCTTCCTTGGAGACATGGTTCCAGGCTCGGTGACGATGACCGATTGGGCTGCCTGTGTTCGGACCCCTACCCACGCTGAGCAGATCGCCTCATTGACCCGTCAGGTAGATCAGTTGTCGCTGTTTATTTCGAGGATTGGGCCGGGCCCCGGAGGAGGCTTACACCTACGATCCTGACGGTGCAGGTTATGATGCAGGCCCGAGTTCATCTGATGCCACAGCGCATCCCTACATCCCTGATATGAACTTTGGTCCTCCGAGCTCGACGACTCCAGGGGATCAGTTCGAGGATCCTGCTTTCATAGATGATACTGATTTTATTTAGACCAGGATAGGATAGGGCCTTTTGTATCGGCACCTGCTTAGATTTCTTTTTCATTTATGCACTATGTACTGAACTCATTTATTTATTTATACGCACAGTTCTTTTTCATCTCTATGGAATTCACCTGCTTTATTATTAACTGTATGATGCATGCTTTTATTTATGGATAGAGAATGACCCCTGTACAGTCTTTTTGATACTATTTTTTCAGATGTTGTCCTCGGATGTCGTGACTCGTTTGGATTCCATTCCTCCCACAGGGTTGGTCGGCAGCCTCTTCCGCTGGTTGGACAGTTTACTGCCGGCAGACAGGATTATCGCAGATGGTCTTTTGGGACATTCTTGGTCCTTATTAACCTTCCAGGTGCCAGCGGGCTTTGTGGATGGTCTTCTGAGCCATTGGGCCCCTGCCCGTCAGGTGTTTAGGTTTGGGACAGTAGAGCTGACCCCCCACCCTTGAGGAGTTATGCTCGCTTCACCGGCTTGCCCTTGGATGGTCCCTGTGCTAGGGTTACTGTTGGTTCCATGCGCCGTCAATTCTTGACTTTTACCGGTTTGCGGAGGGCTGTCTTATTACCGGTAACCACATTAGACCATATGGTTCCTCTTCAATTCTTGATTGACCGATTCGGCTCACCTGACAGTTTCCGTCTTTTCCTCGGTGATTTTTCCGTGTCCGAGGAGCGCTGGGATGCCTTGAGAGTGGGCGTTCTGATGGCCTGTGTCATCTCAGTTTTGTATTTGCCTGCAGGATCCGATCATTTGGACATGCGGATTGTTGCGGCCGTTCGGGCCCTTCAGGAGGATCACACCATTCTCCCCATGATATTGGCGGATACCTATATGTCGGCCACATACTGCCAGTCCTTCCGAGGGAGATTCTTCAGAGGGAGTTCGACCTTATTGTACATGTGGTTCATGAGTCATCTTAGTCCCATCGGCCATTTCCGTCGCCAAGGGTTTTGCTTCAGCCATGACATAACCACGCAGTTTTCGCTTCGTCCTGCGCGTTGCACTGGTGTGGCCTCCTGGACATTATTTTTGTCTATCATTGAGGACCCCTTTCATCTATTGGTTTACTCGGGCTATTGCTCCTTCATGAGCTTCTTGACTCATGTGCCTGGCATGGATTTCATTCCCATTGCTGGGTTAAGGGGCGTGACGACCTATCATCCCCTGGCGGTTATGGGGCAGTTTGATCAGACACAGGATTTACACCCCTTTGCGGGTGCAGCCGCATACCGATTCCTTATATCATCCTATACAGAGAGGGATCTATTGCAGGTATACGAGCTTTGGGATCGCAGGATCTTTGCTGAATATAGTGCGAGCTGTCACATCCAGACATTTGCCTACGTACAGTGGTTTGCGTGGAGACCTGGATTCGGCTAGTTTGAGTCGGACTGGGGCCTTTGATGACTCTGGAGTGATTTTCACAGAAGATACCACAGACCACTCCATTTCAGTCGATTCTGCCCCGACTCGGGTCGCTGAGGATTCCCGACTCCTCCTGGCCCTGATTACTACTGAAGCCGAGAGGGATGCCGCCCTTGCCGAGAGAGATGAGGCCATTCGGGCTAGAGATGCTGCCATTGCTGATAGAGAGGCCATTGTATTTCAGACCAGGGCAGTGGTAGATGCTCATTTTGGGACTGTCAGCCGAGCTACTGCTTTACTGGATCGTATTGATATGATGGGGCAGCAGATTACAGGAGATGCTGATGCTTCAGATCTATCCACCACCCTGTCCATCCTGCTTCGGCTAGTTTCAGATTTGTAGATTATTTTATTTCCTGCATAGACTATGTTGGTTTCATCAGTTATTGAAAGATAAATCTTGTAATAAAACGACTTATATATATATATAGACATGCATTTAAATTTAGTCATTTTCCCCTTTTGTCGTATCATTGCCCTCCATCGGATCATCATTTTATCCAACTGACCATGATTTTGACATTTCGCCTTCTTTCTTTCCTCAAGACTTGATGGAGATTTGACAGATATTGCCGCACACCTTTTGATTTCGTCGGATTGAATCTCAGATTTTGGGACAACTGTTTGGGTTGGATCAGGGTATGTATTCTGGGATGAAACTGGTTAGGCAGTTGGTTTCGGGAAGGTTTTGAGGGTGTAAGAAGGTTTTATCTGGCTATCGAAAATTGGTTTTGGTTGGGGAAAGGATTATTTTTAAAGGATCGGACCGCGCCATGATGGCTGCCTACGTTCCCCCACAAGTTGGGGAGATCAGGTCCTACGTAGTTCGCTCTCAAAGGAAAAAAGAAACTGATAATTTAAGCGTAGAACCGCTTCACCGAGTCAGCATTGAGGGGTTGTGGAAATACCTCACCATCCATTTCTTGCAATATGAGGGCTCCTCCGGACAGCACTTTCTTAATCACGAATGGTCCTTCCCAATTCGGGGCAAACTTCCCCCTGGCTTCGTCCTGACAAGACATGATTCTCTTTAGCACCAGGTCATTCTCCTTGAATTTCCGAGGTCTGATCCTTTTGTCATATGATCGGGAGATCCTCTGTTGATATAGCTGGCCGTGCCAAACAGCAGCCACCCTCCTTTCATCAATTAGGGCCAATTGGTCGTATCGACTTTGCATCCAATCCTCCTCGCTTATCTGAGCATCCATCATTATTCTGAGGGACGCCATCTCAACTTCAACTGGCAGGACAGCCTCCATTCCATATACCAAGGCGTAAGGGGTTGCTCCCGTAGAAGTACGCGTGGACGTTCGGTATGCCAGCAGGGTGAGGGGTAACAGATCCGGCCATCCCCGATGATTAGCAGACATTTTCGCCATGATCTTCTTGATGTTTCTTATTGGCCGCCTCCACTGCCCCATTCATTTTGGGACGGTAAATGACGGAATTGAGGTGCTTAATCTTGAACTGGTCACACAGTCCTTTCATGAGGGCGTTGTTTAAATTTCTTGGCATTGTCGGAGACCACAACCTCAGGTTGCCCATATCGGCAAATGACATTATTCCTGATGAAGCTGACGATGACCTCCTGAGTTACTTTAGGGAAAGAAGCTGCCTCTACCCATTTGGTGAAATAATCGATCATGACGAAAATGAACCGGTGCCCGTTGCTTGCTTTGGGCTCTATGGGTCCGATTACATCCATTCCCCACATCGAAAATGGCCACGGGGAGGTCATACAGTGCAGTTCATGGGGAGGCGTATGGATCACATTACCGTGCGCCTGACATTGATAACACCGTTTGACATGATCCTCGCAATCGGCCCTCAGCGTCAACCAATAATGCCCTGTCCTCAAAATCTTTTTGGCAAGGCATCGGTCCACTCATATGGGGCCCACACACTCCACCATGTATTTCATTCATAATCTTTCGGGCCTGTGTTTCATCTACGCACTGCAACAGTCCCAACCCGGCATCCCTTTTGTAAAGTGAATCGCCACTCAGGTAAAACTTCATCGCCATCTTTTGAATTCTCATCCTTTCAGTCCGATTTGCCTGATCGGGAAGGGATCTGTCTCTCAGATATTCCCTTATGTCGTGATACCAGGGCTGCCTCGTCAACACCACCTCGTTTGATAACACTGCCACATTTTCCTCATATGCCGGGGCATTCTGTACGGTGATCTCAATCTGTGGACTGTCCCTACTCTTGATCACGTGGATTAAGGAAGCCAAAGTCGCCAACGCATCGGCAAAATCATTTCGTCCCCGAGGAATATGGCGGAAGGCGATATCTTCGAACTCTTGCATAAGCTGGGTGACACAACGATGGTATGGAAGTAACCGAAGCTCCTTAGTGTTGTACATCCCGATTGCTTGTCTGATCACCAATTCTGAATCCCCAAACACTGCTAGTCTCCTCACTCCCATGTCGCGGGCCAATCGGAGTCCCAAGATACACCCCTCGTATTCAGCGGTGTTGTTCGAATTGCTGAAACGAAGCTTGGTGGCCACGGGATATTGTTCTCCGGTGATAGAGACTAGTACCGCTCCGGCTCCTGCTCCCTCGGCATTCATGGCACCATCAAAATACAGCTTCCAGAATTGTCCCTCGTCATCACATTTTTCGTGCGATACCCAAAATATATCCTCGCCCGGAAGAGGAGTTTCTAAAGGCTCCGTCCCTCCTGACGGGGTTTCTGCCAACTGATCTGCAATTCCCTGCCCTTTCATGGCCTTCTGGGTCACGTACACCATGTCAAACTGTTGTAAGATTAACTGCCATCTGGATAATCGACAATTCAGCATGGGCCTTTCAAAAATATATTTTAGGGGATCCATTCTTGATATCAGGTACGTTGTATGCCCATGGAGGTAGTGCTGTAATCTCCCTGCAGCCCAGGCCAGAGCACAACAAGTCTTCTCGATGGGAGTGTAATTCTGCTCACATTGGCTAAATCTTTTGCTGAGGTAATAGATGGCCTGCTCTTTACCCGCCTCATTTTTCTGTCCCAACATACATCCCATCGCGATGGTGTTGACCGATATGTACATAAACAAAGGGATCCCATCCTTCGGGGGTACCAGCACTGGTGCCTCCGTCAGTTGTTTCTTAATGATCTGAAAAGCCCTCTGACACTGCTCATTCCATTCTTGGGAAGCACCCTTTCTTAACAATTTAAAAATCGGCTCACATGTAGTCGTCAAGTGAGATATAAAACGGCTGATGAAGTTTATTCTCCCCAGGAATCCTCTTATCTCCTTCTCTGTGCGAGGTGCTGGCATATCCACAATGGCCTTAATCTTTGCTGGATCCAACTCAATGCCCCGATCACTAACCAGGAATCCCAAGAGCTTACCTGACTGCACTCCGAAAGCACACTTGGCTGGATTGAGTTTCAAATTATACTTTCTGAGCCGATCGAATAGCTTTTTTGAGATGAGTTATATGATCGGACTCTACCTTTGATTTCACAATAATGTCATCCACGTAGACCTCTATCTCCTTGTGCATCATATCGTGGAACAAGGCCATCATGGCCCTCTGATAAGTAGCCCCTGCATTTGTGAGACCGAAAAGCCAGTCGTCTATAGCAGAAAGTGCCCCAGGGGGTGATGAATGCGGTTTTTTTTTCCCGATCCTCCTCCGCCACCATTATCTGATGATATCCCGCGAAGCAACCCACAAAAGAATACATTTCGTACTGGGCTGTGTTATCTACCAGGATGTGTATGAAAGGCACCGGGAAGTTATCCTTGAGACTGGCCTTGTTTAGATCCCTGTAGTCTACGCATACCCTCACCTTTCCTCCAGGTTTAGCCACTGGGACCACATTGGATAGCCATTCCGGGTAAGTGGGACACCATAATGATTCCCGCCCTGAACTGTTTGATGATCTCTTCCTTCACTTTTAAGCTCCACTCAGGTTTCAACTTCCTTAGTTTCTGCTTGACAGGCCTGAAACCCTCCTTGATGGGTAACCGGTGCACCACAATGTCGGTGGACAATCCGATCATATCCTCGTGCGACCACGCAAAGACATCCTCATATTGGCTTAGTAACTCAATTATTTCGGCTTTTTGGCTGGGGGTAAGGTCTGTCCCTATCTTGAGTTCTTTTGGATTGTCAGGGGTTCCAATATCAACGGTGATGGTTTGGTCCAAGTTGGGTTTGGGTTTATCCTCGACCCATCCCTTGATCTCGTCAGGTGCGTCGTCGTAATCTGTCTCATCTTGTTCAATGCCCATTAAATCGAAATCCAGCTCAATGTCAAAATCATAATCATCATTCAAATTTGAAAGACCGTTTGTTAGGCAAGGATTACTCAAATTGGTACACCTGACATGAAACAAAATACTTGTCATATATAAATCATTTTTTCACGATGATCGCATTTTCAAATAACAAGAAGAAACGACATAATGATGCAGAAATAAAACAACAACAAAAATAAACTTCTTCATTCCCCCATCATCGGGGGTCAATCACCCTGACGTCGAGCTTTACCCCTGTTTGGATATCACTGGTTTCTGGGTCCAATTGTCGATGGTCAGGTCAGCTGAAATGCGCTGGATGAAAGAGGTCCTCACATCGGACACCTCCCAGATGATTACGGATACGTCGCCTGAGTTCTCCTCCATACCCTCTCCAGGAATAATCAGTCCTGCCCAATCGATGACAGGCACAACTTGTTGGGCTCCCGGTGGTATGATAATATTCGTCCCCTCCTTACTGCTTGTTGATTGTCCGGGGATGTAGCATTTGGTTTCAAACTCTTTTGCGACCTCCTGTAGGAAAACTTTCCCTCCGGGCCGACTCACTATGTGTGGGGGTTAACTCTTCATTCCCTGCCCCAATCACAGGTCCGCTGATCCCCTGCTCATTGTTGGCTTTGGTCGCTGGACTGCCAATTAGTCGAATCGGAGTAGCACCCTGACGGTGTCCCCGTACTGCGCCCACATGGTATCCCAATCCTGCTTTGCCTATCTGCTGTGGTAGGTGGATGGGCTTGGTGATTCCCTGACTGCTTTTCCCTAGTCCCTGTCCAGGTTGGAAGTTCATTTTAATCATTTCCTTTGCCACAAAGGTGAGTTCCGGAGAGATCCTTGGTTTCACAGCTGGAGCCCCCCCAGGCATCTATAATGGGGAGTGCTAATCTCTAGTGCTTGAAAGCTGGCAGGCGCCGCTGACTCATCCACATTGATTACTGGTAGGCCATTCCTGGGAGGAGAAGGGTCATCACATTCGGCCGAGATTGTTACCAGATTCCCATCGATGATCAACTTGATTTGTTGGTGGAGCGTGGAAGGAACTGCCCCGGCCATGTGTATCCACGGCCTCCCTAACAGCAGGTTGTAGCTTGCCGTGATATCCAGGACTTGGAAGGAGATATCAAAAAGTACAGGGTCCTATCTCCACTGGCAATTCTATCTCTCCGATGGTGTCCCTCCGGGATCCGTCAAAAGCCCGAACCACCACATGACTGGCCCGCAGGCGCTTGGGACTGATGTTCATTTTCTTCAGCGTACTGAGAGGACATATATTCAATGCCGATCCCCCGTCGATCAGCACCCCATTCATGACATATCCTGAGGAGATTACCGCGATGTGTAGCGGTTTTCGGTGCCCCCTTCCCTCTTTGGGAATGTCCTCATCCGTAAAGGATATTGCATCGGTTTCCAATAAGTGGCCTATCAGCTGGCCGAAACCCTCCTCACTAATTTCTTTGGACACAAATGCCTCCTCCAGAACCTTCATCAGGGTTTTGCAATGCTCACTGGATGACAACACCAAATCCATGACTGATGTTAGGGTTGATTCCTCATTTAAAATCTGGATCCCCCTCATTTCCGGGTGATCCATCCTTTTCAAAAACTCTATGGCCCTTTCCTCGGAAACCTCTTCATTTTTTCTCTTTTGGCTCTCAAGGACTCGCCCGGGAAGATATAGGGGGTTCCCCTTGGTCGTCACGGAAGCACAACTGGCCGCTTCCTCGGGTATTCCCCCGTAATTCCAGGGTACAGTCTTCAGACTACTGATAGGGAGTTGTGGCCTTGCAGCAAAAATGATGGGCCTCGGAGCTGTCAACTTGATAGGGTCCCTCTATGTTATTCGTACTTACCCCTATCAACTTGATGGGCGTTACCCTCGCACTCCCATGGTCATGTATCATATTTATCATCTCCTCAACTTTCTGCACATAGTTCAACCTTGGCGGCCCCCCAGCCTCACTTGCCTCCGTCGCATTGACTCCCCCTCCATCATGTCTTGGCAGGGGATTTGCCTTAACATTCGGGGAATCCGGCTGTTCCACCACAATCTCTCCACTGTCAATCAGGTTTTGGATTCGATGCTTTAACGTCCAGCAATCCTGTGTATCATGGCCAGGGGAACTGGAGTGGTATGCACACCGCTTGCTCGGGTCAAACCTTCTACCCTTTGGGTCACTCGGGGGTGCCAAACCAACAATCTTCTTTTGGGCTACTAATACCGCTAATACTCGTTCAAGCGGCTCCCCGAGCGGGGTGAATACTCGGTTTTGCGAGGCCTCATATCTTCTTCGCCCCTCTGCTCTTTGATCTGAGAAATTGGGCTGGCGGGGTGGCCCTCCCCTCTGTGCCTGTACCGGAAGATGGTTTTCTGCTTTACTGGACGACCCTTGTAGGATGAGGGAGACATCCTCTTCCTTCCTCTTTTGGACTCTCCGGGAAGTGCTACCATAGTTTCCATTCTGTATTTGCTCGGCAGCAGTTTCTAAAGCAGTAAGATCCCGGATTTTACCCGATTTCAACCCCATGTCAACCATCTCTCCATGTTTAATCATTTCCGCAAAAGGTCTTCCAATCCCTGAGATGACCCTCTCATAATACGGTGCCTCCTGAATGTCTACAAAGGTCATTACCATCTCTGATTCGCTCATCGGGGGAGTTACCTGGGCAGCCATGCCCCTCCATCTTTGCGCATATTCCCTAAAGGATTCCCTAGGCTGTTTTTTAACCTTTGTCATTTGGTACCTGTCAAGAGCCATCTGGGCCTGAAAGCTGTATTGGGTTAAGAAAGTATGGGCCAATTCCTCCCAGTTGTGGATTCGGGCGTTGTCGAGGCGGGCATACCAGATTCTTGCCTCCCCTGTTAAGCTTTTCTGGAATAGTTGCATTCTCAACCCCTCGTCTTCGGCATAAGCCCCGAGTTCTCCAATGTATATTTTCAAGTGTGTATAGGGGTCTCCCTTTCCATTGTACTTTTCAAACTCGGGAACTTTGAACTTTTCTGGATATCTGGCTCCGGGGAAAACACACAGATCTGAGTAATTAACCCTGCCCAGGGAGCCTATGCCCTTTAGAGATTGGATGGTTTCCTCCATGTATTTCATTTTTCTCCGAAGGTTGTCATGGTCCCCCTCCTCTGGGATAGTAATCACTGTCCTGCCAGGTTATGGGGAAACGGCCTTTGGGATGACTGGCTCGTCCTTGAGTCGGGGTTGGTCCTCTTTAAGCAAGTTTGTACCATTTTTAGGAGGATTCTGATCATCCCCTGGTGGTGGAGTATTATGCGATCCCTGGTTTACCGGATCCTGTCTGATTAAGAACTGTTCCTTTAACATTGTGGCCATTTCCATCATCTGTCTTTTAAAATCATCAAACTCCTCCCGAGATATGGAATTATGGTTAGGAAGATCAGCCATTTCAGATGTAGAGACCTGGGCTTTCTTAGACTGCGAACGAGTTTGAGGAGCAATCCTACAGAGACAAATGGTTCGAAGTTTAGTCCTGGGGAACTGAAAACATGGATGCATGCTAAAGCTATAAATTTTTTGTGTTTTGGGGTTCTTTAATCTTTCCCTGCAAAAGAGAAAGTTAGTAGTCCTTTAGTGCCATAACCAATGCTAAACATGTTTTATTATGCTCCCCCAACTATTCCCTGCAATTCACAGCGGTTAGTAATCTCTTTCGACATAGAAAAGGGATGTATGAATACTGAATGAGATCATGACATTTAGACATATAAACGTAAAAAGGCATGAAGAGACTTTTCCTGCGTTGGGTTATTCTGAGGATGACCTATCCTAGGGTTTACTCTCACGGGCTTTTCGGCATGAAGGTTCCCAAATCTTCGCAATCTACTCGTTTGAGCCCTTTCGATTGGAGCGGATTTGAGTGGTGCGTTTCCTGAGCCATCTCCGGGGAGCAGCCCCATCGAGTCCAGTAATAAGCAACCGACAGGTTCGCCTCAGGAGGAGGTACTCTCTCAACATACATTCACATTCATCGTCCTCACCGTATGCAAATGATTTCTTTAAAGTAAAGCCATTCCATTCAATCATTCATTCATTGGACAAAACACGCATTCACACAACAAAAACACAAAAGATCAAAATATCGCATGCACACACATATTCATGAATTTTTTAAAGGATAGAATAGCATCAAGATTTTAATGCGGCTTAAGCCCTCTAATGTCCCCAGCAGAGTCGCCAGCTGTCGACGCCGGGTTTTTCGGTTTCTCGTCTTTTCCAATTTTAGCCTTTTGATTTAGATGACGCTTGGAAAAGGTCGGCATTGATGTCGACGGGGTTTTGAAAGATTGCGTTTTATGATGAGCCAATTAACCAGAGTCGCCAGTTGGTATATTTGAAATGGATGTACCAACTCATCCGAGTTTTCGTTTTTTTATAAATCGCTGGCTCATGTATGACTCCGAATTAATTGGTCTGCGAATCGAGATTCATGGAGTTCGGGGGCTTGTTTAAGTGAGGGGAAGGTGTTAGGCATCCCTCGACTTCCGTGAAATACGGTTACCGCAATCTTAATGCTTTCCTATCCTTTAATTCATGAATATGTGTATGTAGGTGCGCGCGTGTGTGTGTGTGTGCCTATGTGAATGTTGTGGTGAGTTTGTATGAAAGAGTCATTTGGATTTTAGGGAAAATCGTGTTTTAATTTGAGTATGCTTCGGAATGTCTTTTCGGTATACCCGAGAAGGCTTTATTCTTTATGAGAAAGGTTTGATTTTAATTATCAAAACTATGAGATTTTCGTTAAGTGTCGTTTTAACAAAACAAGAGTTTTAAACCTTCGTCAAAATAGGAATCGAGATCTATACATTGCTTTCATAAAATGATGGGCAATTTCTAGGATCTCTTTCACCCTATGCACAAAGATTTAATAAAACGTCAATTATTTATAAAATCATTTCGTGTGTTGTTTTGGAAAACGATTTTTCTTTAGCTTTCTCGTTAGATATGAATCGACATTTCATTAACATTTCTCAAATTTTAACCTCGTGATTCTAATATCCTACTTTGATTGATTTTATGAAAATCTTATCATTTAGCTTTGAAATCAATTTCGTGTCATAATTCAAATCGAACATAAACACGCGTCGGGCTATTCATGGGCATGTAAGCCATCAAAATATCCCCGAACGCCAACAATCACAAATTTCACTATTTCGGGGCCTTAAGCACGATTCTCGCCTTAGCGTCGTTTTAAGGCCCAACGATTACATATTTACAATGAGAACTACGTCATCTCTACTTCTTACACCAAGATATGTCCATCATCGGATTGGGACCCCGGGGTCGCTTTCCTAGGCTCACAACCAAGTATCCACAAACAATCGGATATTACAAGAAAATAAAACCAACCCGGATAATCTAACAATACCAAGGCATCCTAAAACAACGATTTAAAGGAATTGATACCAAACATAACACCTTAAAACAAACAAAGAAATTAATGAACGAATATCATCGGGTTATTAGGAAGAGTTTCATTCCGATGGAAACTTCACTCACAATCCCTAATTCATTGTTCAATCAATAAATTACATGAAAAATTACATCTAATTTGATCAAATGATATGATAGAAATTGATACCACAAAAGAGATTTCACCTTGCAATTGATATCCAAATGGATGTAAACTTGATGTATTTGAATTGAATAAGGAGTGTATTGATACAATCAAAATCAAAAGAATTGAACTCTCTCCTTTTTTCTCTCTTTTCTTCCTATTTGATTGCAAAATTTCCCTCTTTTTCCTCTCAATTTCCGATCTTTTGCTGCTGTTTTCCGCTGGAATTCTTCCTCTTTCCCAAAATTCGCTGAACCCCCTGTATGCTGCCCGAAGCGGCTTAAATAGGCTGGCCAGAAGCCAGCCGCAGATCTATCTGCGGCTGGCCGCAGATAGATCTGCGGCTGGCCAGCTGGCACGCCTCCCATCGCACTCAGCTGGTAGTGCTGATTTCCCGGTTTTCGTGCTGGCGCACCCACTTGGCCGCAGATCTATCCGCGGCTGGCGGGCTTGACTTTCTCGATTTTCGTGCCATGCCTCGATTTTCGTACCGCAACGTCGGTTTTCGCTGACAGGCTCGTATTCCGCAGTCCGGGAATTTCCGGGAGACGTGCCACCTCATTCGGAAGTGCCTGCCTTGGACGGTCATGCTGTCACGTCGACTTGGGCTGCCCAAATCATTGCGGCGGTGCCGGGCGCTCGCCCTTGTGCCCGCTCCTTTGCTTCCGCAAGCCGGTTCAATTGTCGATTTCGCCCTCCTGTCATGGTTAGTAGAAGGAAACGCAAAATTTGGGTGTCTACATTAGTGAGGGTTCCATCGGAACAAAATTTTTCCTAATAACCCGATGATATTTATTTATTGAATTCTTGTTTTTTTACGGTGCTATATTGGGCGCGGTTCCTTTAGATCGTTATTTTTAGGATGTCTTGATATTATTATATTATCCGTGTTGGTTATTCCTTGTAATATCTGGTTGTGGGGGTGTGGAAATTTGGTTGTGAGCCTAGGAAAGCGACCCCGTGGTCCAAATCCGATGATGGACGTCTTTTGATGTAAATAGTAAGAAGGATGTAGTTTTCATTGTACATATGTAATCGTCGGGCCTTAAAACGATATCAAGTCAAAAATCGGGTTTAAGGCCCCGTAATAGTGAAATATGTGATTGTGGGCGTTGGGGTTATTCGGATGGCTTACATGCCCATGAATAGCTCCACGCATGTTAATACTTGATTTGATTTATAACACGAAATTGATTTCAAAGCTAAATGATAAGATTTTCATAAAATCAATCAAATTAGGTTATTAGCATCACGAGGCTAAGAATTGAAAATGCTAATGAAAGTCGATTCCTATTTTACGAGGAAGTTAAAGAGAAGTTGTTTCCAAATGTCACAAAAAATGATTTTATAAATAAATGGCGTTTTATTAAACCGTTGTGCATAGGGTTAAAGAGATTCTAGAAGTTTCCCATCATTTGAGTTACGAAAGCAACGTATAGATCTCGATTCCTATTTTGACGAAGGTTTAAAACTCTTGGTTGCCAAAATAACACCTAATAAAAAATCTTGTAGTTTTGACAATTAAAATCAAACCTTCCTAATAAAGAATAAAGCTTTCTCGTAGAAGTCGAAGGACATTTCAAAGCACTCTCAAATTAAAGCGTGACTTTCCCTAAAAATCCAAATGATTCTTTCATACAAACTCACCACAACATTCATATAGGCACACCCACACACACGCGCACATACACACACACACACACACATTTCATGAATTAAAGGATAGGAAAGTATCAAGATTGCGGTAACCGTGTTTCACGGAAGTCGGGGGGTGCCTAACACCTTCCCCTCGCTTAAGCAAGCCCCCGAACTCTATGAATCTCGATTCGCAGACCAATTAATTCGGAGTCACATATGAGCCAGCGATTTATAAAAAAAACGAAAACTCGGATGAGTTGGTACATCCATTTCAAGTATACCAACTGGCGACTCTGGTTAATTGGCTCATCATAAAAAACGATCTTTCAAAATCCCGTCGACATCAATGCCGATCCTTTCCGAAACATCATCTAATCAAAAGGCAAAAAATCGGAAGGGACGAGAACCCGGCGTCGACAGCTAGCGACTCTGCTGGGGACATTAGAGGGCTTAAGCCGCGTTCAAAATCTTGATGTTATCCTATCCTTTAAAAATTCATAAAATGTGTGTATATGCGATATTTTGATTTTTTTACTTTTGTTGTGTGAATGTGTGTTTTGCCCAATAAATGAATGATTTGAATGGGATTGTTTTACTTTAAAGTAATCATTTGCATACGGCGAGGACGATGAATGTGAATGTATGTTGAGAGTGTACCTCCTCTTGAGGCGAACCTGTCGGTTGCTTATTACTGGACTCGAAGGTGCTGCTCCCCGGAGATGGCTCAGGAAACGCACCACCTATATCCGCTCCAATCGAAAGGATTCAGACGAGTAGATTGCGAAGATGTGGGAACCTTTATGCCGAAAAGCCCGTGAGAGTAACCCTAGGATAGGTCAGCCTCAGATTAACCCAACGCAGGAAAAGTCTCTTCATGCCTTTTTACATTCGCGCATATAAATGTCATGATCCCATTCAAAATTCATAAATGCCTCCCTTTCTGTCAAGAGAAAATTGCTAACCTTTATATTTTGCAGGGAACAGCTGGGGAAGCATAATAAAAAAGTCATGTTTAGCATTTGTTATTGCATTAAAGGATTACTAACTTTCTGTTTTACAGGGAAAGATTAAAAAACCTAAAACACGAAAGTTACAGCTTTAGCATGCATCCATATCCTCTCATTGCCCATGACTAAACTTCAAACCGTTGTTTCTGTAAGATTGCTCCTCAAACACATTTGCAGTCTAGAAGGGCCAAAAACTCTACATCCGAAATGGCTGATCTCCCACCTACTAATCCTGGTTCCATATCTAGGGAGGAGTTTGATGACTTTAAAAAATAAATGTTGGAGATGGCCATAATGCTGAAGGAACAATTGATACCTCGACAGGATCCACCTAAAGAGGATCCACCCCAACCTAAGGGCGAGCCAGTCGTCCCAAAGGCCATTCCCGTACCTAACAAAACAGTGATTACTATCTCGGAAGAGGGAGATACGGATGACCTGCGAAAGAAAATGAGACAAATGGAGGAAACTATCCAATCTATGAAGGGCATAGGGTCCCTAGGCAGGGTTAATTATTTGGATCTATGTGTTTTCCCCGGAACCAGATATCCGGAGAAATTTAAAATTCCCGAATTTGAGAAATACAGTGGGAAGGGGGATCCTTATACCCATCTGAAAATCTACATTGGGGAGCTGGGATCTTATGCAGAAGACGAAGGTCTAAGGATGTAATTATTCTAAAAAAGCCTGACAGGGGAAGCGAGAATCTGGTATGCCCGTCTTGACAATGCCCGGATCCATAATTGGGAGGAGTTGGCCCACACCTTCTTAACACAATATAGCTTCCAGGCACAAATGGCCCCTGATAGATACCAAATGACAAAAGTTAAAACCCAGGGAATCCTTCAGGGATTATGCACAACGATGGAGGGGTATGGCCGCACAAGTGAATCCCCCGATGAGCGAGTCGGAGATGGTGATGACCTTCGTAGATATTCAAGAGGCCCCTTATTATGAGCGGGTTATATCAGGGATTGGCAGGCCTTTTGCCGAGATGATTAAACACGGAGAAATGGTGGATATGGATTTGAAGTCCGGTAAGATTCGGGATTTCACGGCTTTGGAAACGGCTGCAGAACAAATACAGAGTGGAAATTATGGCAGCACTTCCCGTAGGGTGCAAAAGAAAAAGGAGGAGGATGTTTCCCTCATCCTTTAGGGGTCACCTAGAAAGGCAGAAAGCAATCTTCCAGTACAGGTGCAGAGGGTAGGGCCATCCCGACAGCCTAACTTCACTGATCAGAGGGCGGAAGGGCGAAGGAGATTCGAGGCCTCACAAAATCG
This sequence comes from Aralia elata, assembly GCA_034770075.1. NCBI lineage: Eukaryota > Viridiplantae > Streptophyta > Magnoliopsida > Apiales > Araliaceae > Aralia > Aralia elata. Next base: position 981,358 of record JAVJAP010000243.1, on the reverse strand, counting down.
AGTATTCTCCCCACTCGGGGATCCTCTTGAGCGGATTCTAGCGGTATTGATAGCCCAAAAGAAGATAGTCGATTTGGCACCCCCGAGTGACCCAAAGGGAAGAAGGTTTGACCCAAGCAAGCGATGCGCATACCACTCAGGTTCCCCCGGTCATGATACGCAGGACTGTTGGACGTTGAAGCACAGAATCCAAAACTTGATTGATAGTGGGGAAATTGTGGTGGAACAGCCAGACTCCCCAAATGTTAAGGTCAATCCCCTGCCAAGGCATGATGGAGGAGGGGTCAATGTGGCGGAGGCCAGTGAAGCCGAGGGGCCGTCAAGGCTGAACTATGTGAAGAAAATTGAGGAAATGATCAACATGATAAGTGATCACGGGAGTGCATGGGGAGCGCCCATTAGGTTGATGGGTGTAAGTAGAAATACCACGGAGGGACCTGTCAAGTTGGCGGCTCCGAAACCCCTCTTCCTTACAGCGAGGCCGCAAATCCCAGTCAGCAGTCTAAAGACGGTACCATGGAATTATGGGGGGGGTGTCAGAGGAAGCGACCAGTTGTGCTTTTGTGACAACAAGGGGGAATCCTTTGTATCTTCCTGGGCGAGTCCTTGAGAACAAAACAAAGAAAAATAAAGAGATCTCCGAGGAGAAGGCCATAGAATTCTTGAAAAGGATGGATCATCCGGAAGCAAGAGGGATCCAGATATTAAGCGAGGAGTCAACCCTAACATCAATCATGGACTTGGTGTTATCATCCAATGATCATTGCAAAACCCTGGCGAAAGTCCTGGAGGAGGCATACGTTCCCAAAGAAATTAGCAAGGAAGGTTTCGGCCATCTGGTGGACCACCAATTGGAGAGTGATGTAATATCCTTTACAGATGACGATATCCCCAAGGAGGGAAGGGGGCATCAAAAACCGCTACATATTGCGGTAATCTCCTCAGGTTATATCATGAATGGGGTGCTGATTGATGGGGGATCGGCGTTGAATATCTGTCCCCTCAGTACATTGCAGAAGATGAACATCAATCCCAAGCGCCTACGGGCCAGTCATGTAGTGGTGCGAGCCTTCGATGGTTCTCGGAGGGATACAATTGGAGAGATAGAATTGCCGGTGGAAATAGGACCTTGTACTTTTGATATCTCTTTCCAAGTCCTAGACATTGCGACCAGTTATAACCTGTTATTGGGGAGGCCGTGGATACACATGGCCGAGGCAGTTCTTTCCACGCTACACCAACAAATTAAACTTATCATCGACGGGAATTTGGTGACAATCTCGGCAGAGTGTGATGACCCTTCTCCTTCCAGGGTTGGCCTGCCGGTAATCAATGTGGACGAATCAGCGGCACCTGCCAATTTTCAGGCACTGGAAATCAGCACTCCCCACTACAGATGCCTGGGAGCCCCAGCCGTGAAATCTAGGGTCTCTCCAGAACTTACCTTCTTTGCAAAAGAAATGATGAAAATGAAATTCCAACCTGGATAGGGGTTAGGAAAGAGTAGCCAAGGAATCACCGAGCCCATTCAATTACCCCATCAGATAGGTAAAGCAGGTTTGGGATATCATGAAGGCATAGAAAGGAGACACCGTCAGGGCGTGGCCCTGATTCGACTGGTTGGCAGTCCGGTGACCAAGGTCAACAATGAACTAGGGACTAGCGAGCCTGTGATTGGGACAGGGGATGAAGAATTGACCCCCACAAATGATGAGTCGACCAGGAGGGAAAGTTTCCTACAGGAGGTCGCGCAGAAGTTTGAAACCAGGTGCTATATCCCCGGACAATTAACAAGCAATGGAGAGGGGACGGATGTTGTAACGCCACCGGAAGCCCAACAAGATGTGCCTGTCATCGATTGGGCAGGGCTAATTATTCCTGGAGAAGGTAGGAAGAAGGACTCGAGCAACGTGGCCGTGGTCATCGGGGAAGTGTCCGATGTGAAGCCACCTTTTATCCAGCACATTTCATCTGACCTGACTGTCGACAACTGGACCATGAAACCAGTGACATCCAAACAAGGGTAAAACCCGACATCAGGGTGGTAGACCCCAGAGGATGGAAGGATGAAGAAGTTTATTTTCGTTTGTTGTTTTGTATTTTGCATAATTATGTCGTTTCTTCATGTTATCTGAGAATGTGATCGTTGTGGAAAATAACTTATATATGACAAGTATTTTGTTTCATGTCAGGTGTACCAATTTGAGTAATCCTTGCCTAACAAACGGTCTTTCAAATTTGAATGATGATTATGATTTTGACATTGAGCTGGATTTCGATTTGATGGGCATTGAGCAAGACGAGACAAATTACGACGACGCGCCTGATGAGATCAAAGGATGGGTCGAGGATAAACCCAAACCCAACTTAGACCAAACCCTCACCATAGATATCGGAACCCCGGACAAGCCAAAAGAACTCAAGATAGGGATGGACCTTACCCCTAGCCAGAAAGCAGAAATAGCTGAGTTGCTAGGCCAATATGAGGATGTCTTTGCCTGGTCTCATGAGGACATGATCGAATTATCCACTGACATTGTGGTACACCGGTTGCCCATCAAGGAGGGTTTCAGGCCTGTCAAGCAAAAATTAAGAAAGTTAAAACCGGAGTGGAGCTTAAAAGTGAAGGAAGAGATCATCAAACAGTTCAGGGCGGGAATCATTATGGTGTCCACTTACCCAGAATGGTTGTCCAATGTAGTCCCAGTGGCTAAGCCTGGAGGGAAGGTGAGAGTATGTGTAGATTATAGAGATCTAAACAAGGCCAGTCTCAAGGATAACTTCTCGGTGCCTTTTATACACATCCTGGTGGATAACACAGCCCAGTACGAGATGTACTCTTTTGTTGATTGCTTTGCGGGGTATCATCAGATAATGGTGGCGGAAGAAGATCGGGAAAAGACCGCGTTCATCACCCCTTGGGGCACCTTCTGCTATAGACGATTGGCTTTCGGTCTCACAAATACGGGGGCCACTTATCAAAGAACCATGATGGCCCTGTTCCACGACATGATGCATAAGGAGATAGAGGTCTACGTGGATGACATTATCGTGAAGTCAAGGGTAGAATCAGATCATATAACCCATCTCAAAAAGCTATTCGACCGGCTCAGAAAGTATAATTTGAAGCTCAATCCAGCAAAGTGCGCTTTCAGAGTACAGTCGGGTAAGCTCTTGGGATTCCTGGTTAGTGATCGAGGCATTGAGTTGGATCCGGCAAAGATTAAGGCCATTGTGGATATGCCGACACCTCACACTGAGAAGGAGATAAGAGGATTCCTCGGAAGAATAAACTTCATCAGCCGCTTCATATCCCACCTGACGACTACGTGCGAGCCAATTTTTAAACTGTTAAGGAAAGGTGCTTCCCAAGAATGGAATGAGCAATGTCAGAAGGCTTTTCATACCATTAAAAAGAAGCTGACAGAGGCACCAGTGCTGGTACCCCCGAAGGATGGGATCCCTCTGTTTATGTATATATCGGTCAATGCCATTGCAATGGGATGCATGCTGGGGCAGAAGAATGAGGCGGGTAAAGAGCAGGCCATCTATTACCTCAGCAAGAGATTTAGCCAATGTGAACAAAATTACACTCCCATCGAGAAGACCTGTTGTGCTTTGGCCTGGGCTGCCGGAAGATTACAACACTACCTCCATGGGCATACGACATACCTGATATCAAGAATGGATCCCTTGAAATATATTTTTGAAAGGCCCATGCTAAACTGTCGACTATCAAGATGGCAGTTAATCTTACAGTAGTTCGACATGGTATACGTAACTCAGAAAGCCATGAAGGGGCAGGGAATTGCAGATCAATTGGCAGAAACGCCATCAGGAGGGATGGAGCCGTTAGAAACTCCTCTACCGGGCGACGACATATTTTGGGTGTCACACACAAAATGCGATGACGAGGGACAATTCTGGAAGCTGTATTTTGATGGTGCCATGAATGCTGAAGGGGCAGGAGCCGGAGCAGTACTGGTCTCTATCACCGGAGAGCAATACCCTGTGGCTACTAGATTGCAGTTCAGTAATTCGAACAATACAACTGAGTACGAGGGGTGTATATTAGGACTCCGTTTTGCCCGCGATATGGGAATGAAGAGACTAGCGGTGTTCGGAGATTCAGAACTGGTAATCAGACAGGCAATCGGGGAGTATAGCACGAAAGAGCTTCGGTTGCTTCCATACCACCGATGTGTTGTCCAATTGACGCAAGAATTTGAAGATATCGCTTTCCGACACATTCTCCGGGGTCGGAATGACTTTGCCGATGCATTGGCAACTTTGGCTTCCTTAATCCATGTAATCAAAAAGAAAGATGTTCCACAGATTGAGATAGCAGTACAGAATGCCCCGGCATACGAGGAACATGTTGCAGTATTATCAGACGAGGTGGTTCTGCCAAAGCAGCCTTGGTATCACGACATAAGGGAATATCTGAGGGATAGATCCATTCCCGACCAGGCGAGCCGAGCTGAGAGGATGAGGATCCAAAAGATGGCAATGAAGTTTTACCTGAGTGGGGATTCACTCTACAAGAGGGATGCTGGGTTGGGACTGTTACAATGCGTAGACGAGACACAGGCCCAAAGGATTATGAGCGAAATACATGGTGGAGTGTGCGGGCCACACATGAGTGGACCGATGCTGGCCAAAAAGATCTTGAGAACGGGGCATTATTGGTTAACGCTGAAAGCCGACTGCGATGACCATGTCAAACGGTGTTATCAATGCCAGGCGCACGGTAATGTGATCCATACGCCTCCCAATGAACTGCACTGTATGACCTCCCCTTGGCCATTCTCAATGTGGGGGATGGATGTAATCGGACCAATAGAGCCCAAAGCAAGCAACGGGCACCGATTCATTTTCGTCATGATCGATTACTTCACCAAATGGGTAGAAGCAGCTTCTTTCCCCAAAGTAACTCAGGAGGTCATCGTCGGTTTCATCAGGAATAATGTCATTTGTCGATACTGGCAACCTGAGGTTTTGGTCTCCGACAATGCCAAGAATTTGAACAACGCCCTCATGAAGGGATTATGCGACCAGTTTAAGATCAAACACCTAAATTCTGTCATTTACCGTCCTAAGATGAATGGGGCAGTGGAGGCTGCAAATAAGAACATCAAGAAGATCATAGCGAAAATGTCTGCTAATCATCGGGGATGGCCGGATCTGCTACCCCTCACCCTGTTGGCATACCGAACGTCAACGCGTACTTCTACAGGGGCAACCCCTTACGCTTTGGTATATGGAATGGAGGTCGTTCTGCCAATTGAGGTTGAGATGGCATCCCTCAGAATAGTGATTGATGCTCAGATAAGCGAGGAGGATTGGATGCAAAGTCGATACGACCAATTGGCCCTAATTGATGAAAGGAGGGTGGCTGCTGTTTTGCACGGTCGGCTGTATCAGCAAAGAATCTCTCGATCATACGACAAAAAGATGAGACCTCGGAGGTTCAAGGAGAATGACCTGGTGCTAAAGAGAGTCATGCCTTGCCAAGAAGAAGCCAAAGGAAAGTTTGCCCCAAACTGGGAAGGACCATTTGTGATTAAGAAAGTGCTATCCGGAGGAGCCCTCATCTTGCAAGAAATGGATGGTGAGATATTTCCACAGCCCCTCAATTCCGACTCGGTGAAGCGGTTCTATGCTTGAATCATCAGTTCCCCTTTTTCTTTGGGAACGAACTACGTTGGACCTGATCTCCCAACTTGTGGGGGTACGTAGGCAGCCATCACGGCACGGTCCGATCCCTTTTAAAAATAATCCTTTCCCTAAACAAAATCAATTCCCAATAGCCATATAAACCTTCCTACACCCTCAAAGCCTTTTCGAAACCAGCCGATCAATAAGCTTAATCTCAAGATGACATAACCCTGAGCCCAACCAAACAATGAGCCAAAATCCGAGACTCAATCCGAGGAAATCAACAGGGGTGCGGCAATATCTGTCAGATCTCCATCAAGACTTGAGAAGAGAAAGAAGGCGAAATGTCAAAATCATAGCTAGCGGGATAAAATGAGGATCCAATGAAGGGCAACGATACGATAAAAGGGAAAATGACTAAATTTAAATGCATGTCTATATATATATGTCATTTTTGTTACAAGATTTCTTTTTCAATAACCGATGAAATTAACACAGTCTATGCAGGAAATAAAACAATCTACAAATCTGCAACTAATTGAAGCAGGATGGATAAACTGGTGGATAGATCCAAAGCATCAGCGTCCCCTGCAATATGCTGTCCCATCATGTCGATGCGGTCCAACAAAGCAGTGGCTCGGCTGACAGTCTCAGAATGAGCATCTACAACTGCCCTGGTCTAAAAAACAATGGCGTCTCTGTCAGCAATGGCAGCGTCTCTAGCCAGAATGGCATTATCTCTCTCGACAAGAGCGACATCCCTCTCAGCTTCAGTAGTAATCAAGGCCAGGCGTAACCGGGTATCCTCAGTAACCCGACTAGGGGCAGAATCGGCTGAGATGGAGTGGTCTGTGGTATCAGCTGGGAAAATCACTCCAGAGTCATCAAAGGCCCCAACCTGACTCAAACCAACCGGGTCCGAATCTCCGCGCAACCACTGCACGTAAGCAAATGTCTGGATGTGGCAGCTCTCACTATATTCGGCGAGGATCCTGCGAGACCAAAGATCGTATACCCGCAGTAGATCCCTCTCTGTCTGGGATGATATAAGGAATCGGTAGGCGGCTGCACCCGTGAAAGGGTGAAAATCCTGTGTCTGATCAAACTGCCCCATAACCGCCAGGGGATGATAAGTCGTCACGCCCCTGAAGCCAGCAATAGGGATGAAATCCAGGGTGGGCACGTGAGTCAAAAAGCTCATAAAGGAGAAATAACCCGAGTAGATCAGGAGATGAAAAGGATCCTCAATAACCGACAAAAATGCTATCCAGGAGGCCGCATCAGTACAACTCACAGGACGAAACGAAAACTGCGTGGCTATGTCATGGCTGAAGCAAAACCCTTGGCGACGAAAATGGCCGATGGGACTAAGATGACTCATGAACCACACGTACAACAAAGTCGAGCTCCCTCGAAATACTCTGCCTCGGAAAGACTGACAGTATGAGGCTGACATGTAAGTATCTGCTAATATCATAGGAAGGATGGTGTGATCCTCCTGAAGGGATCTCACGGCCGCGACAACTCGCATGTCCAACAGATCAGGTCCGGCGGGCAGATACAAAATCGAGATGACACAGGCCATCAAAACGTCTACTCTCAGGGCGCCCCAGCACTCCTCAGATATGGAAAAGTCACCGGAGAAATGGCGAAAACTGTCAGGTGAGCCGAATCGGTCAATCTAAAAATGAAGAGGAACCAGATGATCTGATGTGATTACCGATAGCAGAGCTGCCCTCCGCAACCCAGTGAAAGTCAAGAACTGACGACGCATGGGACCAACGGTGACCCTGGCGCAAAGACCGCCCAAATGCAAACCAGTGAAGCAGGCATACTCCTCAAGAGTAGGGGTCACCTCCACTGTCCCCAACCTGAACACCTGACGGGCAGGGACCTAGTGACCTAGAATACCATCTACAAAGCCTGCTGGCACCTAAAAGGATAATAAGGACCGAGAGTGTCCCAAAAGACCATCTGCGATAATCCTATCGGCCGGCGATAAACTGTCTAGCCAGCGGACGAGACTGCCAACCAACCCTGTGGCAGGAATGAGATCCAAACGTACCACGACATCTGATGATGACATCTGTGAAAATAGTATCAAAAGACTGTACAGGGGTCATTCTCTATCCATAAATAAAAAGCATGCATCGTACAGTTAATAATAGAGCAATTGAATTTCATAAAGATAAAAACTGTGCATAAATAAACAAATGAGTTTAATACAAAATGCATAAAGTGAAAAATAAATCTAACAGGTCCAGGTACAAAAAGCCCTATCCTAGCCTGATCTAGTCAAAAGTAATGTCGTCAGTGAAATCCGGATCCCCGAACTGATCCCCTGGAGTGGTCGAAGTCGAAGGACCGAAGTTCATATCCGGGATATAAGGCGGCACTGGGGCATCAAATGAGCTCGGACCTGTGGCGAAATCCGCACTGTCGGGATCATATGCGTAAGCATCCTCTGGGGTCCGGCCCAGCACCCGAAGATACAACGATAACTGCTCCACCTGGCGGGTTAAAGTGTCAATCTGCTCAGCGTGAGTGGGACTCCGAACGCAGGCAGCCCAATTGGTCATCATCACCGAGCCAGGAACCATGTCTCCAAGAAAGAATGTGGCCCGAGTCTGAGGACCGATGGTGCAGGGCACCCACCAGATGCGGAAGGCCTCGCTCGTACTGGGACCCGAAGATAATGTCTGGCCATCCTACCCCGCAAGCATGATCCCCGAAGGCTGAGAATAATGGCCAGGAGGTAGTGAAAGGAAGGGAGTGCGGGATGCAGATCTCCCCAGTGACACATCTGAATGCGCGCTCTCCCAGATATATCACCCAGCCCCCGACACTCTGCAGAGTAAGGCGGCGGGTGGAAAGTGCGAACTCCGGGCCAGTAGGGTACCCATCTGTGAACCCCACCACCAGATGCTCAGAAGAATAGGGAGTCCAGACGACCTCTGCAGCGGTGATCAGCTCCAGCTGAATGCGACAATGTGCAAAGCTGCCAGATACCGGGACCTCCTCCAAAGTGCTATGATGCCATCGCCGACCCCGGGGATAAGTGTTCAGGCCAAGAGTAGTGACAGGCCTCAGGCACGGAAGTCGCTCATAGGCCCAGAATTGTGAACTGAAACAAGGGAAGGCATGAGTAACCAACCAATGCAGAAAAGAGAAATGAAATGAAAGGAAGTACGGTAAGAAAAGAGGAAAAGAAGGCTCACCAGCAGAAAGTGGTAGAGTCCGAGCCAAGCATCTGTCTGACCCTCCGAGCGTAGACGAAGACCGTGGACGAAGTAGGCAAAGGTGAAAGACCCCCAATCATAGTCGCCGATCGGATCTACATCTTTGACAGCTCCGACGACGCTGAAATGAATGGTAGAGGAGTTGTTCCCTAGGAAACAACCCCTCATGATGGTCAGGAACAGACGTCAGAGCAGAATGTCCCGAGTACCCCGATCTGCTGGAAATGGCGTCGCATATATGCCCCCGACGGCGTCGATAGCCAAAGTGCCGGACCGAATACTGCGGGCCTTGAAGACCCGGTCATCGGCAGCGAAGCCCAATAAAGCTCGAACCTCCGCTGGAGTGATATCAAGATCCAGAGGGACACGGGATCCAGTGAACTCTATACCCGTAATGTACCTCCAGTCCCATGGAGTCAGCACAACCTCGCAGTCCAGGAGGTGAAGGGACTGGGTCTGGTGAAACCATCTCTCGGATAAGGCCCGCATATAACCCCAGGGGCACTGGCGGGGAATGATGGTGAAGAAGTGACGAAAACCCCAGGTATCCACCACTGCGCGGTAGTCGCTGTGCAAAGCTGTATAGAGGGAATATATATTGAACCAGTTACCCCTCGGCTAAGTAAACTCGGGGACCTGTGGGAATCACCAATGGGTCAGTCCGGATAGAACGGGAATTGAGAAATTGAGAATAAAATCAGAGTAGAATTGAATATACCTCGTTAGCCACGAGAGATGCTGAGGGGTGACGACTGAGATCCCGACCCAATAGATCGGGTATCTGCACAGAGGCGCCAGACGAGGCGCGATGAGAAGAGGGAGCTGGTGTGCTAGAGGATGGCCCCTCTACCGCAACATCCGGGAGAACAGCCTACTCAACGTCCGGGCGATCAGGCCGAATGACAGCCTCCGCCAATCGGCGAGCCTGGCGAGTCCGAGGCAAAACAGGGGCACGTGCAGCCCTACGACGACGAACGCCTGAAGTCCGAGACGCAGAAGAGCTACTAGGAGCGTCAGGATCCATAGCTGGAATAGAACAGGCAAGGAGGAAAGTAAGTTCCCTTTTTTGAATTATGTCACAAATATTCCAATACTCGTCTTAGAATTAATGCAACATGATGCATGTTTATTACAAAAAAAAAAAAAAAATCGGCAGAGTTTCGGCTATAAAGTGGACATCCCATGCATAACCTAGCATGTTTTCAGTATATCCAAGCCACAACAGATCAAAATTGCATCCAGACGTGTAATTGAAACATGTAAAAGGACCATAATGCATGATTTTCTTTCAAAAAAGGGAAAACAGGTATGTGGGACCGCATCATGAGCATAAAATAGGACTCATACAGTTGATACATAGCATGTATATACAATGATACATAGCATAGCATTGTGAAGCATACATTTCTATCTCTAAGCATGCAAATAGCCATATGTATAGCAAAACATTGACGAAATTGAGAAAACAAACGGTCAAAGTGTTACCTGTAGTGTGTAGATCGATCCTACCGGAGCGGTTTTTGCGAAAAGATTGGAAAAGTCAGCAAAAAGGACGAGCAAAGGTGTGAAAATCACGTGGGGTACGAATGAAAGTGACAGATCTGGGAAGCGGCTGGCCGCTTAATAGCCCGATCTTGGCCGCAGATCAATCTGCGGCTGGCCGCAGATCCATCTGCGGCTGGGCCCAGTGCTCCCCCTTGGTCCATTGCAAGCTAATCGATTCAAAAGCCCATGTGACTCATAATATGATAATAAAATGCGAGATTTTGATGAATCAGGTGTCAAACACGGCTTCTCAATTCAACCGAGTGACCGGATACGAGACCCGGCATTCCCAAGACGATCGACCGGCGACGATAATCGGCGATTACGAGATGGGTGACCGGCGATGAAACCCGGCCCCGACAAGACAACCAACCGGCGACGATACCCGGGGGTTATGAGATGGGTGACCGGCGACGAAACCCGGCCCCGACGAGACGATCGACCGGTGACGATAACCGGCGATTACGAGATGGGTGACCGGCGACGAAACCCGGCCCCGACGAGACGATCGACCGGCGACGATAACTAGCGATTACGAGATGGGTGACCGGCGACGAAACCCGGCCCCGACGAGACGATCGACCGGCGACGATAACGGGCGATTACGAGATGGGTGACCGGCGACGAAACCCGGCCCCGACGTGGCGATCGACCGGCGACGATAACCGGCGATTACGAGATGGGTGACCGGCGACGAAACCCGGCCCCGACGAGACGATCGACCGGCGACGATAACCGGCGATTACGAGATGGGTGACCGGATACGAGACCCGGCCCCGACGAGATGATCATCCGTGTTGACACCCTTTTACGAATATTGTGCATGCCTTACATCTTACGTTGCATCATAAGTTATATATGTTGCATCATGTATGTATTGTCGTTCTTGTGCACTGTCATTCATGCATCGAGTGTCTATTCTTTATCCTGTTCATTTCATTTAAAATTTCATAAACATGATAAAGAGGGGCAGCTGTAGACACCCAAATTTTTCACTTCGTATACTAACCGTGACAGGAGGGCAAAATCGTCAAATTGAACTGGCCCGCAGGAGCGAAGAATGGGCACAAGTGCGCACACTCGACGCCACCGCGACGATTTGCAGTCAAAACCGACGTGACCACAAGGCCATCCGAAATGAGCATTCCCGAATAATGTGTCACGTCTCACGGTAATTCCCGGACTACAAAATACAGGCCTTTCGGCGAAAACCGACAGCACGACGCGAGAATCGAGGTGCGGTGCGGAAACCGAGAAGAATTAAATAACTAAAGTGCATGGCGGGCTAAGGCCAGCCACAGATGGATCTGCGGCCAGCCGCAGATCAATCTGCGGCTGGGCTTAGCCAGCCTACTTCAGCACTTCCTTCATTCATTCAGCAAAACAGAGAAGGTTTTGAAGCAGCAGGCGGAGAGAAAAAGAAACAGTAGCAGCAAGCTTGAGAATTGAGGAAATAATAGCATAGATTTGCAACAAAATAGGAGAGAAAGAGAGAAAAAGAGAGGAATAATATTCTTGTGATTGGATTGTATCACATATACTTCTTCTTCTATTCAAAATACACAAGTTTATATCCATTTTGATCTCATTTGCAAGGTGAAAATCTTCTTATTTTTGCAATTTCTATCATATCATTTGGTCAAATTAAATGTAGTTTTTCATGTAATTTATGATGGAACAATGAATTAGGGATTATTAGTGAGGGTTCCATCGGAACAAAATTCTTCCTAATAACCCGATGATATTTATTTATTGAATTCTTGTTTGTTTTACGGTGCTATATTGGGCGCGGTTCCTTTAGATCATTATTTTTAGGATGTCTTGATATTATTATATTATCCGTGTTGGTTATTCCTTGTAATATCCGGTTGTGGGGGTGCGAAAATTTGGTTGTGAGCCTAGGAAAGCGACCCCGTGGTCCAAATCCGATGATGGACGTCTTTTGATGTAAATAGTAAGAAGGATGTAGTTTTCATTGTACATATGTAATCGTCGGGCCTTAAAACGATATCAAGTCAAAAATCGGGTTTAAGGCCCCGTAATAGTGAAATATGTGATTGTGGGCGTTGGGGTTATTCGGATGGCTTACATGCCCATGAATAGCTCCACGCATGTTAATACTTGATTTGATTTATAACACGAAATTAATTTCAAAGATAAATGATAAGATTTTCATAAAATCAATCAAATTAGGTTATTAGCATCACGAGGCTAAAAATTGAAAATGCTAATGAAAGTCGATTCCTATTTTACGAGGAAGTTAAAGAGAAGTTGTTTCCAAATGTCACAAAAAATGATTTTATAAATAAATGGCGTTTTATTAAACCGTTGTGCATAGGGTTAAATAGATTCTAGAAGTTGCCCATCATTTGAGTTACGAAAGCAACGTATAGATCTCGATTCCTATTTTGACGAAGGTTTAAAACTCTTGGTTGCCAAAATAACACTTAATAAAAAATCTTGCAGTTTTGACAATTAAAATCAAACCTTCCTAATAAAGAATAAAGCTTTCTCGTAGAAGTCGACGGACATTCCAAAGCACTCTCAAATTAAAGCGCGACTTTCCCTAAAAATCCAAATGATTCTTTCATACAAACTCACCACAACATTCACATAGGCACACCCACACACACACGCACATACACACACACACACACATTTCATGAATTAAAGGATAGGAAAGTATCAAGATTGCGGTAACCGTGTTTCACGGAAGTCGGGGGGTGCCTAACACCTTCCCCTCGCTTAAGCAAGCCCCCGAACTCTATGAATCTCGATTCGCAGACCAATTAATTCGGAGTCACATATGAGCCAGCGATTTATAAAAAACGAAAACTCGGATGAGTTGGTACATCCATTTCAAATATACCAACTGGCGACTCTGGTTAATTGGCTCATCATAAAAAATGATCTTTCAAAACCCCGTCGACATCAATGCCAACCTTTTCCGAAACATCATCTAATCAAAAGGCAAAAAATCAGAAGGGACGAGAACCCGACGTCGACACACCCATAAATACAAGAGCGAGATGGAGCGTAAAACGCACTCGCTGGAAAGTCATAAGTGGGATGAAGCATAAAATGCACCCACTTGAAGAGGAAAAAAATGTGTGAAAGGTGAAATGGAGCATAAAATGCATTCACCCGAGGAATTGAAAAATTGTTGGTTCTGTGGTTGAAAAGAATTACAAGAGAATCAAGTTTTGAGTTATGAGTCAGTGTGCACGGTTGTTGTTCCATGCTAACTGTGTTGGGTATTTGTGTTGATCGTATGAGAGTTATCTATGTGGATATGTTCTGATTTGGAGGATGTTTTGTGGGGAATGACAGAGTTGTTGTTGTGAGTTGGTTGATAGGGTATTAGTCAGGGTCTGTGATGAGTATGGATGTTTAGTGTTGTTAAATTTAATACCTTCGATAGTTTGGGAGAATGAGTCAGATTAATTTTTCTTGATGATTCTTGCTTTGTTTACATGAGGACATGTAAAGTCTAAGTGTGGGGGAATTTGATAGGTTCATAATATTTGATTATTTTTATTCCTTTATGCTTAGTTTAGTTGCATGTTTTCTGTTATATGAGCTGAATTAAAGTGTTTATAGATCTTTGGAAGAATTTGATGTGATTCTGTAAAAATATATTTCAATGCTGAATTTTATTTTGTTTTGCAGAATACTCTACGATCGCTGAGTAAGGGCTCTACGTTCGTAGTGTTTAGGTGCAATCTGGCAGCTCTACGATCGCAGGAAGGCTAGGCAGAGTTGTTCGACGATTCCTAGTTCCACTCTACGATTGCTGAGATTCACTCTACGACTAGGCTCATAACACTCTACGTTTTCAGTCCAGTGAGCAAAGTTACTCTACGTCTGACGAGAGAACTCTACGATTGACAAGTTTACTCGGCAGCTAGTTACTCTACGATTCCGAGGTTTACTCTACGATCGCGATAAGGGCTGGTGCGGAGTATACTCTACATTTCGCTGAAAGAGTGTTACTCTACGATTCTGGTCGACATGCAGATTTCCAATTCTGAGTAGGATTTGAAACATTGAAGCTGAAAGATATGATTCCTAACAGGATTTGGAGATGAAGTTATAATCATAGATGGAAAGTATCTCTGACTATGGGAAGTAAAGTCTGATATGGAATCTGAGTTGAAGTTCAAATATGGAAACTGAATCGAATTGGAAAAGGAAACTGAGGAAGACTTGGATTTGGAAATAAAATCTAATTTGATAAGGAAGTTGCTTAAAGCTGGATTTCAGAGATTGAGGAGGATTTAGAATCCTACCATACTTGTAAAGTGAAGACTTCCGAGGCAGAATTGGATTAGAATTCTTCTAGGCTTTAGAGATTTATCTATAAATACTCTCACTTGTAATTGTTGGAAGAGGAGATCCTAGAGAGAGTTTTATCATATTCAGAGAGTTCATAAAAACATGCCAGGCTAGTTTTCTTTATTCAGTTGAAGGGGACGTGGATCCTTAGTAACAATTTATGGTTTAATTGAATATACAACATTTATTCCTTCTTATATGAAGCTTATTCTGATAATCTGTTTTAATTTTTGAATATTATTTGATTAACTAATTTGGTTTCTATAGGATTAAATTGGTTAGTTGATAATATATGCTAGATTCAGGAATAGTATTACGTAATTGATATTGTGTCTAATCACAAGTTGCTGTTAGTAATACTGATTATGGTCAAACTTTTGGTTTATTGCTATGGTTATTAGAAGACAAGTTAAACAAATCGAGCTTATGTGTTTGTTGCGTGGAATAGTCTAATTCTTTAGTTCTTAAAGTTGTTGTCATATTAAATCTAAAGAGCTTGTTTTAGGTTATATGATAGTTAGAATCTTGTGAAGTGCTTATTTCATTAAGTGACAATCTAAGAGGAATTTCGGATAACAGAGCTTGTTGTTATCTAGGACTATTAGTTTCATTGAAGGGTGAATATTGTAATGCTTAATTGATCTATTGCTGTGAAAAAAGTGAAACTGAACTGGAAAACTGAAGTTTTAATCCACTGGTTAATTTCATTATTTTAATTTTGTTTTTGTTAATTAGTTAAAAAAATTCAAAACCCCCAACTGTTTATTTACTGTTAAAACTATTAGAATCATTAGGATAAATTAAAAATCAACGTTGTTCTTTGTAGGATCGACCCTTGCTACTGCTATACTGTGCTTAATTTTGAGTTTGTAGAGTTAAGTAAGGTTTTTATTTTTGGTTTGTTTGACAACAGCTTCCCATAATCCCAGAACTTCAGGGACGGACAAGGGAAAAGACCGTGTTAATTAGTTTTATCTTACTGTTTTGAATAAATTCAAGTCTTATAAGACTTTGTTGTAATAAGAACATAGTACTGTGAATGTTGTAATCAAACTTAAGATTATGAAATATATTATCATCTTTTGTTATATCGATTGTGTTATATTTATATTTGTGGATAAGTTAGAAAGTAGTATTTATTTAGTATCCATATGAACTATACATCTGAATCAGGGAATTAAATGATCTTGGGAGTTTTGTAAGCACTGAGGTTACACTTAATAAGCGCTGATAAGGTGCCACCTTTATCGGAATGCGCCCGTCAGTTCCAAGAATAATCTTATCATTAATATTGTGAATGTCAGATAGATAGGGAATATCGATATGAAAGAGATATCCATACGATATGAATCTATACATCCAAGTGAGGGTATCCAAACACAGTTAACGGTCTGACGAGAACTATTATCTGTTATGAGATACTGTGAACCTTGGATAGATAGAAGTTATATATTATGGAATATTTATAGTTAAATAGTTTCACGTGAGCACCAAATCTGCTACAGGGAGTGTAGAGAATTTTGGGGCTTAACAAGTTGGTATCAGAGCTGTAGATTATAGCTCTAAGGTAAGTAGGAGGTACCTTAGGATATAGTCTTTGAGTCCGTAAAATACTTAATTATACATGAAATAATCTTAAAAGCTTTATATTTATGTGTAAACTTGCTTAACTATAATATTAAACAAGTAAAATTCTTTTGTAGGATGGCAGACACAGATTGGAATGACCTTCCATTATTAGATCTACCTATAGGAGAGTCTGAGACAGATAATGACCCAGAAGAAGAGCCGATAGAGATATATCTAGCACTAGGATCACCTTAGGAGGAAGAACTTTTACATAACCAAGAGCTATTCGGTGCGGAAGAAGCTGAAGATCCTATAGATGGACAGTTGCTAGATCCTGAGGAAGAAGTTGGAGCTAGGCAGATGATGAGTGTTGATAGACATGAGGAAATAGTCACATGATTGGTACAACAATCGACCGAAGACATAGAGGCTGCCAACTTTCGGGCATTTATAGCCGAGGGTTTGCTAGAGGCAGAGAGGGGTTCTACTCGCCGATTGAGGACATTACTACATAGTACTCAAAAGGAGAAGCAGGACGTGCAAGTACAGTTAGATCGAGTTGTGCAAGGGTGTCATAACTCATTCGACGACAAAGAGCACCGAGTGATTAGATATCCAGTAGAAGAGAAGAAGGTAGACTATCTAATAGATCGATCAGTGGTATGCCACATGGTTTAGGATACCTATGATGAGGTGCGTGGTCGTTGAGTATAGTATAGTACTTAGGTTTACTTTTAGCAGTATGTATTATAAAAGATTTTGGTTGTAAATAGGGAATCCTTTGTACTAACTAGTGGTAGTATAAACCACTAGTCGGATATGTAAACTTTCAGTATGTAATATACAAGTTATGTTTGTAAAAATCAAATTGTTAACTTCGTGCACAGTATATACTTGTATTTATACTTGTCTTTCCTTTATTTATAGAATCATGGCAACCAGAAGGAGAAATCAGACAGAAAGAGAGAATGAGGATAGAGAAACAAACCCTACCTAACAATTAGTGGATATACTCTTAGAAGCCTTACAAGGTCGTCAACCAAACCAACTAATGCAGTTACCCCACAGGGCACCGTATTCAAAGACTTTAAACTTGTAGGTCCGCCTGAGTTTAAGGGAGTCGCAGAACCCGTTGAGGCTCAAACCTAGATTACTGAAATAGAGAAGTTCTTTATTGTAACTAATGTCAGCGAAGACCAAAAGACGGTCTTTGCCACCTTTTTCCTTAAAGGTGAGGCGAATCATTGGTGGAAAACTACTAAGTTTCGTGCAGGTGTAGGGATGGTTCCTTGGGCTAGGTTCAAGGAACTATTCTTTGAAAATTACTTTCCCCAATCGATGCAGGATCGTATGGAGGTACGATTCCTAGAATTGGAACAAGGGGAGCTTACTATATCCCAGTATACGACTAAGTTTAATGAACTAACTAGGTTTGCCCCGCATCAAGTAGATTCGGAGGCAAGGAAGACCAGGAGGTATGAGGAGGGTTTGAAACCCCAAATCCGTAGTAATTTGTCGGTGTTCCAGGTGAGAACCTTCCCAAAAATTCTCGAGAAAGCTATTATAGCTGAAAATGAGAGTGAAGCTCTGTTAAAATTTCACAAAGAGAAAAAGAATCAAAATGAAGGGGGGAGGTTTAAAGGGGAAGCAAGTACTGGTGGGTTCAATAATAATAATAACAAGAGAAAGTGGGATGCCACTTTTACTAACAATTATGGGAGAAGAGGAAATAACTTTAACAACAACAACAGAAACAACAATAATAGGGCTGACCTTTGCGCTACCTGTGGAAAGAATCATTAAGGAGTGTGTCTTAGAAAGATAGTGACTTGTTATAAGTGTGGTCAGGATGGACATTATGCATCTGAGTGTCCTAGACCCAATAAGAGTAGGTGTTTCAACTATGGGTCAGTGGATCACATAGCTAGAAATTGCCCAAGGACCAAGAACCAAAATAGAGGGGGAAACCAAACAAACAACAATAACAATAAACCAACTGTAGTAGGAGCTGGAGGTTAGAGTCGTCCAACCGCCAGAACATTTAATATGATGATGAGGGATGTTGTTGCTTCATATGACGTGGTGACAGGTATCATCCCTATCGACACTTTAAATGCATATGTGTTATTCGACTCTGGTGCTACTTGTTCATTCGTGTCTAATAGCTTTGCTAAAAACTTAAATATGCCATGTGAAGATTTAGACATACCTTTTAGTGTAGAAATTTCAAATCAAGAGATAATTCCCGTTAAAACCATCTATAGAAATTGTAACGTCGAGATTAAGGGACATAAGTTTCTTGTGAACCTCATTCTTATATAGTTAGGGGAATTCGATATATTCTTAAGCATGGATTGGTTGGTTAATCATAATGCAAGGATTGACTGCCATCGAAAGCGTGTAAACCTATTGACTGCGTCGAAGTCAAAGGTAGTGTTCAACGGTGGTTGTTCACCTAAACGATCTCGATGTCTGACAGTAATGCAAGTAGAGAGATTGCTTAGGAAGGGTTGTACAGGCTATTTGTAATATATAGTACATACTCGAAAGGAATGAGTAAAGATAAATCAAATACGTGTAGTTAGGGAATTTCAAGATGTGTTTCCTGATGACTTTCCAGGTCTTCCTCCGGATAGGGAGATCGAGTTTGTTATCGATCTTGCACCTGGTACGGCGCCAGTTTCGAAGGCACCGTATAGGATGGCACCAGTTGAGTTGAAGGAGTTACTTGTGCAGTTATAGGATCTCTTAGATAAGAAGTACATACAACCTAGTGTTTCACCTTGGGGAGCACCAGTGTTGTTTGTAAAGAAGAAGGATGGAACTTTGAGGTTATGTGTTGATTATCGAGAATTAAATAAGTTAACCATAAAGAACAAATATCCTTTACCAAGAATTGATGATCTGTTTGACCAGTTGAAAGGGGTCGAACACTTTTCGAAGATCGACCTACGATCAGGTTATCATCAATTAAAGGTAAGAAAATAAGATGTGCCGAAGACAGTGTTTAGGACACGCTATGGACATTATGAGTTTCTTGTGATGTCCTTTGGATTGACGAATGCACCGGCAACATTCATGGATTTGATGAACCGAGTGTTTAAACCATGCTTAGACAAATTTGTCGTAGTGTTCATCGATGATATTTTAGTATACTCGAGAACAAAGGAAGAGCATGCTGAACACTTAAGGAGCGTATTGGAGATATTACGAAAGGAACAACTTTATGCAAAGTTTTCCAAGTGTGAATTCTGGTTAGAACGAGTCAAATTCTTGGGTCATGTGATTGACAAGAATGGAATCGCGGTGGATCTAGCGAAGATAGAAACGGTTATGAATTGGGAACAACCAACAACTCCAACAGAAGTAAGAAGTTTTCTCGGGTTAGCAGGGTACTATCGGTGTTTTATACAAGATTTTTCAAAAATAGCAACCCCGCTAACCAATTTAACTCGAAAGACAGTAAAGTACATCTGGACAGATAAAAGTGAAGAAAGCTTCCAAGAGTTGAAGAGGCGTTTGAGCATGGCACCAATGTTATCTTTACCAGATAATACAGGGGGGCTTGTAGTTTATAGTGATACATCACACAAGGGATTAGGTTGTGTGTTGATGCAACATGGGAACGTGATTACGTATGCATCACGACAACTTAAAGATTATGAGAAGAAGTATCGTACCCATGATCTTGAGTTGGCTGCCGTAGTATTTGCCTTGAAAATTTAGAGGCATTACTTGTATGGGAAGAAGTGTGAGATATATATAGATCACAAAAGTCTAAAATATATTTTCACGCAGAAAGAGTTAAACATGAGGCAAAGGAGATGGCTAGAGTTGATCAAGGATTTTGATTGTGAAATCTTATATCATCCTGGAAAAGCCAACGTCGTTGCAGATGCAGAAAGTAGTATGCACACAAGCCAATCATATTTGATATGATGTAGCATATACTTGTAATCTTATTCATTTATTAATAAAAGAATTGATTTTCTTAAAAGGCATTTTATATTATCTATATAGTGTTGTTATATTAAATGTGATAAACCCATAGTTTTGAGCAATGCTTTTAGAATCATGACGGTGATCATACTAATGAGATCTAAATTCTAGATACCTCAAAAACTAAAATCGTTCCTAATCGTTGGATTACTAAAAAGGGATTAGTGAATCCGGATAAATTAGTACATACGTTGCTTGCTCTTAAGAAGAGGATGATTGATCTCATAATCATTTGTGTGGAGACACTAAAGCAAGTACGTAGGTGCCTATTGGAGAATAAATTCACTGAACGTGGCTCGCTAAGGAATACCTAATAGAGTTTTACTCGCCTGTCAATAGGAATTCCTCTAGTGATAGTAGTACAAGTGATCCTTGGACTTGAGATCATCATAGTATCTTGTGTATGATGAGTTATACTTTGACATGTCCCTTAAGACCTTTTGGGTATATCAAAGGGTATGATTGGGTATAATTAGTTGTACATGTAGATAGGTGAATGATCAACAAAGAATCTACCTCATCTAGTAAAAGATGTGAATGTCCTATGTGATTCGATAAATGATAACTCAGTAGTCCTTGGCCAAGGCATAATGAAATTAGAAAGGAGTTTCTAATTTACATTATTTAGAGTTGTGCATTTGAGAATCGAAATGCATATAATTAAATAAAATAAGACTTGACAGTAATTCCATGTCTTATATTTAATTGGGACATTGTATGGTAAAAGGATTGAATTGTACGGTAGCTATGCACTGAAAGGTTCTTTTGTGATTAATGTTGAAATCTATATTATCTAAAAAGTCGTTGATCGCTAAGGGGGCTTACCCTTATTATAAAATAAATATTATTTATTTAAGTAAATTAAATAGTTTAATTTATTTATTTAAATAAGATTAGAATTATTCTAATTGATTTATTCACAACCGGTTTAATATGGAGAACCTAAAGGGTCACACCGCGAAAGGAAAATATTTATTTAAGAAGTAAATGGCATAATTGTAATAATAAGTTAAGTGTATTTAATTTAATCTATGGAGATAGAATAAATTAAATAGCTTAATATTTATTATTTAATATTTTGGAAATATTAAATATAAATTAATAAGAGGAGTCATATTATTATTATTGCTATTACTATTATTTAATATCTAATAGGGATTGAGAATTAATTAATAGAAGTACTCTCTCATGAATTCCTAATTGGATTAGGAGCATAATTAATTAAATGAGTTTAATTATAATAGAAACCATAATCCTAAATAGTTTAGGGAAGGGTTATTCCTACATCTATAAATAAGAGGAGTCTTATCATAGATTAGGGTTACACACTCTTGCATTAGATTGTGGAGAGTACTTACAATCTCTATAAAGATAGAAACTAGGGTTTTTCCAATACCCATCTTCTTGAATAACTATTCTTCCTTGGTGGATCACCTCTAGAGGCCAAACACTTGGGTGGCTAATGTTGATCAAGCAAAGGAATTTAGTCGGTGGAATTCAAGGAGAACGAGAAGGAATTGGAGGTGAACTTATACCCGAGGAAGCACGGTTCTACGAGGGTATAATTTTTTATCTCTATGTCTTCCGTTTATATCGTTAATTGAGCAAATAGAATGATCATGGTGATGGTTTGTATAAAATTTTAAAAAATCCGATTTTATCGCGCTTCCGCTTTATTTATGTAATTTGATTGCATGTTCGCGTCATATACAAACCTAACAGTGGTATCAGAGCCTAATCTTGTGCTAATTATCGATTTTGATGATTCCATGTGTGTATGGTATGCGATTGGATCGAAATTTTTGGGCAGAATCTGTTTTTCTGAATCTGCTACGCGGCGCAGCTGCGCCGTTTCCAGTTCATTCTGGAGCGCAGCTGCGCCCAAACCTAGAAAGTCGTTTCTGGGGTTCAGCGCAGCTGCGCCGTTTCCCATTTCATTCTGGGCGCAGTTGCGCCAGACAGCAGAATCTGATAAATTAATTTTTCCTTCAATTAAAATAAATGGTTTATTTAATTGATATAAGTTTAAAATAAAGATATTTATTTTATCTGGAATAGGATTTTAGATTGCTAAAATTAAAGGAGTTTAATTTGGATTTGGTTTTTGATTAAAATAAAAGAGTTTATTTTGTTTCAAAACTAAATATTAGCAAAACGTTTGCCCATTAATTGATATCAATGTATATATGGAATGGTTTTAATATTCATGGGATGAATGTTATTTATTGATACATATAGAGATATGTATGATAATAAATAGGGATTGATTATGGATTATTGACCAATGTCTGATTGGAATTATTTTAGAGGATGCTTGAATGTATGGGTTTTTATAAATGGGGTCTGCGTACCTCGTCTTCTCTAATTTTTCTTAATGTAAAATTCTATCTCCCTCCTATGTACTTGCCCTTGACTGCTGATCAAGGTTTCTATTTATTATAAATAGTTTTTGCAATAGGACTAGTTAGAATTAGTTTTGAAGAATTGGAGACAAAGGAACAAGGAGCGCATGAAGACCCGTTTGTAATGGAGCCCGGTTTAAATGTAATAGTTATATTTAAATTTTATTCTTGCACCCTAGGTTTGACCTTTTGGTTCACTTGGTGGCTCTAGTGAACCAAACTAGAATAAAAGTCCATAATCAATCTGGGTAGAATATAGTATTCTATATGTGCATGATTACTATATATATATATTATATATTATACAACATGCTTCGCATGTTAAATAATATGACGCGTATTATATATATATATATATATATGTGTGTGTGTGTGTATGTGTGTGTGTGTGCATGCGCGCTAAACAAGATGAGACTAATAATAACAAACTCCTCAAAGAAATAATATTAAGTCTTAAGCGTTCAAAGATATTAGGAATATCGAACGTCGCCTTCTAGCATGGTAAAACAATAGAGTATTAAATATTTAATATGAGTTTGTTGTGCACACACAAGGCGAGTATTAAATATTTAAGATGTTGTTTTATCACATTTGATGCTTATTAAGGAATTGAACATTACTGCTTTGTTGTGCATACACAAGGGCGGTCTTTTTCTCTTCACATATATGGAAGTGCTAGGTTGGACTTAACTTAGATTATTTTAGTTTGGATGTGCACACACTTGACCATTATAATCTAAGAGGCAAAAACAAGGAGTTACATAGTGATGTAATTGACAATAGTTGTCTACCTATTTATTTATATATAGTTTATTGTGCACACACAAGGCTATATACATTTGAAATGGGGTCCTTAATCTCACTAGCAAATCTTTAATTAGATTTGTCGAACTATATAATGAGGGTAATATAGTTTGATGAAAATAGTGAGAGATATCAATTTAAATAAAGACCTAATTTATTTTGGTAATTAATTAAATGAATGAATGCTAAAATGTTGTCTATTTTCACATGCAGAATTTAAAAATGTCAAACTCACTATCACTGCGTAGCATACTTGATGCTAACAAACTGACCAGACCGAATTACACGGACTGGTTAAGGAATCTGAGAATTGTTCTCACTGCTGAAAAGATTTCTTATGTCCTAAATTCGCCAGTCCCTGCAAATATTGCAGAAACATCCTCTGAGGAAGAGATTACTACTCTTAGAAAGTGGCAAGATGATGCAATCTTGGCTCAATGCATAATGCTCGCATCCCTGAGTAACGAGTTTCAGCGTCAGCATGAAACTATGGATGCTCTAAGAGTTGTATGGTGAGCAAAATAGGACTGCTAGATATCAGATATATAAGGAGCTCTTCCGATCTCGTATGACCGAGGGCGCTACCGTTGAGACTCATGTCCTTAAGATGATCAATCTGATTGAACAACTTGGATAGATTGGGTTCGTGATGGATGGGGAGTTAAGTCAAGATTTGATCTTGCAGTCACTCCCGGACACCTTCTCATAATTTGTTGTGAATTTGTACATAAATAAGTTGGACGTCAGCTTGCCTGAGTTACTTAACATGCTAAAAACTGCTGAAGGTCACTTCTCATTCAACAAGAACCAAGTCTTACTAGTGGATGATTCTTCCAAGAACAGGAAGAGGCCCAAGGTATCTTCTGAAAAGAAGAAAAACAAGAAGGCTAAAGGCAAGGCAAAAAACAAGGATAAAAAGAAACCTGATCATGATAGCAAAGGAATTTGCTACCATTGTAACAAGCAGGGACATTGGAAGAGGAACTGCAATGAGTATCTTGCGGACCAAAAGCAGAAGAAGCTTGGAGAAGCTTCGACTTCCAATCTAGGTTTGTTCATGATTGAAATTAATTTTTCTGAAAGTCAAAATTCTACTTGGGTATTGGATACCGGCTGTAGTTCTCACATATGTAATAATATGCAGGGACTAAGCAGAAGTAGAAAGCTGAACAAGGATGAAATCGTCCTACGAGTGGGAAATGGAGCAAAGGTTGCTGCATTAGCTGTAGGGACTTATTGTTTAGCACTGCCTTTGGGCAATTTCATTAGTTTAAATAATTGTTATTATGTTCTGACACTCATTAGAAACATTATTTCAATTTATGTATTGGATATGGATGGTTTTGATATTATAATAAAGAACAATAGTTGTTCTATTTATAATAAAAATGTTTTATATGGTGTTGGCAATCTACTGAATGGACTTTACATACTTGACTTGCATGAATATATACTTCCAATTGAACAAACAAAGAAAAGAAAAAAAGATGATGTTAATTATACCTTTATGTGGCACTGTAGACCCAGTTATATTAATGAAACAAGATTATCCAAGTTGCATAAAGATGGGCTTTTAGAGCTATCTGATTACGAATCATATCCAACTTGTCAATCTTGTCTCATGGGTAAGATGACTAAATCCCCTTTTAGTGGAAAAGGAGAAAGAGTTACATAGTTGTTAGCGTTGGTACACAGACGTATGTAGACCTATGACAACGAATGCACGAGGAGGTTTTCTTATTTTATTACTTTCACTGATGATCATTCTAGATTTGGATATGTGTATTTAATGAAATACAAATCTGAATCGTTTGAAAAGTTCAAAAAATTCAGAAGTGAAGTAGAGAAGCAAACTGACAAGAGTATTAAGATTCTTCAATCGGATCGAGGAGGGGAATACTTGACCAATGAGTTTCTCAATTGTCTCAAAAAAATGGTATAATCTCACAATGGACTCCACCAGGGACGCCACAGTTGAATGGTGTATCTGAAAGGAGAAATCGAACATTGTTGGACATAGTTCATTCCATGATGAGTTTTACCGACCTTCCAATATCCTTCTGGGGTTATGCCCTAGAAACGGTTGCATACCTACTTAACAAGGTACCTACCAAATCCGTCCCAAAGACCCCATATGAGATATGGACAGGGAGGAAACCTAGTCTTAAACATGTTAAGACTTAGGGTTGTCCAGCTTATGTCAAAAGGTTTGAGCATGATAAGCTGAAGACTAGATCTGATAAGTGTAGATTTGTGGGATATCCTAAAGAAAGTTTAGGATATTATTTCTATCATCTTACTGATCAAAAGGTGTTTGTTGCAAAACACGCTGCCTTCTTGGAAAAGGAGTTTATCTTTGAAGGGGTTAGTGGGAGTAAGATATATGTTGAAGAAGTTCCAGAACCACAAAATACTACGGATCAAAGTCAGGTACCTGACCAAGTAGAAGAACCTACTGTACCACTATCTATTCATAAATCTGGAAGAGTACCGAAGATACCTGATAGGTATGGATTCATCATAGAGGATGATGATGAGGTACGCATCATAGATGATGATGATCCATTGACTTACGAAGAGGCTATGAGTAGTAAAGACTCAGAGAAATAGCTTAAAGCCATGAAATCCGAGATGGACTCCATGTATGAAAACCAAGTATGGACTTTGGTTTCACCACCTGAGGGCATAAAGCCTATTGGGTGTAAATGGGTCTTTAAGAGAAAGACTGGAGCGGGCAGCAAGGTAGAGACCTATAAGGCCCGATTGGTTACAAAAGGTTTCAAACAAAGACAAGGAGTTGACTATGATGAAACCTTCTCACCAGTAGCAATGCTCAAGTCCATTTGGATTTTGCTTGCAATTGCAGCTTATTATGACTACGAAATCTGGCAAATGGACGTGAAAACGGCCTTCCTCAATGGAGAGCTTGAGGAGAATGTATATATGATACAACCAGAGGGTTTTGTTTCAACGGTTAGATCAAACCAAGTCTGTAAGCTACAATGATCCATTTATGGGTTGAAGCAAGCTTCTCAAAGGTAGAACATCCGTTTTGATGAGATAATCAAAAGGTTTGATTTTATCAAAAACGAGGATGAACCATGTGTGTATAAGAAGGTTAATGGGAGCGCTGTATCATTCCTTGTATTATATGTTGATGATATATTACTGATAGGGAATGATGTTCCTATGCTATAGTCGATCAAAATTTGGTTATCTAACGACTTCTCCATGAAGGACTTGGGTGAGGCATCCTATATTTTGGGGATAAAGATCTATACAGATAGATCTAAAAGGATGGTGGGCTTGACCCAAGGAAAGTACATTAACTCGATGCTAAAGAAGTTTAGCATGGAAGATTCCAAGAGAGGTCTCATGCGATGAGCCATGGAATACATCTCTCCAAGAAACAGGCCCCAAAGACACCTGAGGAGAGAGACCGTATGAGTAAGATTCCTTATGCTTCCGTAATAGGATCTTAACATGTACGGTATGATATGTACTAGACCAGATGTCGCTCATGCACTTAGTGTAACGAGCAGATATCAGTCGAATCCAGGAGAAAAGCACTGGAAGGCAGTGAAAAATATCCTAAAGTACTTGAGAAGAACTAAGGATGTATTTCTTGTCTATGGTGGGTCTAAATTGAAACTAGAGGGCTATACAGACTCAAGTTTTCAAACAGACCAAGATGACAGTAAATCCGTTTCAGGGTATGTGTTTACCTTAAACGGTGGCGCGGTGAGTTGGAAGAGTTCCAAGCAGCAAACAGTTGCTGATTCAGTGACAGAGGCAGAGTACATAGCTGCAAGTGAAACTGCAAAGGAAGCTGTTTGAATGAAGAAGTTCATAACTGAACTTAGAGTGGTTCCTAGCATTAGAGGAGTCGTACCTTTATTCTGTGACAACAACGGAGCTATTGCGCAGGCTAAGGAACTCAGGTCTCATCAGAAATCCAAACACGTGTTGCGGCGGTTTCATTTGATTAGAGAGATCATTGAAAGAGGATATGTCACCCTGGAGCGTGTGGACTCTCAAGACAACATTGCAAATACATTTACTAAAGCTTTAACACAATAGCAGTTTGATCGTCACTTAGAGAAGATGGGTATTAGATACCATGACAATTGGCTTTAGTGCAAGTGAGAGATTGAAAGTAGTATGCACACAAACCAATCATATTTGATATGATGTAGCATATACTTTGTAATATTATTCATTTATTAATAAAAGAATTTATTTTCTTAAAAGGTATTTTATATTATCTACATAGTGCTGTTATATTAAATGTGATAAACCCATAGTTTTGAGCAATGCTTTTAGAATCATGATGGTGATCATGCTAATGAGATATAAATTCTAGATGGATCACAAACTAAAATCATTCCTAATCATTGGATTACTAAAAAGGGGATTAGTGAATCCGAATAGATTAGTACATACGTTGCTTTCTCGTAAGAAGAGGATGATTGATCTCATAATCATTTGTGTAGAGACACTAAAGCAAGTATGTAGGTGCTTATTGGAGAATAAGTTCACTGAACGTGGCTCGCTAAGGAATACCTAATAGAGTTTTACTCGCCTGTCAATAGGAAATCCTCTAGTGATAGTAGTACAAGTGATCCTTGGACTTGAGATCATCATAGTATCTTGTGTATGATGAGTTATACTTTGACATGTCCCTTAAGACCTTTTGGGCATATCAAAGAATATGATTGGGTATAATTAGTTGTACATGGAGATAGGTGAATGATCAACAAAGAATCTACCTCGTCTAGTAAAAGATGTGAATGTCCTATGTAATTCGATAAATGATAACTTAGTAGTCCTTGGCTAAGGCAGAATGAAATTAGAAAGGAGTTTCTAATTTGCATTATTTAGAGTTGTGCATTTGAGAATCGAAATGCATATAATTAAATAAAATAAGACTTGATAGTAATTCCATGTCTTATATTTAATTGGGACATTGTATGGTAGAAGGATTGAATTGTACGGTAACTATGCACTGAAAGGTTCTTTTGTGATTAATGTTGAAATCTATATTATCTAGAAAGTCGTTGATCGCTAAGGGGGCTTACCCTTATTGTAGAATAAATATTATTTATTTAAATAAATTAAATAATTTAATTTATTTATTTAAATAAAATTAGAATTGTTCTAATTGATTTATTTACAACCGGTTTAATATGGAGAACCTAAAGGGTCACACCGCGAAAGAAAAAATATTTATTTAAGAAGTAAATGGCATAATTGTAATAATAAGTTAAGTGTATTTAATTTAATCTATGGAGATAAAATAAATTAAATAGCTTAATATTTATTATTTAATATTTTAGAAAATATTAAATATAAATTAATAAGAGGAGTCATATTATTATTATTACTATTACTATTATTTAATTCCTAATAGGGATTGATAATTAATTAATAGAAGTACTCTCTCATGAATTCCTAATTGGATTAGGAACATAATTAATTAAATGAGTTTAATTATAATAGAAACCCTAAATCTAAATAGTTTAGGGAAGGGTTATTCCTACATCTATAAATAAGAGGAGTCTTATCATAGATTAGGGTTACACACTCTTGCATTAGATTGTGGAGAGTACTTACAATTTCTATAGAGATAGAAACTAGGGTTTTTCCAACACCCATCTTCTTGAATAACTATTCTTCCTTAGTGGATCACCTCTAGAGGCCAAACACTTGGGTGGCTAACGTTGATCAAGCAAAGAAATTTAGTCGGTGGAATTCAAGGAGAACGCGAATGAATTGGAGGTGAACTTGTACCCGAAGAAGCACAGTTCTACGAGGGTATAATTTTTTATCTCTATCTCTTTTGTTTATATCGTTAATTGAGCACATAGAATGATCATGGTGATGGTTTGTATAAAATTTTAAAAAATCCGATTTTATCGCTCTTCCGCTTTATTTATGTAATTTGATTGCATGTTCGCGTCATATACAAACCTAACAGATGTATTAAGTGAAAGTAATATGCACACAAGCCAATCATATTTGATATGATGTAGCATATACTTTATAATCTTATTCGGTTATTAATGGCATTTTATATTATCTACATGGTGTTGTTATATTAAATGTGATAAATTCATAATTTTGAGCAATGCTTTTAGAATCATGATGGGGATCATGCTAATGAGATCTAAATTCTAGATAGCTCACAAACTAAAAATCGTTCCTAATCGATGAATTACTAAAAAGGGGATTAGTGAATCCGGATAGATTCGTACATACGTTGCTTGCTCTTACGAAGAGGATGATTGATCTCATAATTATTTGTGTGGAGACACTAAAGCAAGTATGTAAGTGCTTATTAGAGAATAAGTTCACTGAACGTAGCTCGCTAAGGAATACCTAATGGAGTTTTACTCACCTGTCAATAGGAATTCCTCTAGTGATAGTAGTACAAGTGATCCTTGGACTTGAGATCATCATAGTATCTTGTGTGTGATGAGTTATACTTTGACATGTCCCTTAAGACCTTTTGGGCATATCAAAGAGTATGATTGAGTATAATTAGTTGTACATGGAGATAGGTGAATGATCAACAAAGAATCTACCTCGTCTAGTAAAAGATGTGAATGTCCTATGTAATTCGATAAATGATAACTTAGTAGTCCTTGGCTAAGGCAGAATGAAATTAGAAAGGAGTTTCTAATTTGCATTATTTAGAGTTGTGCATTTGAGAATCGAAATGCATATAATTAAATAAAATAAGACTTGACAGTAATTCCATGTCTTATATTTAATTGGGATATTGTATGGTAGAAGGATTGAATTGTACGGTAACTATGCACTGAAAGGTTCTTTTGTGATTAATGTTGAAATCTATATTATCTGGAAAGTCGTTGATCGCTAAGGGGGCTTATCCTTATTGTAGAATAAATATTATTTATTTAAATGAATTAAATAGTTTAATTTATTTATTTAAATAAAATTATAATTGTTCTAATTGATTTATTCACAACCGGTTTAATATGGAGAACCTAAAGGGTCACACCGCAAAAGGAAAATATTTGTGTAAGAAGTAAATGGCATAATCGTAATAATAAGTTAAGAGTATTTAATTTAATCTATGGAGATAGAATAAATTAAATAGCTTAATATTTATTATTTAATATTTTGGAAATATTAAATATAAATTAATAAGAGGAGCCTTATTATTATTATTACCATTACTATTATTTAATTCATAATAAGGATTGAGAATTAATTAATAGAAGTACTCTCTCATGCATTCCTAATTGGATTAGGAGTATAATTAAATAAAGGAGTTTAATTAGAAAATAAACCCTAATCCTAAATAGTTTAGGAGGGTTCCCTATATCTATAAATAAGAGGAGGCTTATCATGATTTGGGGTTAGACAGTTACACACTCTTGCATTAGATTGTGGAGAGTACTTACAATTTTTATAGAGATAGAAACTAGGGTTTACCAACACCCATCTTCTTGAACAACTATTATTCCTTGGTGGATCACCTCTAGAGGCCAAACACTTGGGTGGCTAACGTTGATCAAAGGAAAGAATTTAATCGGTGGAATTCAAGGAGAACGCGAAAGAATTGGAGGTGAACTTGTACCTGAGGAAGCTTTGATTCACGAGGGTATAATTCTATATCTCTATCTCTTTCGTTTAATTGATAATTGATCACAAGGATGATCATGGTGATGGTTTGTATGAAAAATTTTAAAATCCGTTTTATTGCGCTTCCGCACTATTTATGTAATTTGATTGCATGTTCGCGCTATATACAAACCTAACAGTGGTATCAGAGCCTAACCTTGTGCTAATTATCGATTTTGATAATTCCATGTGTGTATGGTATGCGATTGGATCGAATTTTTTGGGCATAATCTGTTTTTCTGAATCTGCTACGTGGTGCAGCTGCGCCGTTTCCAGTTCATGCTGGAGCGCAGTTATGCCCAAACCCAGAAAATCGTTTCTGGGTTCACGGCAGCTGCACCGTTTCTCAGTTCATTCTGGGCGCAGCTGCGCCGGACAGCAGAATCCGAAAAATAATTTTTCCTTCAATTAAAATAAATGGTTTATTTAATTGATATAAGTTTAGAATAAAGGAGTTTATTCACATATGGAATATGATTTCATGTTTCCTAGAATAAAGGAGTTTATTCACATATGGAATAGGATTCCATGTTTCCTTAAAAATAAAGATGTTTATTTTGATAAGGAAAATGATTCAACATATTTTATTTTCCAACAATTTTAAGTTAAAATAAAAGAGTTTGTTTTGAACTTGAAATTGGATTCCATGTTAATTGAAATAAAAGAGTTTATTTTGATTTGGAATTTGATTAAAAATAAAGGAGTTTATTTTTATTCAAAATTGGATAAAATAAAACAAATAAGTTTATTATGATTTAAATTTTGATTAGAATAAAGGAGTTTATTTTTATTTTAAAATTGAATTTCTAGTAAACTTTTAATTGCCCATTAATTGATATCAATGCATATATGGAATGGTTTTATTATTCATGAGATGAATGTTATTTATTGATACATATGGAGATATGTATGATAATAAATAGGGATTGATTATGGACTATTGATCAATGTGTGATTGGATTTATTTTAGTGGATGTTTGAATGAATGAGTTTTTATAAATGGGGTCTGCGTACCTCGTATTCTCTAGTTTTTCTTGATGTAAATTATATCTTCCTCCTATGTACCTCCCCTTTACTGCTGATCAAGGTTTCTATTTATTGTAAATAGTTTATGTAATAAGTTTAGTTAGAATTACTTGAAGAATTGGAGACAAAGGAGCAAGGAGCGCTCGAAGACCCGTTTG
Organism: Aralia elata; assembly: GCA_034770075.1. Taxonomy (NCBI): domain Eukaryota; kingdom Viridiplantae; phylum Streptophyta; class Magnoliopsida; order Apiales; family Araliaceae; genus Aralia; species Aralia elata. The sequence goes on along the minus strand of JAVJAP010000243.1, from coordinate 948,973 downwards.
TAATGGAGCCCGAGTTTAAATGTAATAGTTATATTTAAATTTAATTCTTGCACCCTAGGTTTGACTTTTTAGTTCACTTGGTAGCTCTAGTGAACCAAACTAGAATAAAAGTCCATAATCAATCCGGGTAGAATATAGTATTCTATATGTGCATGATTACTATGTATATATTATATATTATACAACATGCTTCACATGTTAAATAATATAACGCCTATTTTATATATATATATATATATATATATATATATGTGTGTGTGTGTGTGTGTGTGTGTGCATGCGCGCTAAACAACATGAGACAAATAATAACAAACCCCTCAAAGAAATTATATTAAGTCCTAAGCGTTCAAATATATTTAGAATATCGAACGTCGCCTTCTAGCATGGTAAAACAATAGAGTATTAAATATTTAATATGAGTTTGTTGTGTCACCACAAGGCAAGTATTAAATATTTAAGATGTTGCATTATCACATTTGATGCTTATAAATAGACTGAACGATGCTGTTTTGTTGTGTCGCACAAGGACAGTATTTTTCTTTCGAATATATGGAAGTGTTAGGTTGGACTTAACTTGGATAATTTTAATTCGGATATGTTACACTTGATCAAAATAATCTAAGAGGCAAAATACAAGGAGTTACATAGTGATGTAATTTACAATAGTTGTCTACCTATTTATTTATATATCATTTGTTGTGTCACCACAAGGCTATATACATTTGAAATGGGATCCTTATTCTCACTAGCAAATCTTTAATTAGAATTGCTGAACTATATATGAAGGGTAATATAGTTTGATGAAAAAGTGAGAGATACCAATTTAAATTAAAGACCTAATTTATTTTGGTAATTAATTAAGAAATGAATGTATGCTAAAATGTTGTTAAATTACAAATTCATTTATAGAATTTTACAATGTCTAATTTATTATCACTGCGGAGCATATTAGATGCTAATTAACCGGACCAAATTAAAAGGACTGGTTAAAGAATTTGAGAATAGTTCTCAAGGCTGAAAGCTATCTTATGTCCTTAATACGCCTATCACTGCAATGGTTGCAGACGATGTCTCAGAGGAAGAGATTGCTACTTTTAGAAAGTGGCAATATGATGCACAGTTGGCTCAATGCATCATGCTTGTATCCATGAGTAACGAGCTTCAGCGTCAGCATGAAACTATGGATGCTCCTACTGTACTCCGGCACCTTCAAGGAGTTGAATGGTGAGGAAAGTAGGACTGCTAGATATTAGATATCTAAGGAGCTCTTCCAATCTAGACTAACCGATGGCACTACAGTATACACAAATGTCCTAAAAATGATCAATCTGATTGAACAATTAGGACAACAAGGTTTTGTCATGGATGGAGAGTTGATCCAAGATTTGATCTTGCAATCACTTCCGGACTCTATCTTACAATTTGTTGTGAATTTCCACGTGAACAAGCTATATATATCAGCCTGCCTGAGTTGCTTAAACACGTTGAAAACTGTAAAGAGTCACTTTCCAACCAAGAAATACCAAGTCTTATTGGTAGATGATTCTTCCAGGAAGCGGAAGAGGGCCAAAGTATCTTCTTAAAAGAAGAACAATTCAAAGAAGGTAAATGGAAAGGCAAAAATAAAGGACAATAAGAATAAGACTGATGCATATAGCAAAGGAGTTTGCTTCCACTACAATAAATCCAGGATACTAGAAAGGAAACTATAAAGAGAATCTTACAGAGGCTAACCAGAAGAAGCTTAGTGAAGCTTCGGTTACAAATACAGGTTTATTCATGATTAAAAATAAATCTTTCTGTAAGTCAAGGTTCTACTTGGGTATTGGATACCGACTGTAGTTCTCATATATGCAATCCAATGCAGAGACTAAGCAGAAGTAGAAAGCTAAACAAAGAATAAGTAATCTTATGTGTGGGAATGGAGCAAAGGTTGCTACATTAATAATAGGAACTTATAGTTTAGCATTGCCTACGGGCAAGTCTATTGAGTTAATAAGTTGTTATTATGTTCCAGTTCTCATTAGAAATATTAAAACTTTCGTTGTTGGACAAGAAAGGTTCTAGTATTATATTTAAGAACAATTGTTGTTCTATTTATAATGATAATATTTTGTTTGAAACTGGAAGATTACTTGATAGACTTTGTATACTTGACTTACATGAAAAACATTTTGCAAATTGAATAAAGTAATAAAAGAAAAGGAGATGGTCATTCAAAGAGTTGAATGTGTGTATTTGATGAAATACAAGTCTGAATCATTTGAAAGGTTTAAAGAATTCAGAAGTGAAACAAATTGACAAAGTATTAAGATTCTTTGATCAGATCGAGGAACGAATACTTGTGCAATGAGTTTCTAGATCATCTCAAAATGGTATTTTCTCATAATGGACACCTCCTGATACGCAATAATTAATTGGTGTATCTAGAAGGAGAAATTGTACCTTGTTGGACATGGTGCAGTCCATAATGATTTTTACCGACATTCTAGTATCCATCTAGGGTTATGCCCTAAAAACGGCTGCATATCTACAAAAATAAGGTAACCTCAAAAATCCGAGCCCAAAACTCCATAAAGGTTATGGATAGGAAGGATTCCTACTCTTAAGTATGTTAAGATAAGGGGTTGTCCAGCTTATGCGAAAAGGGTTTCAAAGATAAGTTTGGGATAAAATCTGATAAGTACAGACTTGTGGGATATCCTAAAGAAAGTTTAGGGTATTATTACTATAATCCTACATGTTGCCTTCTTAGATAAAGGTGTTTATCATTGAAGGAGCTAGTGGGAGGGTAATAAATCTTGAAGGAGTTCAAGAACCACAAAGCACTTTAAGTCAAACCGAGGAACCTGTAGATAGACCTATTGTACCACAACCGAATCGTAAATCTGGAAGAGTACCGAAGATACCTGGGAGGTATGGATTCATCATAGAGGATGATGATGAGGTACGCATCATAGAGGATGATGATCCAGTTATATACGATGAGGCTATGAGTAGAAGACACTCAGAGAAATGGACTCCATATATGAGAACCAAGTATGTGGTTACTCCACAAAGGGCATAGTGCCTAGAGGGTGAATATGGGTCTTTAAGAGAAAGACTGGGGCAAATGGCAAGGTGGAGACCTGTAAGACCAGACCTATTTAAAAGGTTTTTTAAGTCAAGGAGTTGACTGTGATAAAACCTTATTACCGGGTAACGCTCAAGTCCATTTGGATTTTGCTTGTGATTGCAGCTTATTACGAAATCTGGCAAAATGGATGTGAAGACGTCCTTCCTCAATGAAGACTTGAGGAGAATGTATGTATGATACAGCCAGAGGAATTTGTTTCAAAGGTTGAAGCAAATCGTGTTTTTAAGCTACAATGATCCATTGATGGATTGAAGCAAGCTTCTCAAAGATGGAACATTCGTTTTGATGAGACAATCAAAAGAGTTTGATTTTATCAAAAACGAGAATGAACCTAGTGTGTACAAAAGGGCCAGTGGGAGCACTGTGACATTCCTAGTATTATATATTGATATACTACTGATAAGGAATAACACACCAATGCTACAATCAGTAAAAATAAAATTTTCTAAATATTCCTCGATGAATGACTTGGGAGGAGCATCATATAAATTGGGGATATAAATCTATATAGATAGATTTAAAATGATGTTTGGCTTAACCCAAGGAACGTATATTCATTTGATGCTAAAGGAGTTTATCATGGCAAACTCCAAGAGAGGTCTCATGATGATGAGTCATGGAGTGTATCTCTCTAAAATTGTCCCCAATTGAAAGAGAGATCGCATGAGTTACTATCATGTATGCAATGAATATACTAGGCTTGATGTTGATTAGTCATATTCTAGAGATGATCACTATAAGACAGTGATAAACATCTTTAGGTATTTAACCGGTACTGAAGATGTGATCATGATTCATGGTAGGTCTGAATTAAAACTAGAGGGCTAAACAGACTCAAGTTTTTTCAGACTGACCAAGACGATAATAAATTCACTTTAAGGTAAAGCGTTACCTTAAAAGGTGGTGCAGTGAATTAAAAAAGTTCCAAACAGCAAAGAGTTATTGGTTTAGTGATAAAGACAAAGTATATAGCTATAAATGAAGCTGCAAGTTGATTGTTTGGATGAAAAAGTTCATTACAGAATTAGGAATAGTTCTTAAGTCTCATCTTGGATTCAAACAAGTGTTGCGGCACTTTCATTTGATTAGTGGAATCATTGAAAGTGGAAAAGTCACTATAGAGATAGTGGACTCTCGAGAATGACATTGCATATCCATCTACTGAAGCTTTATCCAACAGCAAGATGATCGTCACTTAGAGAAGAAGGGTATTAGATACCATGTCGATTGGCTTTAGTGCAAGTGGGAAATTGAAAGTAGTATGCACACAAGCCAATCATATTTGATATGATGTAGCATATACTTTGTATTCTTATTCGGTTATTAAAGGTATTTTATATTATCTACATGGTGTTGTTATATTAAATGTGATAAATTCATAATTTTGAGCAATGCTTTTAGAATCATGATGGGGATCATGCTAATGAGATCTAAATTCTAGATAGCTCACAAACTAAAAATCGTTCCTAATCGATGGATTACTAAAAAGGGGATTAGTGAATCCGGATAGATTACTACATACGTTGCTTGCTCTTACAAAGAGGATGATTGATCTCATAATTATTTGTGTGGAGACACTAAAGCAAGTATGTAGGTACTTATTAGAGAATAAGTTCACTTAACGTGGCTCGCTATGGAATGCCTAATGGAGTTTTACTCGCCTGTCAATAGGAATTCCTCTAGTGATAGTAGTACAAGTGATCCTTGGACTTGAGATCATCATAGTATCTTGTGTGTGATGAGTTATACTTTGACATGTCCCTTAAGACCCTTAGGGTATATTAACGGGTATGATTGGGTATAATAAGTTGCACATGGAGATAGGTGAATGGTCAACAAAGAATCTACCACTTCTAGTAAAAGGAGAGAATGTCCTATGTGATACGATAAATGACGACTCAGAAGTCTTTGGCCAAAGCAGAATGAAATTAGAAAGGAGTTTCTAATTTGCATTAATCAGAGTTGTGCATTTGAGAATCGAAATACATATAATTAAATAAAATAAGACTTGACAGTAATTACATGTCTTATATTTAATTGGGACATTGTATGGTAGAAAGATTGAATTGTACGGTAACTATGCACTAAAAGGTTCTTTTGTGATTAATGTTGAAATCTATATTATTTGAAAAGTCGTTGATCACTAATGGGGCTTATCCTTATTGTAGAATAAATATTATTTATTTAAATGAATTAAATAGTTTAATTTATTTATTTAAATAAAATTAGAATTGTTCTAATTGATTTATTCACAACCGGTTTAATATGGAGAATCTAAAGGGTCACACCGCAAAAGAAAAATATTTGTTTAAGAAGTAAATGACATAATCGTAATAATAAGTTAAGAGTATTTAATTTAATCTATGGAGATAGAATAAATTAAATAGCTTAATATTTATTATTTAATATTTTAGAAATATTAAATATAAATTAATAAGAGGAGTCTTATTATTATTATTACCATTACTATTATTTAATTCCTAATAGGGATTGAGAATTAATTAATAGAAGTACTCTCTCATGCATTCCTAATTGGATTAGGAGTATAATTAAATAAAGGAGTTTAATTAGAAAATAAACCCTAATCCTAAATAGTTTAGGAGGGTTCCCTATATCTATAAATAAGAGGAGGCTTATCATGATTTGGGGTTAGACAGTTACACACTCTTGCATTAGATTGTGGAGAGTACTTACAATTTTTACAGAGATAGAAACTAGGGTTTACCAACACCCATCTTCTTGAACAACTATTATTCCTTGGTGGATCACCTCTAGAAGCCAAACACTTGGGTGGCTAACGTTGATCAAAGGAAGGAATTTAATCGGTAGAATTCAGGGAGAATGCGAAGGAATTGGAGGTGAACTTGTACCTGAGGATGCTTTGATTCATGAGGGTATAATTCTATATCTCTATCTCTTTCGTTTAATTGATAATTGATCACATGGATGATCATGGTGATGGTTTGTATAAAAAAAATTTAAAATCCGTTTTATTGCGCTTCCGCACTATTTATGTAATTTGATTGCATGTTCGCGCTATATACAAACCTAACATTAAGTAGAAAAAACCAAGAGAAGTTGAATGTAATAACAAACAACGAGGTACTGATAAGAGAGTTTAATAAACTTGAGATTGAAGTAAGAGTTCTAGTTAACTCTACACAAAAGTTATTCGTTGTGGAAAGTGGTTCGACTTTACTGGATAGAGTCAGGGAACTATAGGAGACAGATAAAGAGTGTCAGAAGTGTAAAACTGAAATAACTCATGTAAAGAATGTCAAATTCAGAATAGATAAAGATGGGGTACTAGGGTACGAGGATAGAATTTGGGTCCCCTCAGTACAAGAACTAAAAGATGAAATAATGAATGAAGCTCATAGTTCTAAGTTCGTCGTGCATTCGGGTAGTACAAAAATGTACAAAGATTTAAGCCGACATTTTTGGTGGTCGAACATGAAAAGAGAAATAGCAGAATGGGTAAGTAAATGTTTAACGTGTCAAAGGGTTATAGCTGAACATCAAAAACCTAGTGGGTTACTGCAGCCCTTAGAAATCCCCGAGTGGAAATGGGAACATATCACCATGAATTTCATAGTGGGTCTCCCAAACACACAGAAAGGTCACAATGCCATTTGGGTAATTGTAGATCGTCTTACCAAGTCAGCTCATTTCCTACCCATAAAAGTTAACTTCAGTCTTGACCAATTAGCCAAACTTTACATCAATGAAGTTATTTCTAGACATGGAGTCCCTATTTCTATAGTATCAGACCGAGATCCACGGCTTACTTCAAACTTTTGGAAAAGTCTTCAGAAACACTTAGGAACCCAGTTGAGATTAAGCACAACTTATCACCCATAAACAGACTGTCAGAATGAGAGGACAATTCAAACATTGGAGGACGTGTTGTGAACTTGCATTATGGACTTAAAACGAAGTTGGGAGGATCAGTTACCTTTAGTAGAGTTTGCTTACAACAATAGTTACCATGTCAGCATAGGAATGCCACCATTTGAAGCTCTATACGGAAGGAAATGTAGGATGCCATTATATTAGGACGAAGTCGGTGAACGACAACTGCTAGGGCCAGAAATAGTTTAACAAACCACTGAGGTAGTTCAAATTATACGAGAGAGATTGCAAGCGTCTCAGGATCGACAGAAGAAATATGCGGATCAACCCAAGAAACAACAAGATTTCGATGTCGGTAACCACGTATTTTTGAAAGTATCTCCGTGGAAAGGCAAAATACGTTTCGACAAGACGAAAAATTGAGTCCGAGATTCATTGGACCATTTCAGATATTAAGGAGGATAAGTGAGGTAGCCTATAAGATAGCCCTACCTCTTGAGTTAGAACATATCCATAACGTGTTTCATGTGTCCGTGCTACGACCATACAAACCCGATTATAAACACGTTATAGATCACGAGCCCATTCAGATCGAGAAAGATTTGTCGTAAGAAGAAGTTCCTATTGAAATCATAGATAAAAAAGAACAAATTCTACGAAATAAGGTGATACCTTCAGTCAAGGTAATTTGGAGAAATCAAAACATAGAGGAAGCTACGTGGGAGCTCAAGAGTAAAATGCGAGATAACTACCGACATTTATTTCTGTAATCTATATTGTAATTTCGAGGACGAAATTCTTATTAGAGGGAGTGAATGTGATATTCCAGACCTTGATAAGATTCGTATATGTAAATTATGTGTTTATTAAATGAAATTTCTTATTCCAACTTTGTGTTATGTGATTGTATATTTTAATAAAGTACTAGGTCAAATAAAAACTTTTTGTCAAGCTGCTTAGTCGTGCTTACATTGACAAAATGATTTGTCGTGCTTTCCACGATTTCACCAAGAAGCATCCCAACAAATTATTTTTTGTACTGTCCAGAAATTTTAAACACTGTATCAAAGCTATTTTAAGAAATAAAATTCGTTTCATTTAATGTTACGAATTTAATTAGGTCCATGTAGTTATTAATATTTAATTATATAAATATATGGTCCAATAACTTTCTTGCATTAAAGGGACTCACTGATAGTTTAAGTAAATTAGTGAGTTAACCCTACGAATTTATTGGCAAGAAAAATGTGAAGGGATTAATGAATAATTTCAGTTATTTTATGGGATTTAAATAATTCGCGTAAAGAATTATGGTTGTAATAAATAAATAATTAATTAATTTAACTATCTAATTCAATTTAAATATTAGGAGAATAATGTTAATGAATTTTAATAAATAAGTTGGGCTATTTTCTTTATTTCAATTGACCCAAATTTTTATTTGGGCAAAGCCCAATTTCCTTTTTATTCTCCTATTGGACCAACCAAGTGAACTGGGTTAAGCTAAAACCAACTGGGCCATTTGTTTTTTATTTCCTTTCAGCTGGCCCAACTCCATTGGTTGAGCCCATTTCCTTTTCACCAGCCGGGTCATAACCTTAGCAAGAGGGTCGATCCATTTCCAATCGGGTTGACCCATGGGGTTTGGGTGTGATGATAACCGGCATATCAAATGGGGGAAAAACCAATGTTGAGCCAACCCTTGTATCAGTGGTGACCGAGAGATCCCAAGCCCTAGATTCCTCAAATCAAAATCAAGCCAAACTTTCAATCAATCCATCAAACGATAAGGGACGGGAAAAAAGCGCCGGCGACGGCTTAAGTCGACTGACGACGTGAAGAAGACCGGCGGACGGAGCGGGGTTGTCTCTAGCGACCGAGCAACAAGCGGCAAGGACCAAGGGTCCCTAGAATCCGGCGACGTGACCGGTGAAGCCACGCAACTCGAAGTATTGGCCGAACCCAGCTGGGTTTGATGTGAAGCGACCGGCAGCCATCTCCCTTCCTACCGATGGTCCTTGAATGACCAATTTAGGTAATACCCAATTATTTTGGGTAACCACGTTGCTATAAATTGAATCGTTTGCCCCAACCCTGAAGCTACCGATTCCTTGATTTGGTGAGTTCTCAATTAGAAGATTTGAGTTCCAAATTAGAAAATTAGGGTTCAGAGAGAGAGAGAGAGCCAGGGGAGTCAATCGCCGGTGGTGGATGTCCAGCTGGGTTTTGTACTGTGGGAGAAGGAGAAAGTCGGCAAACCGATCGAGTCTAAGGCATAGCTATAAATTTGTCAAGCCACTGTAATGGTTTCTTGTTGGTTTGTTTTTGAAAATTTTCCCCTGTGCTTGAATGGGTTGTATATTGTACTAAACAATTGCCTTGGGAAACTGATTAGGTTCTAGCAATGAATAGAATTAGCTTATACTATACATTTGGTTGGGATTATACTGTATGGTGTTGGTTTATTTTAAGAAATCTGGGTTGCTGTTTTGTTTCCTGCCTCTGTATTGGAGTATTTGTTTCTCCGGATTGGGCAGTTGGTTTTCTTGTGTTGGGATAAACTGATTTCGGATTGTGTTGGGTTCTAGCAGCCGGTGAAATTAGTGTTTATATGCATTATTGGGATTGACAAGTCTGATATTGTAATATACTGATGGATTTGTAATTTCCCTTCTGTGTTGTTATAGTATATAAGGTGTTATGATGTTCTTGTTGGGTTGAAAATAATTTGCAGAAAACATGGTACATCACTAGTGGCTAGTTAATACAGCAATTAAACTAACTGTACTACCATTGATTTAATTATTGACTAATTAATTTAAGTTAATAATGCAGTTGCAAACTAACTAACATTATGTTAATAAATAGAATTAATAAAGTAATTATTTATTATGAATAGATAATAAATAAAGATAATAAATATTTAATTATTATTTGATTAATGTTGAAATAATAATTAAATCTGACAATTAGCAAATTAATTATTAATTATGCATTAATAAATGGAGATAATAAATATTTAATTCTTATTTAATTAATATTAAATAATAATTAAGTATGAATAAAGTTAATAATTATTTATTATTTATCCATAAATAATAAATAAAGGTAATAAATATTTAATTATTATTTAATCCTAAATAATAATTTGATATAAGTAAAGTTAATAATTATTTATTATTTATTCATAAATAATAAATAAAGATAATAAATATTTAATTATTATTTAATAATAATTAGATATAAGTAAGGTTAATAATTATTTACCATAAATAATAAATAAAGGTAATAAATATTTAATTATTATTTAATCCTAAATAATAATTTGATATAAGTAAAGTTAATAATTATTTATTATTTATTCATAAATAATAAATAAAGATAATAAATATTTAATTATTATAATTAGATATAAGTAAGGTTAATAATTATTTACCATAAATAATAAATAAGGGTAATAAATATTTAATTATTATTTAATTTTAAATAATAATTAAGTATAAGTAAAACTCATAAATAATTATTTACCCATTAATAACAAATAAAGATAGTAACCGTTGAATTATTATAAGGTATAGGAAAGTTAATAAATGGTTATTTATTCTTTATCATATAGTACTAAATAAAGATAATATCTAATTATTAACTAATAATAATTAGGTATGAATAGAGCTAATGAGAATAATAATTACTTAATCATTAATGAAATAATGATTAAGTATGAGTGAGATTAATAAGATTATCTATGACCCTTAATAAATAAAGATAATAAGCACTCAATAATTATTCAATAAATATTTAATAATAATTAAGTGCGTGTAGAATTAATACTTTGAATATTTAATTATTGTTGAATAAAGAACCAAGTGTAATAATTACTCAATTGCCCTTAAGGTGAATAGTAATTAAGTAAATAAAAGATTAAGTAAGAGATCAACTACTATTTAGTTGTTATCAAATCATGATAAATTTATTAATTATTTTATAACTAATAAATAAGAAATTTTAACCCACATCTAGAAGGGTACCCAAATGATAGGTAACCATGATTAACTATTAGCTATTTTTTTAAAAATAATAGCTAGAGGCCATTAAATTAATTTCTGTGTAACTGATGTTAACTAGTAATTAAATGTATATGGTGAATTGGTTGTCTGCCAAATAAATAACATAAGTGAGTGTATCGATAGACAGTTATGCAATGCTAATGGATAAACCAACTTTGTCAACTGATAGGTTATCCAGGATCAATTAATTAAAGCTAAATTTTATTTGTAGTTGAGCAACAGGCAAGTCCCTAACCCTAAACTTCTTACATTATTGCAAGTTCCCTAACTTCATTCTTTCAGTATATTGAATGCAAGTTCTTCCTTACTCAACTTTTACATTGAGTAAATTTCTAAACCTTATGCACTATTTTTAATTCGTGCAAAAAGGTATATATATATTGTTGCAAGTTATTCTTTAAGCTTGAATCTTATCTCCAAGCATGCTTTAAGTGGTCTAATTACTTTTGAAATTATTCCACTTCTATGTATTTATTGACATTCGCACTCGTGCATTTGAATTCGTACATTTATTAAAGTTCCGAGATTTAGGAACTATTCATAATTAAGTCTGAACCTTTGTTCGGTTAGACAAGTATGTGAAAATTTATAAAAGCTATCCGAACCAATCGAGGGTAAGGATTCTTAGACTGTATGAACACCCCTTTATTATAGAGGAGTACCCCATGTACCGTAAATAAGGTACAAATAGCAGAGTTAAATGTTATGCATACACATAGCGTACGCGAGGCTGATCCCCTCAAGTACTTATTCCGTAGCCAGTAACCAGAGGGTCAACTAGCTATTGACTCCTTTGGAAGTTATTGTTCAAAGTCTATTCGACTACCAATTGTTCTAAAAGCATTTATCGTTATTGCTTCTGATAATTCTATTGTTGAAATCTCTTCCTATATTCCCTTCATCATGATATATCCTTATTGTTGTATTTTAAACTTGCTGAGCAAACTCGTTGCTCATTCTTGCTATATCATAATTTTATTGCAGCTAAACCCGAGACGTCAGGGAAGAACAAAGGAAAAGAAAAGATGAAGTAATAGACTTCATGTAGCAGATTTTAGATTTACGTATAGTTAAATTCTGTTAATGTAATTTAAACCCTAACTTTTATTTAGGGTATGGATTTGTGTAAGTGTTTAAGGTTTTTCGTATTTTGGGACTAGTAACACCTTTGAAATGAACAACGTATGTTTATTATATTCCGCATTTTAGTTACCATATGTTGTTTGAGGTGAATGTTTGTATTGGATCGTGATGACCGGATCCGGGTATTTGGAGACCCGAATTTGGGGGCGTCACATGTTGGTATCAGAGCTGTAGGTTATAAACTTTAGGATCGCGAAACCTAGGATATAGCCTTCATAGTAAACTCGTATTGAGTATTAGAAGATAAATCGAGGAGATTTATCATATGTGGTTTTGATGAATTGGGGAATTCATCGAGTCGAGTAGTACCTAATGAAATATAATTTCATTTCTTCAATGAATATATTTTATTGCTGTACTAATGATGATTTTTGTGTGATTGTAGGATGACTAATATAGGAGGGACTAGTGGGACCCAGGAGGAGGAGGAGACATTCCTGGATATTCCAGTGGTTGCTGAGCAGCTGGTGGGGTATGCTCCTATTGCCCCAGGGGTACCGCTAGAGGAGTCTGAGCCAGAGGAGGACTACCAGAGGGAGCTACCAGAGGGAGCTACCAGAGCCAGTGGTAGGTAGGGTGATGAGGTCCGGTAGTCAGGACCCTGATACTGAGGAGGAGGACCCCGAGACCGAGGGAGAGGAGCCACCTATTTACGTTGATGGCATGGGGTCCACTGTCGACGATATTATAGAGGGACTGACCAGCAGGACCGAGGAGCTGGAGGCTCGGATAGCTCATCTGGAGGAGCAGAACCAGACCCACCAGATCAGAGAGGACCAGTATAGAGACCTGGCCTATCAGCTCGATCATGACTTGGGAGTGGCGAAGGTGCAGCTGCAGGGCTACGAGTCCTCAACGCAGCAGATCGGACCACTGCTACATCAGCTAGTGGCCCGAAATGCTGAGTTGAGAGAGAGGCTGGAGCAGAGGGATCTGCAGATCGCCCACCTGAAGGCGAAGCAGGAAGCCATGAGGTTTGAGGCTAGGTTGGAGGTGTCTGCGAGGATGCATGTCAGGGAGGCTTGGGCCAGGGAGACCAGGAGGGTTGATCAGCTAGAGGACCAGTTGGAGGCCAGAGCTGTGAGGATAGAGACCCTAGGACATGCTCTAGATGCAGCCTACAGGAGACCCCGGACTGAGGTAGGGGAGTCTAGCCGCTCTGTTCGTCGCAGGGTAGGGGATGGAGCATTCTCTTCTGGGCAGCAGGCACGGATCCGTCACGATGTGCAGTGACCTGATGGAGTAGTTGATTTGTCTTTGGTACAGTCAGTCCCACTTTTTGTTATATTAGGGACGTATTTATGTTGTCTTGTGAAGCTTCATATCTGTATTTATGCTTGGGGTAGCAGTTAAACCCCAACTCTTGTGGTCATGAGGGATGAAAGGTTAGGATTTCCCACTTTTGTCTCAGGGGGAATGATTGATAGGGCACACATTGGCGCATTTATAGAAGTATGCCACAAGTTTAGTCTTGTAACAAAAACAGTGGTATATGAATATAAATGCAGATGTTTCACTTAAATCAAATGTGTTGATAGATATTTTATCTTGATTACTGATTTTAATGACATATTGTGTAAAATATAAAACTATAGGTAAAAATCAGACAGAATTCGAATCATGCCGCCAAGAGGACGACCACGAAACCGACAGGTTGAAGAATCAGAAAGTGAGGTTGGGAATCAATCCAACCCAATGAGAATGTTCGCCGAAATGCTGGCAGAAGCCATGCAATCAAGACCGCCACCTGGAGGAACCCAAGCAGCAGCCGAGCCAGTGCATCATCTGGCAAATTTTAAAGATTTCAAATTGGTTGGACCACCCGAGTTCAAGGGAACTCTAAACCCAATAGAAGCACACACCTGGATAGAAGAGATAGAGAAGGTCTTTGAGGTAGCACGAGTGGCAGAGGAACAGAAAACAAGTTTTGCTACCTTCATGTTAAAGGGCGAGGCAAACTACTGGTGGAAGGCCAACAAGGGCCGAGTGGAAGGAGGCATTGTCGCATGGGAACGCTTTAAAGAGATGTTCTTGGAGAATTACTTTCCAGAGAGCATGAAGCAAGAAATGGAGATCAAGTTCCTGGAACTAAAACAAGGAAACATGTCTGTGGCTGAGTACGCAGCTAAGTTCAATGAGTTGGCACGATTTGCAACTCACCAAGTCAACACGGAGGAAAGGAAAGCTCGTAGGTTTGAGCAAGGATTGAAACCATGGTTATACCGTTCTGTTGCGGTATTGAAAATCAAGACATTTGCAGAATTGTTGGAGAGGGCGATCATTGTAGAGGGTGGCAGTGAGGCCCTGGCCAAATACAATCAAGAGAAGAAGAAGGGACATGAGGGCCCGAAGGCAGGAAGCAGCGGGGGCAGTAACACCAACAAACGGAAATGGGTCGAGAGTCAGCCCTCTGGGGGAAATAAATCTGGAGGGGAGGTGAAGAAGCCAGGCAGGTGCAACAATTGTGGCAAGAACCACACAGGGGGAATGCATGAAAGGGAAAAGCGTGTGTTACCGTTGTGGACAACCTGGGCACATGGCCCCACAATGCCCTAATAAGCCTAAAGGAGGTTGTTTCTCCTGTGGATCACCTGACCACCAGATCAAGGATTGCCCGAAGAGGAAGGGCGACGCCGGGAGTTGCACCGAAGCAACAACAACAATGAAAACAGCAACCGATTGAACTATGGGCCACCAGCCAGTCAAGCCAACAGGCCAACAGCCCGCACGTTCAACATGACTGTTCAGGATGCCATGGAATCCAAAGACGTGGTGTCAGGTATCATCCCAATCAATGATATAAATGCATATGTGTTATTTGATTCGGGTGCTACTTGCTCTTTTGTTTCCGAGGAATTTGCTAGTCAGTTAAATGTACCTTGTGAAAAGTTAGAACACCCTATGAACGTAGAAGTAGCAAACAAGGAAATTATCCCCGTAGAATGCATTCATAGGAATTGTTGTGCTGAATTGCGAGGATTTAAGCTCAATGTGGATTTGATACCAATTCGACTGGGAGAGTTTGACGTAATCCTGGGAATGGATTGGCTATCAATTCACGGAGCAGTCATTGATTGTAAGAAGAAATGTGTACACCTAAAGACTTCTAATAAGTCGAAGGTGGTATTTTACGGTAATAAGTCACCAAGACAATCTTGTTGTCTGACTATGATGCAAACCAAGAAACTGCTTAAGAAAGGTTGCGAGTGTTATTTGGCCCATGTGGTCGATACTCGTTAGGTCGGGGATGAGATGAGTCAAATACCAATCGTGAGGGATTTCACTGATGTCTTCCCCGATGAACTTCCGGGACTGCCGCCGGACAGGGAAACCGAGTTCGTCATCGATTTGCCACCGGGAACCGCACCAATATCTAAGCCGCCGTATCGAATGGCACCTGTAGAAATGAAAGGGTTGATGGTGCAACTGCAGGAACTGCTGGACAAGGGGTATATCAGACCGAGCGTGTCCCCTTGGGGAGCGCCAGTTCTGTTTGTAAAGAAGAAAGATGGTTCTATGCGACTTTGTATCGACTACCGGGAGTTGAACAAAGTTACGATTAAGAATAGGTATCCGCTTCCTAGGATTGATGATTTATTTGATCAGCTTAAGGGAGCAAAGTACTTTTCGAAAATCGACCTAAGAACAGGCTATCATCAACTGAAGGTGAGACAGGAAGATATCCCGAAGACTGCATTCAGGACTCGTTACGGGCACTTCGAGTTTCTGGTAATGTCGTTTGGATTGACGAATGCACCAGCAGCATTCATGGATATGATGAACAGAGTATTCAAGCAATACTTGGACAAGTTTGTGGTCGTATTCATTGATGACATCTTGGTGTATTCAGGAAACGAGGAAGAGCACGCTGAACATTTAAAGATTGTATTAGAAGCTCTCAGAAAGGAGAAGTTGTATGCAAAGTTTTCGAAGTGTGAGTTTTGGTTGCAGAGAGTGCAATTTTTGGGTCATGTCATCGACAAAGACGGTGTTTCAGTGGACCTAGCAAAAGTAGAAGCGGTTATCAATTGGGAGCAGCCGAAGACACCCACAGAGATCCGGAGTTTCTTGGGATTAACGGGATACTATCGGAGATTCATCCAGGATTTTTCAAAGATAGCATCGCCATTGACCAATCTCACCAGAAAAACAGTTAAGTTCGTTTGGTCGGAGAAATGCGAGGAAAGTTTCATGGAGTTGAAGAAGAGACTTAGCCAAGCACCGGTGTTGACCTTACCCGACAACACTGGGGGTTTCGTAGTGTATAGCGACGCGTCACACAAAGGTCTTGGCTGTGTACTCATGCAACACGGCAAGGTCGTGGCGTACGCATCACGTCAACTGAAAGACTATGAGAAGGGTTACCCGACTCATGACTTGGAGTTAGTAGCGGTAGTTTTCGCCTTAAAGATTTGGAGGCACTACCTATACGGGGAGAAGTGCGAGATATATACGGATCACAAAAGTCTGAAATATATCTTCACTCAGAAGGAGCTAAACATGAGGCAGCGCCGATGGTTGGAATTGATCAAAGACTACGACTGTGAAATTCTGTACCATCCGGGCAAAGCAAATGTAATGGCTGATGCCTTAAGAAGAAAGGGCAAGGTGAAATTGATGCAGCTGAAAGTTCAAGAGGAATTGGTAAAGGACTTTGAACGTCTGGAACTGGAGGTTAGGTATCCAATGGAGGCGGACGAAAAATTATTTACTGTAACGGCAGGTCCGACTCTAGTGGATAAGATACAGGAGGCTCAAGAATTTGATGAAGTATGCATTAACATTAAGAAACAATTATCGGAGGGAGAAGTATCGAAGTACAAGGTTGACAGCACAGGATTGCTGAGATTTGAGGGAAGAATATGGATACCCTACGTACCGGACCTAAGGGAAGAGATTTTACAAGAGGCCCATAATACGAGATTTTCGGTACATCCGGGTAGCACCAAGATGTATCAAGATCTTCGTCAACATTATTGGTGGCCGCATTTGAAAGGGGAAGTTGCAGAATTCGTCAGCCGATGTCTAACGTGTCAAAGGATCAAGGCAGAACACCAACGGCCGAGCGGATTGTTGCAACCCTTAGAGATTCCCGAGTGGAAGTGGGAGCACATTACTATGGATTTCGTGGTAGGACTCCCGACAACCCAGAAGGGTCTAGACGCCATCTGGGTGATCGTAGATCGTTTGACCAAGTCTGCCCATTTTCTACCAATCAAGATCAGGTACAAATTGGAGCAGTTGGCGAAACTTTACGTGAAAGAGATAGTATCGCGACATAGAGTGCCGGTGTCTATTGTATCTGACAGAGATCCGCGTTTCACGTCCAACTTTTGGAGAAGTTTACAGGAGAGACTGGGAACACAGTTAAGAATGAGTACGGCATATCATCCTCAGACTGATGGTCAGAGTGAGCGAACAATTCAGACCCTAGAGTATATGCTCCGGGCAGTTGTGATGGATTTAAGTGGCAGCCGGGACGATCATTTGCCACTGGTAGAGTTCGCCTACAACAATAGTTACCATGCTAGTATCGGAATGCCACCGTACGAAGCATTATACGGAAGAAAGTGTCGAACACCGTTGTGCTGGGATGAAGTTGGTGAACGGAGATTGTTGGGACCAGAGTTGGTACAACAAACCGTGGAGATCATTAAAGTAATAAGACAGCGGTTAGTGGCAGCCCAGATCGCCAAAAGAAGTATGCTGACTTACATCGTCAGAAACGAGACTTTGAGGTCGAAAATTTTGTGTTTCTGAAAGTATCCCCCTGGAAAGGGAAGATCCGTTTTGGGAAGAAGGGCAAATTAAGCCCTAGGTTCATAGGACCGTTCGAAATTTTGAGGCGGATTGGCGAAGTGGCATATGAGGTAGCATTACCTCCTGAACTTGAGCACATTCACAACGTGTTTCACGTATCAGTGTTGCGTCCGTATAAGCCAGACTACAAACATGTCATCTCCTATGAACCAATTCAAGTCGAAAGGGATTTATCGTACGAGGAGATTCCTGTACAAATACTTGATAGGAAGGAGCAGAAACTGAGAAATAAAGTCATTCCTTCGGTTAAAGTACTCTGGAGGAATCACGCAGTGGAAGAAGCAACGTGGGAACTCGAGGAGAGGATGAGAGCAAGTTACCCTCAGTTATTTGAGTAACCTTAGATTGAAATTCCGAGGACGGAATTCTTATAAGGGGGAGAGGATGTAATGTCCAGAAATTTTAAACACTGTATCAAAGCTATTTTAAGAAATAAAATTCGTTTCATTTAATGTTACGAATTTAATTAGGTCCATGTAGTTATTAATATTTAATTATATAAATATATGGTCCAATAACTTTCTTGCATTAAAGGGACTCACTGATAGTTTAAGTAAATTAGTGAGTTAACCCTACGAATTTATTGGCAAGAAAAATGTGAAGGGATTAATGAATAATTTCAGTTATTTTATGGGATTTAAATAATTCGCGTAAAGAATTATGGTTGTAATAAATAAATAATTAATTAATTTAACTATCTAATTCAATTTAAATATTAGGAGAATAATGTTAATGAATTTTAATAAATAAGTTGGGCTATTTTCTTTATTTCAATTGACCCAAATTTTTATTTGGGCAAAGCCCAATTTCCTTTTTATTCTCCTATTGGACCAACCAAGTGAACTGGGTTAAGCTAAAACCAACTGGGCCATTTTTTTTTTATTTCCTTTCAGCTGGCCCAACTCCATTGGTTGAGCCCATTTCCTTTAGGTAATACCCAATTATTTTGGGTAACCACGTTGCTATAAATTGAACCGTTTGCCCCAACCCTGAAGCTGCCGATTCCTTGATTTGGTGAGTTCTCAATTAGAAGATTTGAGTTCCAAATTAGAAAATTAGGGTTCAGAGAGAGAGAGAGAGAGAGAGCCAGGGGAGTCAATCGCCGGTGGTGGATGTCCAGCTGGGTTTTGTACTGTGGGAGAAGGAGAAAGTCGCCAAACCGATCGAGTCCACGGTATAGCTATAAATTTGTCAAGCCACTGTAATGGTTTCTTGTTGGTTTGTTTTTGAAAATTTTCCCCTGTGCTTGAATGGGTTGTATATTGTACTAAACAATTACCTTGGGAAACTGATTAGGTTCTAGCAATGAATAGAATTAGCTTATACTATACATTTGGTTGGGATTATACTGTATGGTGTTGGTTTATTTTAAGAAATCTGGGTTGCTGTTTTGTTTCCTGCCTCTGTATTGGAGTATTTGTTTCTCCGGATTGGGCAGTTGGTTTTCTTGTGTTGGGATAAACTGATTTAGGATTGTGTTGGGTTCTAGCAGCCGGTGAAATTAGTGTTTATATGCATTATTGGGATTGACAAGTCTGATATTGTAATATACTGATGGATTTGTAATTTCCCTTCTGTGTTGTTATAGTATATAAGGTGTTATGATGTTCTTGTTGGGTTGAAAATAATTTGCAGAAAACATGGTACATCACTAGTGGCTGGTTAATACAACAATTAAACTAACTGTACTACCATTGATTTAATTATTGACTAATTAATTTAAGTTAATAATGCAGTTGCAAACTAACTAACATTATGTTAATAAATAGAATTAATAAAGTAATTATTTATTATGAATAGATAATAAATAAAGATAATAAATATTTAATTATTATTTGATTAATGTTGAAATAATAATTAAATATGGACAATTATCAAATTAATTATTAATTATGCATTAATAAATGGAGATAATAAATATTTAATTCTTATTTAATTAATATTAAATAATAATTAAGTATGAATAAAGTTAATAATTATTTATTATTTATCCATAAATAATAAATAAAGGTAATAAATATTTAATTATTATTTAATCCTAAATAATAATTTGATATAAGTAAAGTTAATAATTATTTATTATTTATTCATAAATAATAAATAAAGATAATAAATATTTAATTATTATTTAATAATAATTAGATATAAGTAAGTTTAATAATTATTTACCATAAATAATAAATAAAGGTAATAAATATTTAATTATTATTTAATCCTAAATAATAATTTGATATAAGTAAAGTTAATAATTATTTATTATTTATTCATAAATAATAAATAAAGATAACCCTAGTTTGGGAGTTTATTACTACTTTTTGCTAACCCTAGTTTGGAAGAAAGAGATGGAGGCTTGAAGCAATTGCAAAAACACAAAGGATTCAATTAAGGAGCTGAAGGAGAGACTCAAGGATTGCGTCTACAAATTCTATTCCCTTCTCTACCTCTTATTTTGTATTCTTGAATGCTTTATCAATTATGGATTATGGATTTTAATTCAATTATGAAGTAATTTTTTTTTAAGATTACAATTGAACTTATTGCGTAGCTTTTATTGATATGCTTCCTTGTTAATTATTGTTGATTATTATCAGATTGTCTATTATGATTTGTGATTAGTTGCTTAATTGCTTGATCAACAATTACCGTGGTAATCTATATGAACTCGAGAGATGGATTATAGATTTAGACCTAATCATAATAACATGTGATTGTGTTTTCTGCATGGTGATGGAATTCATAATTTGTGTCTAGGATAGAGATATACCTATATGCCGCATGTAATCTGAAAGAGAACTTGTGCTTTAAATCCTTTTTAATTGTAATTCACATAGAGATATAGTGAATTAGTTAACTAGGGTGTTCATCTTAATTCTATCTTTTGTGGATTTAAGTTGATTCGTTTATGATACATCGAGAGATGGTTATAAATATTGATGAGTTCTTGATTAACAATCCAGAATAATTAATATAACTTAACAGGAAGTGTATTAATTCAAGTGAAACATTAAGGGAAATTGTAATCTTAAGCCTTTTTATCTGAATTCAATTCTTGGTAGTTAGTAATTAGTTAGTTTAGTACTTTATTTTCAAAATTCAAAATCTTTTATCGAATTGTTTAAATAAAATTAATTTGATTATGAGTTAGTACTTGGTAATTATTATTAAATAATTCTCTGTGGTTCGACACTCTCTTATCACTTTATTACTTGTTGACCGTGTATACTTGCACGTATTTATTGATTGTTAAATTGACAAACAAGTTTTTGGCGTCGTTGCCGGGGAATTAGTTTAATAATTTTTTCCATCATTAACTTCAATCAAATTAGTCTTAATTTAATCATTTTGCTTTTATTTTAATTCTCTTCCTATATTTCTCTCTTTTTAGGTACACCATGGCTGACTACAACTATCAATGGCCTTATACGAGAATGATTCAGCACCGATTGAGACATTTTCGAGGATGATTGACGCTTTTACAGTACAACGCATTCAAAGTGTGGCGGTAATTTGTGATTATTGTGTTGGAAATCATCCGAGTCATCAATGCGCCATCAATTTTAAGTCGATGCAGTATGGTGGCAATTTTGGCGATTACCCCAACAGTTATGTCTATCCCAACAACTATAATCAAGATTGGGGGTATTATCCGGATTTTTCATGGAGCCACAATAATCAAGTCCAAATCTTTGCTCCAAGCCAATCATACACTCCAGAATTTCAGGATTCAGCCTATCTACATGAAGAAGAAAGGAAACTAAGTTCGGAGGAGGCCTTGGCGAAGTTTATTACAACTACGGATAAAAGAATGAGTGAACAAGATCAGCTGTTGAACTTAGTGGATTTAAATATAAAAAGCCAAGTAGTGTCGATTCGAAATCTTGAGAACCAGATGGGACAGCTTATCAGCGCCTTCAAGAATAGTTATCATTGTGCATGGCCCAATGACGTGGTTCTCGAGACTGATGGATTTCCCGCGCCAAAGCTACAACCGGACGTGCTAATTGATGATAATTCTGATATGGAGGAGAGTAGTGGGGATCATGAAAATACAGCCGAAGAAGGTCTAGCCGTGAGTTTCGACGCTGATGTACCGATTTTGTTAGCGCCCCATGTACCTTTTCCACCAAAGCTCAAAGATCCGGGTAGTTTTGCAAAACCGTGTCCACTTGGTAGTCATGTCCTTGGTAAAGCTCTTTATGACATTAGAACTAGGACTACATTACAACCATGGTGGGATGAGAAAGAGAAGATAGAAGAAGAGCCCGTGGTGTTTGACAAGATTTAATGCCCTAATCTAATCACAAACACAACGGAGGAAGCACCTAGCTATTTAACAGTCATAATTAGGAACCAATCTACGAAAAGCAAACTAGGTGACTTTGAAACAATGGCCCCTACTGCAGCAAAACCTTTAAAAGTTACATGGTTATTAATGGATGGAGGGTTCCTCAATTTTCGAAGGGGAATTGGATAGTAGAACAGGACGAAGTCGGGCTGACAACTATAAACCAAGCGCTTCTTGGGAGGCAACCCAAGTTTAATTTTTATTTTTTATTTATTTTATTAGGTTTTATAGTAGTTAATAAATTTGCTTCTAATGTGTTTACAGGTTATTCGAGTCCAATTCAAGTGTAATGTCTTCTTCATTCTGATGTGCCTAGCCTATTCTTCAGACTTAGCAGACAAGGAGGAAGATTGCTATATTTTCAGGGAAGTCTTTTGCTTTACTTTTTTCTATTTTAGCCATTGAGGATAATGTCTGGTTTAAGTTTGGGGGTGGTCTTGTTTTGTGTTATTTATTTTAGTTTATTAAGGTTGCATGTTAGTTAGTATGTTTTTAGGATCGGTGAGCAATGGTTTGATTTGAATTTGATTATGGCCAATGATAAGAAAAAAATGGATTAATTTTTTTTAACTCTTGTGAAGTTGAGAAGCATGCTTAGTTTATATTTTGACTTATGAGTTGGGTTTACACTCTTTGTGATTTTTTTTTGAACTTCAAAGCATATATCCATCTGTTTAGCTAGTTGTGACTTAAAATTCTTTTTGGTTAAATGTTTGTGAAAGATATCATTGAAACTTTAAAATCTTATTTGAGCTTCATTCAAAGCAAAATTTAGGCATTAACATAAGTTTGGGGGAAATCTTGGGTTATTGAAAATTTTGAAAATTGTGAAACCTTCCTAAGTTAGAATGATGAATCATGTGGTGGGTTGATATGGAGTGTAAAACGCACTCACCCATAAACACAAGCATGAGAAGGAGCGTAAAACGCACTCGTGCGAGAGAAAACGAGAAGGAGCGTAAAACGCACTCGTTCAATGGGAAGTAAGATGGAGCGTAAAACGCACTCACTAAAAAGAAAAAAAAGGAAAGAAAAATTGTGTTTTAAAATACTTGGGAAGGGTTCAAGTGTGCTTAAATGTATGAAATATCCTTTTGATCATCTAAATTTTATGTTTTGCCTTTATTAGTGGAGATTGATGTGAAAGCAGGTTTTTAGAGTTGATTTGAAAATCTTTTATGAGTATTTGATTATATGATATAGTGTGAGTCATGGCTAGTTGAACATTTGGATGCACACACACGCACTTAAAGGATCATGAGTAGTTGTGGAACTGATAATTAAGTTAAAATTTTAGGCTTTGCATGTTTTCGAATTTTTTTTTCTTGAGTTAACATTAGAAGAAATCTTTGAGGCTATTATAAAAATTTGTATTGATTCATTGCTCGAGTCGTGTGAGTTATTATTTAGAATTAGTTGTTATAGTTGTTGTTTTTAGTGTTTGCTTGAGGACAAGCAAAGATTTAAGTTTGGGGGTATTTGATGAGTGGGTTTTACATTTATGAATTGAGTACGTTTGGCTTGATAATTTGTGAGTTCTTAAGTATTTTAAGTTAGTATTAGGTATTTATAGTGTTTTTATGTTATTTTGTAGGAAGAAGCAAGGAAACGCGATCCGAACATCTTTTGGAGTACAATAAGCAAGTAGACGCAAGAAGGGAAGATTGCAGGGCTTTTAACACTAGGTTGGATGCATGTTATTGGTTTAGAACTTGGATTTTATTGTAGAACTACTCCTTAGCTTTCCGGAACATTTTGAATCGTCACAATCGGAGTTCGGATGAGAAAGTAATGACCATTTTACCAACGGACGTTGAACCACAAAGTTTGGAGTTGCCATTTGCATAGCAGCCACTTTGAGACCAATTTCGACTTTGATCTAATCTGAATCTCTCAATTCTCAAAGACTGAAAGTTGTAGATCTCGTCGAGAGCTTCGATTTGATAGGTGGCAGGCCTCGTAACTCCTCCCGGATAAAAAGTTATTACCGTTTTACCAACAGATGTCCGAGCAACATTTTGTCGGGCGCGGCCGCGCCGTTTCCAAGTGTATTTTGGGCGCGGGCGCGCTGGTCTGCAGAAGAAAAAAACCTTGATTTCTGGCACTTGGGCGCGGCCGCGGTGCTTCCTAGGCCAAATAAGGGCGCGGCCGCGCTGGGTCGGGTTTTTTAAAAGCTTATTTTTGATCCAACTTGAATGAAACAAGGATTGTAACTTTTAATTGGTTTAGGACTTTAACTAGAACCTATAAATACATGATGTGAGACATAGAATAAGGGAGTTTATTACTACTTTTTGCTAACCCTTGTTTGGAAGAAAGAGATGGAGGCTTGAAGTAATTGCAAAAGCACAAAGGATTCAATTAAGGAGCTGAAGGAGAGACTCAAGGATTGCGTCTACAAATTCTATTCCCTTCTCTACCTCTTATTTTGTATTCTTGAATGCTTTATCAATTATGGATTATGGATTTTAATTCAATTATGAAGTAATTTTTTTTTAATATTACAATTGAACTTATTGCGTAGCTTTTATTGATATGCTTCCTTGTTAATTATTGTTGATTATTATCAGATTGTCTATTATGATTTGTGATTAGTTGCTTAATTGCTTGATCAACAATTACCGTGGTAATCTATATGAACTCGAGAGATGGATTATAGATTTAGACCTAATCATAATAACATGTGATTGTGTTTTCTGCATGGTGATGGAATTCATAATTTGTGTCTAGGATAGAGATATACCTATATGCTGCATGTAATCTGAAAGAGAACATGTGCTTTAAATCCTTTTTAATTGTAATTCACATAGAGATATAGTGAATTAGTTAACTAGGGTGTTCATCTTAATTCTATTTTTTGTGGATTTAAGTTGATTCGTTTATGATACATCGAGAGATGGTTATAAATATTGATGAGTTCTTGATTAACAATCCGGAATAATTAATTTAACTTAACAGGAAGTGTATTAATTCAAGTGAAACATTAAGGGAAATTGTAATCTTAAGCCTTTTATCTGAATTCAATTCTTGGTAGTTAGTAATTAGTTAGTTTAGTACTTTATTTTCAAAATTCAAAATCTTTTATCGAATTGTTTAAATAAAATTAATTTAATTATAAGTTAGTACTTGGTAATTATTATTATATAATTCTCTTTGGGTTCGACACTCTCTTATCACTTTATTACTTGTTGACCGTGTACACTTGCACGTATTTATTGATTGCTAAATCGACAAACAAGGGTATTAAATGATCTTGGGAGTTCTGTAAGCACCGAGGTTACACTTAATGAGCGCCGGTAAGGTGCCACCTTTACCGGAATGTGCCCCTCAGTTCCAAGAACAATCTTATCATTAATATTGTGAATGTCAGATAGATAGGGAATATCGATATGAAAGAGATGTCCATAAGATATGAATCTATACATCCAAGTGAGGGTATCGAAACACAGTTAACGTTCTGACAAGAACTATTATCTGTTATGGGATATTGTGAACCTTGGATAGATAGAAGTTATATATTATGGAATATTTATGGTTAACTATTTTCACGTGAGCACCAAATCTACTACAGGGAGTGTAGAGAATTTGGGGGCTTCACAACAGGTAGCCCTTGTTTGTGAATTATGTGCGGGGACACATGCCACGGACCAATGTGCCATTAACCCTGAGGCGGTTCAGTTTGTAAGTAGCTATTAGAGACCACCAAACCCATACCAAAACACTTACAATGTTAGAAATAGAAACCACCCTAACTTTTCTTGGAGCAACAACCAAAACCATCAACAAGCTCCAAGACCACACTATCCTCCACGGTTCCAAAATCAGCAATAACACCATGCAGCCCAAACTTCACAATCAGAAAGAAAGCCAGATCTAGAAGAGTTGATGTTGAAATACATGGCTAACAATGATGTGTTGATAAAAAGCCAAGCAATAAGAATCAAAAATTTGGAAAACCAAGTGGGACAAATGGCTAGTTTGTTATCAAATAAACCCCAAGGATCTCTTCCTAATAACACAGAAACTAACCGAAGGAGAGAAGGGAAAGAGGAATGTCAAGCAGTTACACTTAGAAGCGGAAAACAAACCTTATAGACACCTGAAATGCAAAGGGAGGCAGCCCAGTCATGCCCTCCCCCAGACTTGAATTCTACAGAATTTTCTAAGGAAAAGGACAACAATGTGCCACTTGAGCAAGAACAGAGAGAGGCCACTGATAAAGCCAATGTTGTTCCTACACCAAAAGTGTTTCCACTAGTTCCATTCCCTCAAGGACTGCAGAAACAGAAATTAGACAAATAGTTTGCTAAATTCCTAGAGGTCTTCAAAAAGCTATAGATTAATATACCTTTTGTAGAGGCCTTAGAACAGATGCCAAGCTATACTAAATTCATGAAGGGTATTTTTTCTAGAAAGAAGAGATTAGATGATTTTGAAACAGTGGCTTTTAATTGAGGCAAATACCCCCAAACTTAAACCTTTGCTTGTCCTCAAGCAAAACACACAAACTATAAAAATAAACATTTCTAAATAAAAACTATCTTGAGCAATGAGTTAATAAGCTTGAACAATGGTCTCAAAACATAAACACATGAAAACTCAAGAAAACTTTCAAAGCGTTGCAAGTTTAGATTTACAATTAGCTAGTCATAGCTCGCTTTAGGTCCCTTCCGTGTGTGTGTGTGTACCCAATAGCACTGAACCAATTAAGCTCGGATGAAGCTATGCAACCACATTACCTTATGAAATAATCAAAATAAACCGCGAAACAACATGCTTAGCACATCACTCAATACAAAGGTATACAAATCGCAATTTCCAAAAATTTGAAATCAAAAGACTCTAGGTAAGTGCATTTTATGCTCCATCTTATCCTAAGTCCACTCTTGTGGGTGAGTGCGTTTTACGCTCCATCTCAACTCAACACAAGATTTGAAATATACAATTTTCTTTCTTTAATCACAATTATAAGAGAGTGCGTTTTACGCTCTATCTCTCCTACGCATGTGTCCATGAGTGAGTGCGTTTTACGTTCTATCTCAACTCACCACATGACCATCAATTCAAACACAACAAATTTGGACACCTTGCTTCGAGTGATGTTTAAACGAGTTCTAGAGTTTATAGATATTTTCCATAAGCATTCGGTTATAAAAGCCTTCACTAAGCACACAACTGGCTCAATACTCATGGGTAGGTGCAAAAAAGTGAAAGGATGCATAAGCAAAAAATAACCAACAATAACGATTAAGCACAAGGACTAAGCAACATTTATCCATTTTCCATGAGTTAGAAACTATTCAGTCAAGTTCTTATCATAGACCATGAATTGTAGTTCAAATCAAATTAAAACAATGCTCAAGGGACATATCCTAAAAATAAATGAAATTTTTTTTTTTGAACAAAAATAAATATCTTAAATCACATAAAAACTAAATTAAAAACACACAAATACGAAGTACTACCCCAAACTTAAACTTGACATTGTCCTCAATGTCTGATATAGGAAAAATTAAAATAGAAGACTTCCCTGAAACCGTGTCAAGCGCCATTGATATCATCTTTCAATACCTCTAAGTTGGGAGCGTACCTGAAAGCAAATGACTAAAGAAATTAAAATGCAATTAAACCACTAAAATGCAATCAAACAAGAATAAAAACAAAATAGTAAACTTGGGTTGCCTCCCAAGAAGCGCTTGGTTTAAAGTCGTTAGCCCGACTCCTCCATTTCATTTCAATCCGGCTCAATCGCAAAATTGACCATTGCATGCCGCCTCGCTGTTCTTTCTTTGATTTGCATGGCATGCATGCCTGGTTGGTGACCCCCAAACTTAATTTCAATTAATGGCACAAAGAAGCTTTCCCCGCCCGCTTCATCCATTGGTAGTGATGTAACATTTGAGGGCTTCGCTTTAGTAGGAGTCATTGTATCAAGATCACCTAGTTTGATCTTTTTAGATAAGTGCCCAATTGCGAACGTTGACAAACTAGGTGCTTCCTCTTCCGTCGTGTCTATGATAAGATTGGGGCATTGGGGCTTGACAAGCACAACGGGCTCTTCTTCTTTCTTCTTTTCCTCGGCCCACCATGATTCCACATTCAGACTAGCTCCATCGTCACATAGAGCCTCGCCTAAGAAATGACTACCAAGTGGACACGGTAATGCAAAACTGCCCGAATCCCTGAGCTTTGGTGGAGAAGGCACTTGGGGCACTAACACAATTGACTCATCTTCGTTTGAACTCATACAAGTCTCTTCGCCGATTGTGTTAACCTTATCCCCAATTGTCTCCTCTATTTCTATCTCTCGTGGCTCATCCAGTTGCAGATTTGGTTCGGGCTCACCATAAGTCTCGGAATCCATGTCATAACACCAATTATTTTGAGGACAGTTGTTCAAAGCTTTGGACATTTGATCAATCTGATTCTGAAGATTTTGAATTGATATGTCTTGACTTTTCAATATCTCCCCTTTCGAAGTCATGATCTTGGTCACAAGTTCCTCAAAGTTTGACATCTTATCTTCTTGTGGCAATGGAGGTGGACATGATAATTCCGGTGCAAAAGCTGGACTTGGAGCATAACATTGATCATCATAATTGTAGCTCCATGTAGAATCCGGGTGATACCCCCAATCTTGGTGATAATCGGGATAAGCATAGTTATTGAGGTAATCACCACCGTAATGTACCGTCCCAAAACTGACAGTGCATTGATGACTCGGATGATTGTCAGCACAATAATTACAAATAACTGTTATACCTTGAGTTCTCTCTGCTACTAAGGCATCCAACTTCCTCGATAGTGTTTCAAATTGTGTTGACAATGCAGAGAGTGCATTGAGTCCATCAATCCATGTTTCCCTTGGTTGAGTCATACTCATGTACGGCCATTGATAAGCAAAATCATCCATGGTGTACCTCGTAAAGCATCAAAACAGAAAAATGTTAAAATAAAGTAAAAATTTATATACAAGTTTAAATTAAGATCAATTTGATTGTAATTAATATTGGAAAAACACTAGAAAAATAATTCCCCGGCAACGGCGCCAAAAACTTGTTGTCCGATTAATAAAACGACAATTACGCGCAAGTATACGCGATCAACAAGTAATAAAGAGTAAGTAGAGTATCGATCCCACGAGGAATTGTTACTAGTCTTTTCCAAGTATTAACCTTTTATCATCTCAATCTTATTTAAACAAACGATAATTGTTTTTGTTGTTTTGCATTAATGAAAATAACAAATAATCAAAGAACTATGAAAAGCTTTAAGATAATGAAATCAAATATTAACAAGTCTAAGATCACAATTTCCCCCAACACTTCACTTGAATATCCTAACTCTCTCTTTTCAACTAGTTAAATCACAAGGATTGTTATCCGAGAATTTACAAGTATATACAAGCCTCTCTCGATGGTCAAATACGTATTTTCCAATGCGGTGTATAAATATCTCTATTCTACACACTAGCAAGAATCCAATGTCAAGAATAATCAACAAGACACGTGTCACCAAATCTCATTAATCACCCTATCAATTACCAACTTTCGCAATGGAAATCATTAAGCATGATTCTCAAATGGATACATGTGGTATTTAGGTATATGTCTATCCTAAATACAATCAAATTATCCATTAATGAGGGTAATAAATAAAACACACGTCACTTAATTTCATAAATTACCCATAGGAATATCTAATTTTCACATGATATCATAACAAGGTCTCAACCTATACTTCCTCTCTCAATTCCATATAAGTTCCCAAGGTAATTACTAGCTAGGCAATTAATCCATAAAGCATAAATTATGATACCCAATTCACAAATGAATAACCAATATCCAAGAGAGAGCATTCAATTCAAACTACATATTGGGTTCCATTGAAATCTTAGAAAATTAGTTCTAGTTCATGGTAACTACAAATAACATCATATTCAAATTATACATCATGTTGGATTACAAAATAGAAGAGAAAACTAGAGATAGAACCACTTTTGTTGATTTTCATATGATGTTTGATGGATTGATGATGAACACTAGCTTCTCTTCCTTGATTTTGCAATCCTTGATGTTTTTGCTCCTTGGCCTTGCTTGATGTAGCTTGATTTTAGCACTTTGGCCCTCTAATTTGATGTATTTGGTAGCTTCCTCTCTCTAGATTTTGTGTTAGAAGGTGTTAGGATGAGTTAGAATGAGTGGGTATGTGTTAGAATGAAGTTCTAGCCGCCACTTTGGTGTTATAAGAGATGGGTGTCTCAAACCCTAGCATTTCCCGAGTTTTGGACCAAAAAATTCGCAAAGTCAGAAGCGTTTCTCGCCCCGGCGCTGGAATAGTGCTGGAATTTGTCGCCCCGGCGATGGAACTCTGTACCGCGAGACAGTTTCGACGTCTGTTGGTAAAATGGCCATAACTTCTTCGTCCGAACTCGGATTAAGGCGATTAAGGAGGCTATGGAAAGCTAAGAAGTAGCTCTACAACTTTCATAACTGGAGCTCGACGAGATAATGCCCAGAGCAAGGTGCAAATTGGCCCCGAAGCAGCTACTGTGTAAAATTCATGCAAAATCCGATGGTAAAAGGACCATAACTCTCTCATACGAACTTCAAATTGGATGATTCCGGATGTTCTGGAAAGCTAAGATCAAAATCTACAACTTTTGTTCTTTGAGTTTTGAGAGATTCGGATTGCATCATGGGTCAAATTGAGAAACAAGCAGCGGAAATGCTAGATTCGAGCCAAAAACGTAACGGTCCAAGGGGCCTTTATTTCAATTCCTACAAAACAAAGTAAAAACACATAAAAGCACACAAAAACATATAAAAGTAATACAAAACTACATTACACAATAATAAGATGAAAACACATAAAATCAAACGAATTAGCTAAAGACTTACAAATTATTAAGGCTAAAAGTACTCAATTTGTGTATATAAAACACACTCATCAAATGTAGTGCAGTGTTACAAAGAAAGCTACCTCCTAAATTGAAGGATCTAGGTAGTTTCACCATACCATGCACTATTGGTAGCCTATCATTTAGCAAATGTTTATGTGATTTGGGTGCTAGCATAAATCTTATGCCTTTATCAGTATATACTCAGTTAGGACTTCCTGCACCAAAGCCCACAAATATATCTCTTCAGCTTGCCGATAGGTCCGTTACTTATCCAAGGGGGATTGTGGAGAACATTCTTGTAAAGGTGGATAAGTTCATCTTTCCAGCTGATTTTATCATCCTAGACTATGAGGAAGATAAAAACATTCCCACTATTCTTGGGAGACCTTTTCTAGCCACTAGGAGAACTCTGATAGATGTGCAAAAGGGAGAGCTTACTATGCGGGTTCAGGACCAAGAGGTCACATTCAATATATCTAAGGCTATGAAATTTTCTTCAGATGATGAAGAATGCTTCTAGGTGGATGTGATTGAGCAGGTTATGAATGATGAACTTTTGAATGTTTTGAATAATGATCCATTGGAGACCACTCTATTAGGGGAATTTGACATGGATGATCGAGAATTGATTGAATACTTACAGATTTTGGATACAATACCACGGGGGAGCAAGTTTAAGATCCCGTTTGAATCTTTGGAATGTGCAGACAATTATGCAGATCGGTTGAGACCATCTCTTGAGATACCTACTTCACTTGAGCTCAAACCATTACCTAATCATCTCAGGTATGCTTATTTGGGTCAATCATCTACTTTACCTGTTATTATTGGTTCTGTACTTAACGAATTTTTGGAAAGTAAGCTGTTACGAGTTCTTCGAGAATACAAAACTGCAATTAGATAGACCATTGCTGACATCAAAGGACTTATCCCACCATTCTGCATGCACAAAATTTTGATGGAGGATGATAGCAAACCTACAGTAGAACAACAGAGGAGACTCAATCCAATTATGAAAGAGGTAGTCAAGAAAGAGATCTTAAAATGGCTGGATGCTGGGATTGTATATCCCATTTCTGACAGTTCTTGGGTGAGTCCGGCTCAATGTGTACCAAAGAAAGGGGGTATGACTGTAGTAGCAAATGAAAACAATGAGTTAATACCGACAAGGATAGTGACCCGGTGGAGGGTTTGTACGGATTACCGAAAACTTAATAAAGCAACCCGAAAAGATCATTTTCCACTACCTTTCATTGATCAGATGTTGGATAGATTGGCTGGACATAGGTACTACTGTTTATTGGATGGTTATTCCGGGTACAATCAGATTGCAATTGCTCCGGAGGATTAGGAAAAGACTATGTTCACTTGTCTGTATGGTACTTTTGCTTTTTCGAGGATGTCGTTCAGATTGTGTAATGCACCGGCAACTTTTCAGAAGTGTATGATGGCAATTTTCTCAGACATGGTGGAACGCAATGTGGAGGTTTTCATAGATGATTTTTCAGTATTTGGGGACTCTTTTGACAGATGTTTGGAAAATCTAGTCATGATATTGAAAAGGTGCGTGGAAACTAATTTGGTGCTCAACTGGGAAAAGTGCCATTTCATGGTGCAAGAAGGGATCATCCTCGGGCATAAAGTGTCAGCAAAAGGTTTAGAGGTGGACAAAGCCAAACTTGAAACAATTGAAAACTTACCACCACCACCTTCAGTGAAGGGGATTCGTAGTTTTTTGGGACTTTTCCAAAATCACGAAGCCTTTATGCAGTTTATTGGAGAAAGACGTCCCATTCAAGTTTAACGAGGCTTGTTTGACAGCATTTGAGCTATTAAAAAAGAAATTGACCACATCACCAGTGATAGTGGCACCAGATTGGTCAATGTCATTCGAATTAATGTGTGATGCTAGCGACTACGCAGTTGGAGCTATTTTGGGACAACGCAAATAAAAGGTTTTTCATGCCATTTATTATGCGAGCAAAACCTAATTGATGCACAGCTCAACTACACGACTATTGAGAAAGAGTTGCTTGCAGTAGTCTATGCTTTGGACAAGTTTCGGTCAGACTTGATTGGGACCAAGGTGGTGGTATACACGGACCATTCAGCCATACGGTATCTGATTTCAATGAAAGATGCTAAGCCGAGGTTAATTAGATAGATTCTACTGCTGCAAGAATTTGATTTAGAAATTCGGGACAGAAAGGGGACTGAAAACCAGCTGGCTGACCATCTATCAAGATTGGAAAATCCGGGTCAAGATAAGAAAGACAGAGTTTTAATTAATGAGTCTTTCCTGGATGAGCAGCTATTTATGGCTCAGGGCGAATGCCCGTGGTATGCTGATTTTGCTAACTATTTGGTTAGTAACACCCTTCCCCTGGACTTAACATGGCAACAAAAGAAAAAGTTTCTTCATGATCTCAAAAGGTACATGTGGGATGAGTCATTTTTGTTCAAGCATTACGCAGATCAAATGATTCGACGGTATGTTCCACAAAGTGAAATTGAGAGCATCCTACATCATTGTCATGATTCACTGTATGGAGGACACTAGGGGGGTGAAAAGACAGCTGCTAAGGTATTACAAGTAGGATTTTTCTGGCCCACGCTGTATAAGGATGCCCACCATTTCGTTCAGAGATGTGATAGATGTTAAAGAATGGGAAATATCTCCAAACGTCACGAGATACCATTGAACACAATTTTAGAAGTTGAAGTCTTTAATGTTTGGGGAATAGACTTTGTGGGTCAATTTCCTTCCTCTTTCAACAACCTCTACATTCTTTTGGCAGTGGACTATGTCTCTAAATGGGTGGAAGCCAGTGTTTTGCCGACTAATGATGCCAAGGTAGTGCTAAAATTTTTGAAAAAAAATATCTTCACAAGATTTGGTACCCCAAGGGCAATGATCAGTGATGAAGGGAGCCACTTTTGCAATAAGTACTTCGTAACTCTCTTGGCTAAGTATGGGGTCAATCATAGAATTGCTACAACCTATCACCCCTAGACCAATGGTCAAGCAGAGGTCTCTAACAGAGAAATGAAGAGAATTCTAGAAAAGATCATCAATCCTACTAGAAAAGATTGGTCAATGAAGTTGGATAACGCACTTTAGGCTTACAGGACAGCATATAAGACACCCATTGGCATGTCTCCGTACCAGCTAGTCTATGGCAAGGCATGCCACCTCCTTGTTGAACTCTAGCACAAAGCATACTAGGACATTTGAAGCCATCTCTTGAGATACCTCCTATACTTGAGCTTAAACCTTTACCTAATCATCTTAGGTATGCTTATTTGGGTGAATCATCTACTTTACTTGTTATTAGTGCATCTGTACTTAATGAATTTCAGGAGAGTAAGCTGATTCGAGTTCTTTGGGAGTACAAAACTGCAATTGGATGGACCATTGCTGACATCAAAGGAATAAATAGAATCTCATTTTTTTGTTTAGAATTTCTAATTACATTTTTTATAAATAAATAATATTTATTTTACAATAAGGGTAAGCCCCTTTAGCGATCAACGACTTTCTAGATAATATAGATTTCAACATTAATCATAAAAGAACCTTTCAGTGAATAGTTACCGTACAATTCAATCCTTCTACCATACAATGTCCCAATTAAATATAAGACATGGAATTACTGTCAAGTCTTATTTCATTTAATTATATATATTTCGATTCTCAAATGCACAACTCTGATTAATGCAAATTAGAAACACTTTTCTAATTTCATTCTGCTTTGGCCAAAGACTTCTGAGTTGTCATTTATCGAATCACGTAG
Organism: Aralia elata; assembly: GCA_034770075.1. NCBI lineage: Eukaryota > Viridiplantae > Streptophyta > Magnoliopsida > Apiales > Araliaceae > Aralia > Aralia elata. Next base: position 913,914 of record JAVJAP010000243.1, on the reverse strand, counting down.
GACATTCACTCATTTTACTAGAAGTGGTAGATTCTTTGTCGACCATTCACCTATCTCCATGTACAACTTATTATACCCAATCATATCCTTTGATATACCCTAAAGGTCTTAAGGGACGTGTCAAAGTATAACTCATCATACACAAGATACTATGATGATTTCAATTCTAAGGATCACTTGTACTACTCACTTAAGGAATTCCTATTAACATGCAAGTAAAACTCCATTAGGTATTCTTTTAGCGAGCCAAGTTCAGTGAACTTATTCTCTAATAAGCACCAACATACTTGCTTTAGTGTCTCCATATAAATGATTATGAGATCAATCATCCTCTTCCTAAGAGCAAATAAAGTATTTACTAATCTATCCGGATTCACTAATCCCCTTTTAGTAATCCAACGATTAGGAACGATTTTAGTTTTAAGCTATCTAGAATTTAGATCTCATTAGCATGATCGTCATCATGATTCTAAAAGTATTGCTCAAAACTATGGGTTTGTCACACTTAATATAACAACATCATGTAGATAATAAAAATGACTTTAATAAATAAATTCTTTTATTAATAAACGAATAAGATTACAAAGTATATGCTACATCATATCAAATATGGTTGGCTTGTGTGCATACTACTTTCAGAAAAGGGCCAAAGGATCTTCTGTAAAGAAGAACAATTCAAAGAAGGTATAAGGAAAGGCAAAAATAAAGGACAATAAGAACAAAACTTATGCGGATAGCAAAGGAGTTTGCTTCCACTGCAAGAAGCCTAAACATTGGAAATAAAACTGTAAGGAGCATCTTGTATAGGCTAACCAGAAGAAGCTTAGTGAAGTTTCAGTTACAGATATAGGTTTGTTCATGATTGAAATAAATCTTTTTGTAAGTCAAGGTTCTACTTGGGTATTGGATACCGATTGTAGTTATCACATATGCATTTGGATGCAAAGACTAAGCAGAAGTAGAAAGCTAAACAAATGGGAAGTAATCCTGAGCATGGGGAATGAAGCAAATGTTGCTGCATTAGCCGTAGGAACTTATAGTTTAGCTTTGCCTACGGGTAAGTCTATTAAGTTAATAAGTTGTTATTATGTTCCAATTCTCATTAGAAACATTATTTCTTTTTGTTTTGGACAAGGAAGGTTCTGTTATTATATTTAAGAACAATTGTTGCTCTATTTATAATAATAATGTTTTGTTTGAAACTAGAAGATTACTTGATGGACTTTGTAACTTAACTTACATGAAAATAATTTTGCAAATTCAACAAACTAGTAAAAGAAAAGGAGATGAACATTCAAACAGTTGAATGTGTATTTGATGAAATACAAATCTGAATCATTTGAAAGGTTCAAAGAATTCAGAAGTGAAACAAATTGACAAAGTATTTTGATCAGATCGAGGAAGGAATACTTGTGCAATGAGTTTCTAGATCATCTCAAAATGGTATTTTCTAATGATGGACGCTTCCTGATATACAATAATTGATTGGTGTATCTAAAAGAAAAATCGTACCATGTAAGACATGGTGCGGTCCATAATAATTTTTACCGACATTCTAGTATCCTTTTGGGGTTATGCCCTAGAAATGGTTGCATATCTACAAAATAAGGTAACCTCAAAATCCGGTCCAAAGACTCCATATGAGTTATGGATAGAGAGGATTCCTACTCTTAAATATGTTAAGATAAGGGGTTGTCCAACTTATGTGAAAAGGTTTCAAAAGGATAAGCTTAAGACAAAATTTGACAAGTACAAATTTGTGGAACTTCTTAAAGTAAGTTTAGGATAAGAGTTCTATAATCCTACTGAGCAAAAGGTGTTTGTTGTGAAACACCATGCCTTCTTGGATAAAGGTGTTTATCATTGAAGGAGCTGGTGGGAAGGTAATAGATCTTGAAGGAGTTCAAGAACCACAAAGCACTTTAAGTCAAACCGAGAAACTTGTAGATAGACCTCTTGTATCACAACCGAATCGTAAATCTGGAAGAGTATCGAAGATACCTAGGACGTATGGATTCATCATAGAGGATGATGATGAGGTACGCATCATAAAGGATGATAATCCAGTTATATACGATGAGGCTAAGAGTTGTAGATACTCAGAGAAATGGCAGATGACCATAAAATCCAAAATGGACTCCATATATGAAAAACCAAGTGTGGACTTTAGTTAACCCTCCGATAGGCATAAAGCCTAAAGGGTGTATATGGATCTTTAAAAGAAAGACTGGAGCATATGGCAAGGTGGAGACCTATAAGACCAGACCTATTTAAAAGGTTTCAAATAAAGTCAAGGAGTTGACTGTGATAAAATCTTATTACCAGTAGTAATGCTGTAATACCCAAGAATTTTGAATATTATTATTATTGACTTTTCCATTTAAGTTAAATTTTTTTAATTCGAATATGAGTATACGTGATATGTCATCTTGGTAGTGATGTGATAAAGTGATTTCTTGTTTTATTTATTAAAGGAATGATTTATTAAGAAAGAATTTATTAATGATAATTAATTATTGTGTGACTAATAATCTCTATTAAATTATTTAAGTGTTATATGCCCTGCTACTTGAGGTGTAACCGTGTGATGAAATAATAAAGTTTCTGTATTCATTTAATAATATAAAAGGGATGTACGACATTTAAATTGCATGAACATTCTATATGAGATATTGATGTGCGATATGGACTGTTAAATGTGCATTTTAATTACAGGAGGTAATAATGGAAGTAAACTAATAATTGTTAGATAATAATTATTTTAATACTTGAATGTTTATTGTAATAATATTCTATTATAGGAATAATGGAATAATAATGTACATTAAATATTGGGTGTTAGTAATTTATTAGATTTTACTTAATTAATGTGCATGGATTATATGATATGTGTACATGTGACTTTATTGATACAATGTGGTAGCATTTAATTATCTAATACACTACGTGACCTAAGTTACATTTTAAATCAAAGTGTGTTAATAAGCCTTGTTGGAATATCTGAGTTCTTTGTCCCAAATTGAGAGTCACCTCTTTGCCCAATTAGAATTTACGTGAAGAACAAAAAGGCTACAAGCCTAGCTCTTCTTCTTCTCCTTATAATCAGGCATGCAATCTCAGATTAATGATGAAAGGGGGAGTGGTGCTAATAGTGCAATCCACCAACTTTCCATTAACCACTAGCTTTTATCTTCTTCCTTTGGTTCACGAAATTGGATAATGGCTTGGCATGGATAATACCTTCTCTATAAATTGGAAGCCTTACTTCACAAAAATTGGGTGGCAAAATCTGAGTTTTAGTCCATTAGGAGTGATAATCTGCTATTAGCTTCAAGAAGGTAATAATATTGCTTTAGTATGTTTTAATTTCAAGTTTGGCAAAATCTTAAAAATGCATGAAAATTCTCTTCTTAATTAGTTGGTAGTTGATGCTATGTTGTTATGTGAGTCCATATGTATGCTAAGAACACAATGTGATTGAATTTAGCTGCATCCAGGAAGGTTTAACCATGTACATTGTAGGATCCTGCTGAAACAGGGCAAACTTGGCACTGAGTCGAAGTGGCGCAGCTGCGCCACTTCTGTAGTACAAACCTGCGCAGCTGCGCCGGGTGTCAGCTTCGAAAAGTAAAATTTTTTTTGCTTCCTCTGGTTTTCTGAACATGCTAGTTGACTTTACTAAGTATGTAAATGAGTTTAAAATCTAGCTATTGGTAGCTTTGCATGCAATGAGCTATACTAGCTTGGTTGGAATGATTTTAAAAGGAAACTTAAAGTTTTAAAAGTGGACTTTGACAAACCTTGTAACCCTCGAGTGCTGATTTTTTTTAGCTTATGAATGTGACTCAGTTATGTGTATACATGAACATGAAACATGATTCGTAGTCGCTTTGCATATTTAGCTTGGCTTAGTATGATTTTTGAAAGAGAAACTTAAGAATTTAAAGCTAGGAGTGATGAGATATTAAATTACTTGTGATCTGACATTGGAACATGTGTGATAACACTCCTTGCACCTTTAAACAAGACTAATGTGTGCACACAACTAGTTGAGCATGATATAGTACATCCAAACGTGTTTTAAAATGAGTTCTCGAATGATGAACTATGCTAACAATGTGTAAACGAGTCATATACATATGAGTATGCATAGTAAGAGTTCATTAAACATGATGTGTGTGTGTGTGTCCCTCTAGTACGTTATAACATTGCATCGTTCAAGCATGAATTTAGGTAAAATTTCCAAGTTGTGAACTATGTTAACGAAGTATAGATGATATGAACACATGAGCATGCGTATTTCCGATGTTGTAACCTTTGTATATGAATAAGTACTTGGTATGGTAAGTCACATGGATTCTTAAACTTGTCCGACATTATTTTACCAAAAGTTCTAGACTAAGAAATTATAGAGTAGTAATATAAACTTGAAATGATCATGTGAGCATGCAAACCTCTTTAACGTGTTTACATAGTAATTGTTAATGTATCGGTATGCTAGATAGTGGACTGAAACCAGGAAGGCAAAAGCTCAACCCTGGTCTGGCCAGGGGACAGCGCAGCTGCGCCGTCCCTAAGCTTAACCAGGGCGCAGCTGCGCCCTCCTGCAGAATAGTCAAGTTGATTCTTTTTGTAATCTGAGTCTTGTGGATTGCTTGCATTGTTATTCTAAAGTGTAGAGCAGAAGTTGTAGTAATGTTTTTGGTATCCAAGTATGATGTGGTATTATTTGATGTATGAAATTGTATGACTAATGGAATTCCTATTTATAATTATTATACAATAGGATTGCAACGTGTCATTAAGCTTTAAATTCGTAGACTACGCTAAAGGCAAGTTCCCTTTTTTCCGAAACTTTACTTTGTGCAAGTTTCCTTTAACCCTACTCAATTTACATTCGAGCAGGATGTGGTATATTGTGCAAGTATTCGAACCCTTTCTCTTTATTGAACAAGCATGTAAACTTATATATTCATGTATCATATAAGTATGTGACAATGACTCTATTGCTTTATAAACTGTCATTCATATTCTAAGGATTGGTTTAAGATTAATATCCCTTAAACCTCATTGCGAGTGTTGGTATTCATTAAATCATTGAATAAGATTATAAAAGTTGTCTAAACCATTGTTTTGGTTAGACTATTATACATGTGTTAGAAAGCGATTCCAAACAAATTGTCTTGGTGAGGACTTTTATCTATTGAGATGAACAACCCTTAAAAATGGGAAATTATATATTGTCGGGGAACCGACGTGCGCACTCATAAGCATGTGACAGTTATGCATAATCTGGGGTACTATATGAAAGTAGTATGCACACAAGCCAATCATATTTGATATGATGTAGCATATACTTTGTAATCTTATTCATTTATTAATAAAGGAATTGATTTTCTTAAAAGGCATTTTATATTATCTACATAGTGCTGTTATATTAAATATGATAAACCCATAGTTTTGAGCAATGCTTTTAGAATCATGATGGTGATCATGCTAATGAGATCTAAATTCAAGATAGCTCACAAACTAAAATTGTTCCTAATCGTTGGATTACTAAATTGGGGATTAGTGAATCCGGATAGATTAGTACATACGTTGCTTGCTCTTAGGAAGAGGATGATTGATCTCATAATCATTTGTGTGGAGACACTAAAGCAAGTATGTAGGTGCTTATTAGAGAATAAGTTCACTGAACGTGACTCGCTAAGGAATACCTAATGGAGTTTTACTCGCCTGTCAATAGGAATTCCTATAGTGATAGTAGTACAAGTGATCCTTGGACTTGAGATCATCATAGTATCTTGTGTATGATGAGTTATACTTTGACATGTCCCTTAAGACCTTGTGGGTATATCAAAGGGTATGAATGGGTATAATTAGTTGTACATGGAGATAGGTGAATGATCAACAAAGAATCTACCACGTCTAGTAAAAGATGTGAATGTCCTATGTGATTCGATAAATGACAACTCAGTAGTCCTTGGCCAAGACAGAATGAAATTAGAAAGGAGTTTCTAATTTGCATTAATCAGAGTTGTGCATTTGGGAATCGAAATACATATAATTAAATAAAATAAGACTTGACAGTAAATCCATGTCTTATATTTAATTGGGACATTGTATGGTAGAAGGATTGAATTGTACGGTAACTATGCACTCAAAGGTTCTTTTGTGATTAATGTTGAAATCTATATTATCTGGAAAGTCGTTGATCGCTAAGGGGGCTTACCCTTATTGTAGAATAAATATTATTTATTTAAATGAATTAAATAGTTTAATTTATTTATTTAAATAAGATTAGAATTGTTCTAATTGATTTATTCACAACCGGTTCAATATGGAGAACCTAAAGGGTCACACCGCAAAAGGAAAATATTTATTTAAGAAGTAAATGGCATAATTGTAATAATAAGTTAAGTGTATTTAATTTACTCTATGGAGATAGAATAAATTAAATAGCTTAATATTTATTATTTAATATTTTGGAAATATTAAATATAAATTAATAAGAGGAGTCTTATTATTATTATTACTTTTACTATTATTTAATTCCTAATAAGGATTAGGAATTAATTAATAGAAGTACTCTCCCATGAATTCCTAATTGAGTTAGGAGCATAATTAATTAAAGGAGTTTAATTATAATAGAAACCCTAATCCTAAATAGTTTAGGGAAAGGGTTATTCCTACATCTATAAATAAGAGGGGTCTTATCATAGATTAGGGTTACACACTCTTGCATTAGATTGTGGAGAGTACTTACAATTTCTATAGAGATAGAAACTAGGGTTTTGCCAAATACTCAACTTCTTGAATACTTGTTCTTCCTTGGTGGATCACCTCTAGAGGCCAAACACTTGGGTGGCTAACGTTGATCAAAGGAAGGAATCACACCGTAGCATTCGAGGAGAACAGGAAGGACTAGGAGTTGAACTTGTACCCGAAGAAGCTTTGTTCTACGAGGGTATAATTTCTTATTCTCTTTCTCTTTCGTTTATTTCGTTAATTGAGCACATTGATCGATCATGGTGATGGTTTGTATAAAATTTTAAAATCCGTTTTATCGCGCTTCCGCACTATTTATGTAATTTGATTGCATGTTCGCACTATATACAAACCTAACACTATAGGCTGATCACCTGTGTACTTATTTTTATTGGATTTTCAGTATAAAACTGTTAATTCTAGCAAGAGTTCTTAGTCCTTTAGTGACTACTCAGTGTTCATATTCTTGGACTTGAAATGATTAGATGCAAGATTCCTATTGATATTCTTCAGTCCATAGCGACTCTTATGTATAACAATTACTTTTCCTTATTATCCTTGAATTATCCTTTACTGTCATACCCTTGAAATTTGAGCTTCATATTGTTCACCCTCATTGTATATACTTGTTGGGCAAATTTGTTGCTCATTCTTGCTTTCTTTAAATCTTTCAGTTAAGGCAGAGCGAGGTGAACCTTCAGGCAAGGATAAGGAAAAGGGCAAAACTACGGAGTAGCTTTGTTCTCCCTTAGGAAGGAGATTAATCACTATGTTGTATAAGTTTTCTAACTTTGGTTATGTAATAAGCTTAGGCATGGATCATGTATTAGTACTATGTATCAGTTTAAATTAAGACTTTTGGATAGTATTGTAGTATCGGTTGCGAGACCTTGGGACGAGAATAATTATATTAAATTAATGTAATTTATTATATCCTTTCGGCTGCATTAATTTTATGTCATTATTGTGTTAGAACGTGACGAACCAAATTCGAGACAGTGACGTCTGAATTTGAGGGCGTCACAAATGCTCAAGTCCATTCGAATTTTGCTTGTGATTGCAGCTTATTATTACGAAATCTGGCAAATGGATGTGGAGACGTCCTTCCTCAATGAAGACTTGAGGAGAATATATGTATGATACAACCAGATGGATTTGTTTTAATGGTTGAAGCAAATCATGTATATGAGCTATAACAATCTATTTATCGATTGAAGTAAGCTTCTCAAAGATAGAACATTCATTTTGATGAGACAATTAAAAGAGTTTGATTTTATCAAAAATGAGAATGAACCTAGTGTGTACAAAAGGGTCAGCGGGAGAGCAGTAACATTCCCAATACAATATGTTGATATATTACTCATAGGCATTACACACCAATGCTACAATCAGTAAAGATAAAATTGTCTAAACATTCCTCCATGAATGACGTGGGAGAAGCATCCTATAAATTGGAGATATAAATCTATATAGATAGATTTAAAAGGATGTTCGGCTTGACCCAAGGAACGTATATTCATTCGATGCTAAAGGCGTTTAGCATGACAAACTCCAAGAGAGGTCTCATGATGATGAGCCATAGAGTGTATCTCTTTAAGTTGTCCTCAATGAAAGAGAGATCGCATGAGTTACTATCATGTATGCAATGAATATACAAGACCTAATGTTGATCAGTCATATTCTGGAGAATATGTAATAACCGAGATTAGCATGTAGCTTGATGTATATTAATTAAATGAATTTTTATGTGAAATATATTTTTTTATGTGATTTAATAAATATGTATATGTGTTATATATTTATATTTATTTTTGTGTGATGAGATGTATATTAATAGTTGGTTTAGACAAATTTAATTATTTGAACTTACTAAGGAAGCTAATGCTTCAAGTTAAGTGGTTAAAATTCGAATTTGAGTTCGAAATAGAATTTGGAGAAACGGACTGCGGATTTGAATCCGGGACGTCTAAATTAGTCAGAATAGACCTTAAACACATTTTGTGTCGGGGTTGACTTTTTCGGTAAAAAGTCAAACTCGAATTTCGGAGATGAATTTGACGAAACGAATATTCCCATGACGATGAGAACGTCGATTTTAGTAGGAATCGACTGTCTTCACGAAAAAGTTGATTTCGGATGCCAAAATGGTAAAATGGGCCATTAATTGGCTAAATGGGTAGGGTCCTTCTAATGTGTGCCCTAAGGGCGCACATTATACATAAGAATCGAGAGAATATTCCCTTGATTCTTGTGCATATTCTCTTAATTTCTGCGTTTATACACAGATCAAGGGAATATGTATAGGAATCAAGGAAATATTCCCTCGATTCCTGTGTATAATGTGTGCCCTTAAGGCACACATTCAGAAAATCCAAATGGGTATTATAAGGAGAAGGAATTAAATTAGATGAGAGTGGGCCCATGAGGGCTGCTGATTATTAGACCAAATTGGAGGAAAGAGAGAGACATTTCAGCAATAAGGGAAGGAAGTAACGAAAGGATTAATTCCCAAAACCTTTCCAATTCCCTAACTTTCCATCTTCTCCTTATTCAATTACTCAATTCGTCTGATGAAGAGAAAGTTGAAGAGTTGTGAACTAAAGATTAAGAAGATGAAGAGACGGAAGATGAAAGGCAAGTATAATCAAGCCTCTATAAATACTTCCAACTTTGAAAGCCTTGCATTTTTTGGGCAAAGTCTATATACGTAAAGAAAATTGAGGGAGAGTTAGAGAGCTTGTGAAGAAGAAGATGGAGCAAAGGAGCTAGCAGATTTCAGTAAGAAAACAAGGAAGAAAAGGAATACTACCAAGCTTGAGTTTGGAGGAATCATCCAAGAGGTAATTCTAAAACTATATCACAAATTGATGATGTTCATGTTTGGTTATGAGAGATAATGTTTGAATTCTAAAACCATATTACAATTCTATTTTTGTATATGCTTGGTTGTGGGAGATAATCTATTGATGGGGGTCATGAAGGACCCTAAGTTATAAGGTTGCGATGTTGGAGATTATATGTGCTTCATGTGTTTATAAGAATGCATGTAAGGTAGTTGTTATAATGCCTAAAAGAAAGAAAGAATAGAAATTTGGTTTGAAACTGATTTTTGAAAGACTAATAACCTTTTGTATTAATATAAATTCTGAGCTTTGACATGAGTAATAGATACTCTTATGAGTCATGAGATTAACCTAAGTGGAATGGAGTAACAATGTTTTGAAACGAAGTCATGGCAAAATTTTTGGTGAAGTATGTTAACATTGAAAAACTTGATCACAAGGGACTTTTGAGCCATAATATCAATCTGTTAATGATGCTAAAAACTGGTGGATTCTTGGGGGTTTTGTAGAGAATGTTTTAAGCTTTCCATAGCCTCTGGAACGGACTAATTCCGACTTAAAATGAAAAATTTATGAAGTTTTAAGCAAAGTAAGAAAAATAAAGCATGCTGAAATTTATTTCTGATGGAGTAGCGCGCCCCGCGCTGCTAGTAGCGCACCTTGCGCCCAGTGATCAGAATTGGAACTTATTGAAATGTTGTAGTTCATGTTTTAAGCTTTTCATAGCCTCTGGAACGGACTAATTCTGTACTACCAGAGAATTTTAGATAATATTAATATTGACCTTCCTATTAAAGTGAATGTTTATTCGAATATGAGTATACGTGATATGTTCTTTTTGGTAGTGATGTGATAAAGTGATTATTGTTTTAATTATCAAGTAGTGATTTAATAAGAAAAGAATTTATTAATGTTATCTTAGTTAATTAATTATTGTGTGACTAATAATCTCTATTAAATTATTTAAGTGTTAGATGCCATGCTACTTGAGGCGTAACCGCATGATGAGTTGTATATTAATTATAATAAAGTTTCTGCATTCATTTAATAATATAAAAGAGATGTGTGACATTTAAATTGTATGAACATCCTATGTGACATATTGATGTGTGATGTAGACTATTAACTGTGCATCTTAATTACATGAGATAATAATTGAAGTGAACTAATAATTGTTAGATAATAATTATTTCAATACTTAAATGTTTATTGAAATAACAGTATGTATTATGGAATAATGAAATAATAATAAATATTGATTAACTGTGTATTAGTAGGTAATTAGATTGCACTCTAATAAATGAACATGGATTATATGATTATGGGCATATGTATTCCTACTTCAATACAAGGTAGTGTCATTAGGCTATTCAATGCACATTTTAACCTAAGTCGGATATAACCTAAGTGTACAATAGCACCCAAGTATATTAATAGTCTCAATTGCAATGTCTGAGTTCTTGTGTCCCAAAAGGAGTGTCACCTTCTTGCCCAAATTCTCATTCACGTAAAACACCAAAAGGCTATAAGCCTAACCCTTCTCCCTTCTCCTCAAAATCAACCATACAGACCTCAGATTCATGATGAAAGGGGGAGTGGTTCAAATAGTAAACTACCAACTTCTCATTAACCTTCATCTTCTTCCTTATTCCATTGGTTTGAATCAATGGGCAAAATCTGATTTTGGACAAAAGAAACTCTATAAATTGAGGCTTTCTCTTCTTCATTTTCGTTGCTAGAAATCTGAGTTAAGTTCCATTGGAGAGTGAGTAAGTGAGGTATCAGTTGATAGCATCAGAGAATTAAATTAGCTTCAAGAGGTAAAACTCCATTTAACTGTGTTCTTAATTTCTTAAGTTCAATCCTTAGGAAATTGCCATAAATCTCTTGTTAGTTGGTTAGTAATTGATGCCATGATGTTAAACTAAGCTTATGTACATGATATAGATGGAATGTGGTTGTTTAAGTAGCATGTGGATATGATTTTCGAGATTGATTTTGGAAATTTTGCCGATACAGGGAGTTCCCTGGTTCTGCCGAGGAGCAGCGCGTCCGCGCTACTCCCCAGGCAAAACCAAGCGCGGTCGCGCCGTGCACCAAAAGGAAACTCCATTTTTATTAGTTCTGATATGTTGAGCAAGCTTGATTGCTTTGATTTTAGTCATTAATAACTCTGAATTACTGATATAGGATTTCAACATTCGATAACATTCCCTTTAGTTGCGTTAGTGTGAGTTTTACATGAAAACTTATAAGACCAACATTGTTGAAAACAACCTTATGTGTATTCTGATTTCATGAGCATACGTAAGTAACTTATATAAGGATGTAAATGAGTATCACATATCATCCAAAGCCCTCTTGCATGATATGAGTTGTGTTAGCTCGGTTCTAACGACTTTCTAAAGGAAAACTTGAAGTGTTGGAAGTGAAACTTACCGAACTTTGTATCTTTGATGTTCTGAGCTTACAAGCATGTATAATAGGACTTCATATGCCTCTAGACATGATCGTTATGCTCACCGGTGCGATTAAGCATGTTCTCATAATTACAAGTATGCTTTAAAACAAGTTTTCAAGCGATGAACTACGCTAACCATGTGAACGTAATATATGTACGAGCATGCATGTTATAGTTTGCCTAGCAACATCGAGTGATATATTAATCGTCATGACTCGCCTTTATGAAATACACTTGTTAAGTATGTTACTTTACGAAGTTCAAATGGAATGAAATGTTTGGAAATGGCTTGGGACAAGCATGCTAGATATTCAACTAAAGTTTATACCTTCTGACGTGTATATGTGTTATGTATCAGTAGCATTGTATGATAAAATTTAAGCTAAGACCATACAGGAGACAAGCCTGCACTGGAGCTAACAGGGAGCAGCGCGGCCGCGCCACTCCCTAGCTATATTCCAGCACGGTCGCGCCGTCCTGCAGTGCATTCTGATTATTTTATTGTGAAGTATGTGTGCATTAAGCTTTAGTACATGATTAAACTGAGACTTCTATTACGTGACCATGTTAAGACTATATAGAACCAAGGTTTAAAAGTGTTTATGAGTTTTCTAAATGAGTTTCAAAGCGAGATCGATAACGATTTCAAACAACGTGATGTGTTGGTCTATGGTCAGGATTAGCGTCTAAGGTGGGACTAAAAATGTGTTATACTTGTGTGTATATGTGAGAGTCATAATGTGGAATTATTTGAATTATGAACTTGTATGACTAATAAAATTCTCATATATAACTATTATACAATAGGATTGCAACGTGTCATTAAGCTTTAAATTCATAGACTACGCTAAAGGCAAGTACTCGAACCCTCTCTTTTTATTGAGTAAGTTCTTAAACTTGTATATTCATTTATCGTACAAGTATATGCTGGTGAGAATGACTTTTATGCTTTATAAATTGTCATTCATATTCTGAAGTTGGTTTGAGATTAATATCCCTTAAACCTTATTGCAAATGTTGGATTCAATATGTCCTTGTGTATGGTGGTAAAGTTGTCTACGCCATTGTTTCGGCTGGACCTATATGCATGTGTTTAAAAGCTACCCAAACCAATTATCTTGGTGCGGACTCTTATCTACTGAGATGAACAACCCTCATTAAAGAGGAAATTATATTGTCGGGGAACCGACGTGCGCACTTATAAGCATGTGAAAGTTATGCATAACATGGAGTACTATAGTGTAACACCCCCTTTCTAAAATAGAAAGAGAAGTTACACGCAAAACACATCAAAACTACAAAATGAATAGAGAGCTCCATGCCACAAAAGAATATCTCTAATAACTGATAAATACCATAAGTCAAGCCATAATAAACTGTCAAACTGGCTCAAATCACAATTCGAAATAATTATTACAACTCCAATAAAACCAATGTATCATAATCTAAACAAATTATCTAAATCATTTGGAAAGAAGGGAGCTCTCATCACACTTGTCCTTGGTCCCCCTGATTACCTGCCGGAAGAAAAATACAGCATGAGCCAAATGCCCAATACGGATATAGAATACAAGAATAATGAATTGATTAACTAACTTAATCAAATGAACTGAATTGAAACGAACGAAAGTAACACAATGAAATAATAGGCTGAATCAAATGGCTGAGTGTTATTTCATACCGAGCTCAAAACAAAATAGAAATATACCTTGCCACACAGACAAGTCAAATAATGCCACACATGCAAGTTACACACATTGGACCGCAAATCCAAATGCATGTAAAATCGGAAGGCGTGTTTGGAACAAACATCACCAATCTGCAGAACAGAACAGAACAGAACAGAAAACTAGGGTCGACCCATATGCCTCCCACAACAAATCACCAAAGGCCAACTCTCACCGGAGTACAAAACGAAGACGCCGTGGACTGATCACACTGCCACAGAAGGTGTCATGCCTCGGTGCCAAGAGGACATGCCTGTGGTACCCCCACAGGTGGTTATAGCTCAGGTATACCCTACGGTATAATCTCACAAAAATACCATGTCACAACACATGCGACACAATATCGACACAATGGGGGTTTCTAATATGTACATGTTAAACTGAACGAATCATTAACACAAAGTTTCCTAAAAATATTAACATGTACATTACTATAAACATCAAAATAAATTCTAAACATGATACACTAGTCTAAAGAGTACAAATAGGAGTTCCAAATATCGACGCCAAAATAAACTATTAAAATTAATTTGGCAAAAAAATAATCATGAGAGGCAATACTAAATTTCGAAACGAGTGGCATGAATAAATTAAAATCACAAGAGCTTCACTGAAAGAGTACGGAATCCGTACCTGGATTAAGTATTGTAATACCCGAAATTATATTCCATATGTAACTCCTTAAATCCCCTCCGTTCGAACTAAGTACACAAATTAATAAAATAAATTAATAAACTATGCGTTAAATTACTAATTTCTTTTTCGTTTTTTTAAGACTCATATTATTATAATTATTTATTATTATTATTATTACTATTATTATTATTACTATTATGTTCTTGTAAATTTTAAATTTTAAATATTTTTAAATAATCCTGAATAATACAGTAGCCAACATATTATAATTGTTAACTAAATTATCAGAGCAGTGTGCATGTTTAATTGTTATATCTCAATACACAGGATGATTTCAAGTTAGTAATTCGTCCCAATTTCATATCCATACTCTCCTGACTTCGTTACTCCATATGCGACTATTGCACTTTTTTTTTTAAAATTCCATTACCATCACAGGATTAGAATCACCATGACACATTCTATGCAAATATAAGCATTGAATCATCAAACTTACATATAAGCAACCAGTATGTGCCTCAATCATATACATATACCTACTATTGTAATATAATAATATATATTTATACCAATTGAAACAGTCTTATCGCATGATACTCAGAAGTCATCTTACCTGGCTTAAGTTTTCTATTGCAAACGACAAGTGAACAAGATATATTCGTCTCCTTTTTATTTTTTTTATGCCGCCACTGTTGCTCCGTTCTTTTGTTTAATCAGTTTGTGTTAGATGTATGCGATAAAAAGATTAGGTTTTGCTTATTATTAATTAATTAATATATTTTATTAACTCTCCAAATTTTAAGAGAGTTTATTATTACTTACATATAAATTAAACCCAATTATTATTAAGGCCCAATTTTACCAAATCAATTATCCATCACTTATTAATATTTTTAGCCCACATCAATTAAATGACTATTTTAACCCAATTAAAATACAAGGTCCAATTAAAAATTTTAAAATGTAAATTTTAATGTTATTTATTATTTAATCATTATTTTAGGGTATTACATTACCTACCCCTTAAAAAGGATTTCGTCCCCAGAATCAAAAGAATAAAACGTACTTAATTTTTAAAGAGATGCGGATACTCTGCTCGAATAGTCTCCTCCATTTCCCAAGTAGCTTCTCGCTCTGAATGGTTTCTCCACAAAACCTTAATAAACGGAATAGTCTTCCTCCTCATAATCCGCTCTTGACTATCTAAAATCGCCTCGGCTTGCTCCTCACAAGTAAGATCCTCCCGAATCTTATCAAACGGATATTGCACCACGTGCAACGGATGATAATGGTAACTCCTCAACACCGACACATGAAACACATTGTGCACATGAGCTAGCTGTGGAGGCAAAGCTAACCGATATGCAACCTCACCAACTCTCTCCAAAATCTCGAATGGGCCAATATAACGCGGACTAAGTTTTCCTTTCAACCCAAATCGTCGAATGCCCTTCCAAGGAGAAACTTTTAAAAATGCGTGCTCACCAGGTTCAAATTCTAAGGTCCTTCTATGTTTATCAACATAACTTTTCTGTCGTGATCTAGCCGACCTCAATTTTTCCTTGGCCACCGCTACCTTCTCCGTAGTGATTTGAACTAACTCAGGCCCTTCAATGGCCTTCTCGCCAACCTCATCCCAATAAGTTGGTGCCCGACACTTCCTACCATACAACGCCTCAAACGGAGCCATCCCAATACTTGCATGCCAGCTGTTGTTATAAGCAAACTCAACAAGACTCAAGTAATCATCCCAATTACCCGACCATTCAAGTGCACAAGACCTCAACATATCCTCCAACGTCTGAATAGTCCGCTCGGATTGCCCATCTGTTTGTGGATGGAAAGAAGTGCTAAAATTGAGTCGAGTGCCCCAAGCTCGTTGAAACCCTTTCCAGAACCGAGAAGTGAATCGTGAGTCCCGATCTGAAATAATAGACACCGGAGTACCATGGAGTCTAACAATCTCTTGCTGAAATATCTGTGCTAACCTATCCACCGAGTAACCCTCATGGATAGCCAAGAAGTGTGCCGATTTGGTCAATCGATCCACCACAACCCAAATAACATCATTTTTCCTGAAAGTCTTCGGCAAACCAGTCACAAAGTCCATCGTGATATCCTCCCACTTCCAAACTGGAATGTCTAACTGTTGCAGCAAACCACTAGCTCGTTGATGTTCTATCTTCACTTGTTGACAAGTAAGGCACTTCCCCACATATTCAGCCACATCTCGCTTCATCCCATTCCACCAAAAATTCTTCTTCAAGGCCCTGTACATCTTTGTAGAACCTGAATCAATAGCAAATGGCGAACTATGAGCCTCAGCCAATACAGCCTCCCGAATGATTGGATCCGACGATACACACAAATGCTCACCCAACCAAATCACACCATGATCATCAATACGAAACTCGGGCTGCTTGCCCTCTTCCAGATTCTGCGCCATACCCCAAAACTCCCCATCTTCCTTTTGAGCTTCTTTAACCTGTGAGATAAGAGAGGGCTCCACTCTCATACCTGCCAAATGCCCATCTGAACCTTGCACATAGAACTCCAACTCCAGCCGCTCCATATCCGAAATAAGTTGAGGTTGTGTAATAAGGGCTGCTACACTCCCTGAACTTTTCCGGCTAAGAGCATCTGCAACCACATTCGCCTTCCCCGGGTGATACTGAATTCTCGCATCATAATCTTTTAGAAGCTCCAACCAATGCCTCTGTCTCATGTTGAGCTCCTTTTGAGTGAAAATGTATTTAAGACTTTTGTGATCGGTGAAGATATCACAAGTCTCTCCATACAAATAGTGCCTCCAAATTTTTAGAGCAAAAATTACTGCTGCCAACTCCAAATCATGAGTGGGGTAGTTCACCTCATAAGGTTTAAGCTGCCTAGAAGCATAAGCAATCACCTTACCGTGTTGCATCAAAACACACCCCAAGCCCTTCTTAGAAGCATCACTATAAATCTGGTAACCTCATATTCCCAACGATAATGTAAGTATAGGAGCTGTCACAAGCCGATTCTTCAACTCCTCGAAACTCTTCTCACGCTCCTCATTCCACACAAACTTCGTGCCCTTTCTCATCAACTGAGTCTATGGCAAGGCAAACAAAGAGAATCCTTCCACAAATCGCCTATAGTACCCCGCCAGACCCAAGAAACTCCTAACCTCCGTCACTGTAGTAGGTCTTGGCCATTTAGTGATAGCCTCGACCTTCGCAAGATCCACCTTAATGCCTTCAGTAGACACCACGTGGCCCAAAAATGTAACCTGCTCCAACCAAAACTCGCATTTAGAGAATTTAGCATACAATTTCTCTTTCTGCAAAATCCCCAACACTGTGCGAAGATGCTCGTCATGCTCTTCCCTAGACTTGGAGTAAACCAAAATGTCATCAATAAAGACAATAACAAATTGGTCCAAGTACTCCCTAAACACCCGGTTCATCAAATCCATAAATACCGCCGGAGCGTTAGTCAACCCAAATGGCATCACCAGAAACTCGTAATGCTCATAGCGAGTGCGAAAAGCTATCTTAGAGATATCCTCATCTCTCACCCTCAACTGATGATAACCCGATCTCAAGTCTATCTTCGAAAAATACTTCGCCCCCTGAAGTTGGTCAAACAAGTCATCAATCCTCGGCAATGGATACCGATTCCTAATAGTAATCTTGTTCAACTCTCTATAGTCTATGCACAGCCTCATAGACCCATCTTTCTTCTTCACAAACAAAACCGGAGCACCCCACGGCGAAACACTAGGCCGAATCACACCACGATCTAACAATTCTTGTAACTGCTCCTTGAACTCCTGCAACTCCAATGGTGCCATCCGATACGGTGCCTTAGAGATAGGCTCCACACCAGGAACAAGCTCAATAGTAAACTTAACTTCCCGCTGCGGTGGCAACCCTGACAACTCCTCAGGAAACACATCGGGAAAGTCACGAACAACTGGAACATCCTCAATACAAGACTCTAAAAGTAGTATGCACACAAGCCAATCATATTTGATATGATGTAGCATATACTTTGTAATCTTATTCATTTATTAATAAAAGAATTGATTTTCTTAAAAGGCATTTTACATTATCTACATAGTGCTGTTATATTAAATGTGATAAACCCATAGTTTTGAGCAATGCTTTTAGAATCATGATGGTGATAATGCTAATGAGATCTAAATTCAAGATAGCTCACAAACAAAAATTGTTCCTAATCGTTGGATTACTAAATTGGGGATTAGTGAATCCGGATAGATTAGTACATACGTTGCTTGCTCTTAGGAAGAGGATGATTGATCTCATAATCATTTGTGTGGAGACACTAAAGCAAGTATGTAGGTGCTTATTAGAGAATAAGTTCACTGAACGTGACTCGCTAAGGAATACCTAATGGAGTTTTACTCGCCTGTCAATAGGAATTCCTCTAGTGATAGTAGTACAAGTGATCCTTGGACTTGAGATCATCATAGTATCTTGTGTATGATGAGTTATACTTTGACATGTCCCTTAAGACCTTGTGGGTATATCAAAGGGTATGATTGGGTATAATTAGTTGTACATGGAGATAGGTGAATGATCAACAAAGAATCTACCTCGTCTAGTAAAAGATGTGAATATCCTATGTGATTCGATAAATGATAACTCAGTAGTCCTTGGCCAAGGCAGAATGAAATTAGAAAGGAGTTTCTAATTTGCATTATTTAGAGTTATGCATTTGGGAATCGAAATACATATAATTAAATAAAATAAGACTTGACAGTAAATCCATGTCTTATATTTAATTGGGACATTGTATGGTAGAAGGATTGAATTGTACGGTAAACTATCTACTCAAAGGTTCTTTTTGTGATTAATGTTGAAATCTATATTATCTGGAAAGTCGTTGATCGCTAAGGGGGCTTACCCTTATTGTAGAATAAATGTTATTTATTTAAATGAATTAAATAGTTTAATTTATTTATTTAAGTAAGATTAGAATTGTTCTAATTGATTTATTCAAAATCGGTTTAATATGGAGAACCTAAAGGGTCACACCGCAAAAGGAAAATATTTATTTAAGAAGTAAATGACATAATGGTAATAATAAGTTAAGTGTATTTAATTTAATCTATGGAGATAGAATAAATTAAATAGCTTAATATTTATTATTTAATATTTTGAAAATATTAAATATAAATTAATAAGAGGAGTCTTATTATTATTATTACTATTACTATTATTTAATTCCTAATAGGGATTGGGAATTAATTAATAGAAGTACTCTCTCATGGATTCCTAATTGGATTAGGAGCATTATTAATTAAAGGAGTTTAATTATAATACAAACCCTAAATCCTAAATAGTTTAGGGAAGGGTTATTCCTACATCTATAAATAAGAAGGGTCTTATCATAGATTAGGGTTACACACTCTTGCATTAGATTGTGGAGAGTACTTAGAATTTCTATAGAGATAGAAACTAGGGTTTTGCCAAATACCCAACTTCTTGAATACTTGTTCTTCCTTGGTGGATCACCTCTAGAGGCCAAACACTTGGGTGGCTAACGTTGATCAAAGGAAGGAATCACACTGTAGCATTCGAGGAGAACACGAAGGACTAGGAGTTGAACTTGTATCCGAGGAAGCTTTGTTCTACGAGGGTATAATTCTTATTCTCTTTCTCTTTCGTTTATATCGTTAATTGAGCACATAGATTGATCTTGGTGATGGTTTGTATAAAATTTTAAAATCCGATTCTATCGCGCTTCCGCACTGTTTATGTAATTTGATTGCATGTTCGCGTTATATACAAACCTAACAGTGGTATCAGAGCCTAATCTTGTGCTAATTATCGATTTTGATGATTCCATGTATGCTTGATATGCGATTGGATCGAAATTTTTGGGCAGAATAAAAAATTTTCTGAATCAGCGACACGGCGCAGCTGCGCCGCCTCCAGTTCATTCTGGAGCGCAGCTGCGCCGAAACCCAGAATCGGTTTTTTCTGGGGAGCAGCGCAGCTGCGCCGTTGCCCAGTTCATTCTGGGCGCAGCTGCGCCGGTAAGCAGAATCTGAAAAATATTTTTTTCTTCAATTAAAATAAATGGTTTATTTAATTGATATAAGTTTAAAATAAAGAGTTTATTTTATCTGGAATAGGATTTTAGATTGCTAAAATTAAAGGAGTTTAATTTGAATTTGGTTTTTGATTAAAATAAAAGAGTTTATTTTGTTTCAAAACTAAATATTAGCAAAACTTTTGCCCATTAAATGATATCAATGCATATATGGAATGGATTTATTATTCATCAGATGAATGTTATTTATTGATACATATAGAGATATGTATGATAATAAATAGGGATTGATTATGGACTGTTGACCAATGTGTGATTGGATTTATTTTAGTGGATGCTTGAATGTATGAGTTTTTATAAATGGGGTCTGCGTACCTCGTCTTCTCTAATTTTTCTTAATATAAATTCTATCTCCCTCCTATGTACTTCCCCTTGACTGCTGATCAAGGTTTCTATTTATTGTAAATAGTTTATGTAATAGGACTAGTTAGAATTAAATTTTTTTTGAAGAATTGGAGACAAAGGAGCAAGGAGCGCTTGAAGACCCGTTTGTATTGGAGCCCGGGTTTAAATGTAATAGTTATATTTAAATTTAATTCTTGCACCCTAGGTTTGACCTTTTGGTTCACTTGGTGGCTCTAGTGAACCAAACTAGAATAAAAGTCCATAATCAATCCGGGTAGAATATAGTATTCTATATGTGCATGCTTATTATATATATATATATTATATTATCCAACATGCTTCGCATGAAAAATAATATGACGCGTATTTTATATATATATATGTGCATGCGCGCTAAACAAGATGAGACTAATAATAACAAACCCCTCAAAGAAATCATATTAAGTCCTAAGCCTTCAAAGATATTTGGAATATCGAACGTCGCCTTCTAGCATGGTAAAACAATAGAGTATTAAATATTTAATATGAGTTTGTTGTGTCACCACAAGGCAAGTATTAAATATTTAAGATATTGCTTTATCACATTTGATGCTTATAAATAGACTGAACGATGCTGTTTTGTTGTGTCACCACAAGGACAGTGTTTTTCTTTCGAATATATGGAAGTGCTAGGTTGGACTTAACTTGGATAATTTTGATTCGGATGTGTCACCACTTGATCAAAATAATCTAAGAGGCAAAATACAAGGAGTTATATAGTGATGTAATTGACAAGAGTTGTCTACCTATTTATTTATATATCGCTTGTTGTGTCACCACAAAGCTATATACATTTGAAATGGGATCCTTAATCTCACTAGCAAATATTTAATTAGATTTGCCGAATTATATAATGAGGGTAATATAGTTTGATGAAAATAGTGGGAGATATCAATCTAAAATAAAGACCTAATTTATTTTGGTAATTAATTAAATGAATGTATGCTAAAATGTTGTCTATTTCACATGCAAAATTTAAAAATGTCAAACTCACTATCACTGCGTAGCATACTTGATGCTAACAAACTGACCGGACCGAATTATACGGACTGGTTAAGGAATCTGAGAATTGTTCTCACTGCTGAAAAGATTTCTTATGTCCTAAATTCGCCAGTCCCTGCAAGTGTTGCAGAAGCAGCCTCTGAGGAAGAGATTGCTACTTTTAGAAAGTGGCAAGATGATGCAATCTTGGCTCAATGCATCATGCTCGCATCCATGAGTAACGAGCTTCAGCGTCAGCATGAAACTATGGATGCTCCTACTATATTGCTGCACCTCAAAGAGTTGTATGGTGAGCAAAGTAAGACTGCTAGATATCAGATATCTAAGGAGCTCTTCCGATCTCGTATGACCGAGGGCACTGTTGTTGAGACTCATGTCCTTAAGATGATCAATCTGATTGAACAACTTGGACAACTTGGGTTCGTGATGGATGGGGAGTTAAGTCAAGATTTGATCTTGCAGTCACTCCCGGACACCTTCTCACAATTTGTTGTGAATTTTCACATGAATAAGTTGGATGTCAGCTTGCCTGAGCTACTTAACATGCTGAAAACTACTGAAGGTCACTTCTCATCCAACAAGAACCAAGTCTTACTAGTGGATAATTCTTCCAAGAAAAGGAAGAGGTCCAAGGTATCTTCTGAAAAGAAGAAAAACAAGAAGGCTAAGGGAAAGGCGAAGGGAAAGGATAAAAAGAAACCTGATCCAGATAGCAAAGGAATTTGCTACCATTGCAATAAGCCGGGACATTGGAAGAGGAACTGCAAGGAGTATCTTGCGGGCCAAAAGAAGCTTGGAGAAGCTTCGACTTCTGATCTAGGTTTGTTCATGATTGAAATTAATTTTTCTGAAAGTCAAAATTCTACTTGGGTATTGGATACCGGCTGTAGTTCTCACATATGTAATAATATGCAGGGACTAAGCAGAAGTAGGAAAGCTGAACAAGGATGAAGTCGTCCTACGAGTTGGAAATGGAGCAAAGGTTGTTGCATTGGCTGCAGGGACTTATTGTTTAGCACTGCCTTCGGGCAAGTTCCATTAGTTTAAATAACTGTTATTATGTTCCAACACTCATTAGAAACATTATTTCAATTTCTGTATTGGATATGGATGGTTTTGATATTATAATAAAGAAACAACAGTTGTTCTATTTATAATAAAAATGTTTTATATGGTGTTGGCAATTTTACTGAATGGACTTTTACATACTTGACTTGCATGAAAATATACTTCAAATTGAACAAACTAAGAAAAGAAAAAGAGATGATGTTAATTATACCTTTATGTGGCACTGTAGACTCGGTCATATCAATGAAACAAGATTATCCAAGTTGCATAAAGATGGGCTTTTAGAGCTATCTGATTATGAATCATATTCAACTTGTGAATCTTGTCTCATGGGTAAAATGACTAAATCCCCTTTTAGTGGAAAAGGAGAAAGAGTTACAGAGTTGTTAGCGTTGGTACACACAGACGTTTGTGGACCTATGACAACGAATGCACGAGGAGGGTATTCTTATTTTATTACTTTCACTGATGATCATTCTAGATTTGGATATGTGTATTTAATGAAATACAAATCTGAATCGTTTAAAAAGTTCAAAGAATTCAGAAGTGAAGTAGAGAAACAAACTGGAAAAAGTATTAAAATTCTTCGATCAGATCGAGGAGGGGAATACTTAACCAGTGAGTTTCTTAATTGTCTCAAAGAAAATGGTATAAATCTCACAATGGACTCCACCAGGGACGCCACAGTTGAATGGTGTATCTGAAAGGAGAAATCGAACATTGTTGGACATGGTTCGTTTCCATGATGAGTTTTTACCGACCTTCCAATATCCTTCTGGGGTTATGCCCTAGAATCGGCTGCATACCTACTTAACAAGGTACCTACCAAATCCGTCCCAAAGACTCCATATGAGATATGGACAGGGAGGAAACCAAATCTTAAGCATGTTAAGACTTGGGGTTGTCCAGCTTATGTCAAAAGGTTTGAGCATGATAAGCTGAAGACTAGATCCGACAAATGTAGATTCGTGGGATACCCTAAAGAAACATCAGGGTATTATTTCTATCATCCTACTGATCAAAAGGTGTTTGTTGCGAAACACGCTGCCTTCTTGGAAAAGGAGTTTATCCTTGAAGGGGTCAGTGGGAGTAAGATATATCTTGAAGAAATTGAAGAACCACAAAATACTCCAGATCAAAGTCAGGTACCTAACCAAGTAGAAGAACCTACTGTACCACAACCTATTCGTAAATCTGGAAGAGTACCGAAGATACCTGAGAGGTATGGATTCATCATAGAGGATGATGATGAGGTACGCATCATAGATGATGATGATCCATTGACTTACGAAGAGGCTATAAGTAGTGAAGACTCAGAGAAATGGCTAGAAGCCATGAAATCCGAGATGGACTCCATGAATGAAAACCAAGTATGGACTTTGGTTTCACCACCTGAGGGCATTAAGCCTATTGGGTGTAAATGGGTCTTTAAGAGAAAGACTGGAGCAGATGGCAAGGTAGAGACCTATAAGGCCCGACTGGTTGCAAAAGGTTTCAAACAAAGACAAGGAGTTGACTATGTTGAAACCTTCTCACCAGTAGCTATGCTCAAGTCCATTCGGATTTTGCTTGCAATTGCAGCTTATTATGACTACGAAATCTGGCAAATGGACGTGAAAACGGCCTTCCTCAATGGAGAGCTTGAGGAGAATGTATATATGATACAGCCAGAGGGTTTTGTTTTAACGGTTGGAACAAAACCAACCAAAGTCTGTAAGCTACAACGATCCATTTATGGATTGAAGCAAGCTTCTCGAAGATGGAACATCCGTTTTTGATGAGATAATCAAAAGGTTTGATTTTATCAAGAACGAGGATGAAACCATGTGTGTACAAGAAGGTTAGTGGGAGCCGCTATATCATTCCTTGTATTATATGTTGATGATATATTACTGATAGGGAATGATGTTCTTATGCTACAGTCGATCAAAAATATGGTTATCTAAACACTTCTCCATGAAGGACTTGGGTGAGGGCATCCTATATTTTGGGGATAAAGATCTATAGAGATAGATCTAAAAGGATGCTGGGCTTGACCCAAGGAAAGTACATTGACTCGATGCTAAAGAAAGTTTAGCATGGAAGATTCCAAAAGAGGTCCTCATGCCGATGAGCCATGGAATACATCTCTCTAAGAAACAGGCCCCCAAAGACACCTGAGGAGAGAGACCGTATGAGTAAGATTCCTTATGCTTCCGCAATAGGATCTATCATGTACGGTATGATATGTACTAGACCAGATGTCGCTCATGCACTTAGTGTAACAAGCAGATATCAGTCGAATCCAGGAGAAGAGCACTAGAAGGCAGTGAAAAACATCCTAAAGTACTTAAGAAGAACTAAGGATGTATTTCTAGTCTACGGTGGGTCTGAATTGAAACTAGAGGGCTATACAGACTCAAGTTTTCAAATGGACCAAGATGACAGTAAATCCGTTTCAGGGTACGTGTTTACCTTAAACGGTGGCGCAGTGAGTTGGAAGAGTTCCAAGCAGCAAACAGTTGCTGATTCAGTGACAGAGGCAGAGTACATAGCTGCAAGTGAAGCTGCAAAGGAAGCTGTTTGGATGAAAAAGTTCATAACTGAACTTGAAGTGGTTCCTAGCATTAGAGGAGTCGTACCTTTATTCTGTGACAACAATGGAGCTGTTGCGCAGGCTAAGGAACCCAGGTCTCATCAGAAATCCAAACACGTGTTGCGGCGGTTTCATTTGATTAGAGAGATCATTGAAAGAGGAGATGTCACCCTGGAGCATGTGGACTCTCAAGACAACATTGCAGATCCATTTACTAAAGCTTTAACACAACAACAGTTTGATCGTCACTTAGAGAAGATGGGTATAAGATACCATTACGATTGGCTTTAGTGCAAGTGGGAGATTGAAAGTAATATGCACACAAGCCAATCATATTTGATATGATGTAGCATATACTTTGTAATCTTATTCATTTATTAATAAAAGAATTGATTTTCTTAAAAGGCATTTTACATTATCTACATAGTGCTGTTATATTAAATGTGATAAACCCATAGTTTTGAGCAATGCTTTTAGAATCATGATGGTGATAATGCTAATGAGATCTAAATTCAAGATAGCTCACAAACTAAAATTGTTCCTAATCGTTGGATTACTAAATTGGGGATTAGTGAATCCGGATAGATTAGTACATACGTTGCTTGCTCTTAGGAAGAGGATGATTGATCTCATAATCATTTGTGTGGAGACACTAAAGCAAGTATGTAGGTGCTTATTAGAGAATAAGTTCACTGAACGTGACTCGCTAAGGAATACCTAATGGAGTTTTACTCGCCTGTCAATAGGAATTCCTCTAGTGATAGTAGTACAAGTGATCCTTGGACTTGAGATCATCATAGTGTCTTGTGTATGATGAGTTATACTTTGACATGTCCCTTAAGACCTTGTGGGTATATCAAAGGGTATGATTGGGTATAATTAGTTATACATGGAGATAGGTGAATGATCAACAAAGAATCTACCTCGTCTAGTAAAAGATGTGAATGTCCTATGTGATTCGATAAATGATAACTCAGTAGTCCTTGGCCAAGGCAGAATGAAATTAGAAAGGAGTTTCTAATTTGCATTATTTAGAGTTATGCATTTGGGAATCGAAATACATATAATTAAATAAAATAAGACTTGACAGTAAATCCATGTCTTATATTTAATTGGGATATTGTATGGTAGAAGGATTGAATTGTACGGTAATTATCTACTCAAAGGTTCTTTTGTGATTAATGTTGAAATCTATATTATCTGGAAAGTCGTTGATCGCTAAGGGGGCTTACCCTTATTGTAGAATAAATGTTATTTATTTAAATGAATTAAATAGTTTAATTTATTTATTTAAGTAAGATTAGAATTGTTCTAATTGATTTATTCACAACCGGTTTAATATGGAGAACCTAAAGGGTCACACCGCAAAAGAAAAATATTTATTTAAGAAGTAAATGACATAATGGTAATAATAAGTTAAGTGTATTTAATTTAATCTATGGAGATAGAATAAATTAAATAGCTTAATATTTATTATTTAATATTTTGGAAATATTAAATATAAATTAATAAGAGGAGTCTTATTATTATTATTATTACTATTACTATTATTTAATTCCTAATAGGGATTGGGAATTAATTAATAGAAGTACTCTCCCATGGATTCCTAATTGGATTAGGAGCATTATTAATTAAAGGAGTTTAATTATAATACAAACCCTAAATCCTAAATAGTTTAGGGAAGGGTTATTCCTACATCTATAAATAAGAAGGGTCTTATCATAGATTAGGGTTACACACTCTTGCATTAGATTGTGGAGAGTACTTAGAATTTCTATAGAGATAGAAACTAGGGTTTTGCCAAATACCCAACTTCTTGAATACTTGTTCTTCCTTGGTGGATCACCTCTAGAGGCCAAACACTTGGGTGGCTAACGTTGATCAAAGGAAGGAATCACACTGTAGCATTCGAGGAGAACACGAAGGACTATGAGTTGAACTTGTACCCAAGAAAGCTTTGTTCTACGAGGGTATAATTCTTATTCTCTTTCTCTTTCGTTTATATCGTTAATTGAGCACATAGATTGATCTTGGTGATGGTTTGTATAAAATTTTAAAATCCTATTTTATCGCGCTTTCGCACTGTTTATGTAATTTGATTGCATGTTCGCGTTATATACAAACCTAACAGACTCACCCATAGAGGTATCCTTCACAAATGCCAAGTACCCCTCACAACCCTTTGCCACCAACTTCCCAGCCTTCAAAGCTGAAATCAACTTCACCACCCTACTCGGCCGTGAACCCTGAAACACGAACTCTGGAGATTTCACATCTCCAAATATAACCTTTTTCGCTTGACAATCGATAGTAGCCTGGTGCTTATCCAACCTGTCCATCCCAAGAATAACATCGAAATCGTACATACACATTAGAAGAAGATTAGCCCTACGAATCTTATCTCCAAAACTGATCGGACACCCTCGATATAAATAAGAAATAATAACAGAAGTCCCCATCGGGGTAGCAATAGACATAACAGAATCTAAAGACTGAGATGGTACACCAAGGTGCCGAACAAAAGACTGAGCAACCACTGAATAAGTAGAACCCGTATCGAATAAAATAGAAGCCTCATGACTGCCAACTAAATGAGTACCAGAAATAGTACATGCCGCTCCTGCCGCTTGGTTATAAGTCAAGGCAAACACCCGACCACCCTGACGCTGACCTCCATTACCACCATTATCACCGCCTCCACCATTACCACGTGGCCCGGTACAATCTTTAGCAATATGACCCATCTGCCCACACAAGAAGCATGCACCAGTAACTCTATGACACTGCCTCTCCGGATGATTAGCCCCATAAGTGGCACAAGGAGCTATCGGAATAAGATTTGGATTACCCCCACCAGCTGGTCCCGGATAATGACCCTGATTCTGCCCTTGTTGACGATTCTGCCATTGCTGACGATTCTGACCTTGCCAAGGTAGCTGAAGCTGACGATTCTGCCCCTGCTGAGGCAACTGCTGATAACCTCTATTCTGATTCTGGCCACGCCATTGCCCTTGTTGGCCACCATGATTCCTGTTCCACTAACCACTATGATTCCTCCCATGCTGACCCAAAGCCTGACTCTGCTGGTCATCTCTGTCCCTCTTTCGACTCCCCTCCGGTTTAGAAGCTCGAAAGTCTTGCCGCTCCATCTCAATATTCTTAGCTACATTAGCCACTGCTGACACATCTGCAAACTTGTTGTTGATGAGATGTTGGCGGTATCTATAATGAATTCGCCACTTGAACTTTTCTGCCTGTTCCGCTGCAGTCCCTGCTGAGGTTCCTGCAAAGCCTACCAACCTGGTGAACTTCGCCATGAAATCTGTGATGGACTCATCATCTTTCTGTCGAATAGATAGATACTCTCTAGCATAGGCCTCCTTATCAGCAGCTGAAAAGTAATGCTGATAGAAGACCTCACAAAACTTTGCCCAAGTAATTGTCTCCGCATATCTATCTCCGTTCGTTGTTTTCATTGCCTTCCACCACCTCTGTGCATCCCCCTCCAACTTATAAGCTGCAAGCAACACTCTCTGATTATCCGAACACCCCAACATATCAAAGATCTTCTCCAAATGGGCAATCCAATTCTCTGCATCAATTGGAGTCGGAGCTAAACTGAATGATTGTGGTTTCTGCTTCTGGAACCTCTCCAACCATACATACATCGGAATCACCTGCTGATTAAGGCCATCTGCATTCCCTTCATCTTCATTTGTGTGTGGGCTATCATTTCTTGGGTTCCCCTGCTCAGGAATTTCTGGCGGCTGCTGCATTGCCTGCACAACCTGTGCCACCAATTGCGGTAAGGCCTAATTAACCGCTTGATTCACCAAGTCAGCCAATTGAGCATTAGTCTGATTATTAGGTTGCTCATTAGCCTGACCCTCACCTCTACCACCAGTGTTACCTCGCCTCCCAGCAATTCTAGCGGATCTACGAGCCATCTAAGAAAGAATCAACGGATAAAAGCAAAGCAGATTAGAGACAAATTCGAATATAGTTAATGTAATAGCTGAACAGAAAATCAAACGAAACAAAAACCTAACCCAGAAGTCTACCCAAAACTCACAGGTCAAACCTAAATAGGTTTTCTACAAGAAAGAACCTAAGCTCTGATACCAACTCTGTAAGACCCCCTTTCTAAAATAGAAAGAGAAGTTACGCACAAAACACATCAAAACTACAAAATGAATAGAGAGCTCTATGCCACAAAAGAATATCTCTAATAACTGATAAATACCATAAGTCAAGCCATAATAAACTGTCAAACTGGCTCAAATCACAATTCGAAATAATTATTACAACTCCAATAAAACCAATGTATCATAATCTAAACAAATTATCTAAATCATTTGGAAAGAAGGGAGCTCTCATCACACTTGCCCTTGGTACCCCTGATTACCTGTCGGAAGAAAAACACAGCATGAGCCAAATGCCCAGTACGGATATAGAATACAAGAATAATGAATTGATTAACTAACTTAATCAAATGAACTGAATTAAAACGAACTAAAGTAACACAATGAAATAATAGGCTGAATCAAATGGTTGAGTGTTATTTCATACCGAGCTCAAAACAAAACAGAAATATACCTTGCCACACAGACAAGTCAAATAATGCCACACAGGCAAGTTACACACATTGGACCGCGAATCCAAATGCATGTAAAATCGGAAGGCGTGTTTGGCACAAACATCACCAATCCGCAGAACAAAACAGAACAGAAAACTAGGGTCGACTCATACGCCTCCCACAACAAATCACCAATGGCCAACTCCCACCGGAGCACAAAACGAAGACGTCGTGGACTGATCACATCGCCACGGAAGGTGTCATGCCTCGGTGCCAAGAGGACATGCCTGTGGTACCCCCACAGGTGGTTATAGCTCAGGTATACCCTACGGTATAATCTCACAAAAATAGCATGTCACAACACATGCGACACAATATCGACACAATGGGGTTCTAATATGTACATGTTAAACTGAACGAATCATTAACACAAAGTTTCCTAAAAATATTAACATGTACATTACTATAAACATCAAAATAAATTCTAAACATGATACACTAGTCTAAAGAGTACAAATAGGAGTTCCAAATATCGACGCCAAAATAAACTATTAAAATTAATTTGGAAAAAAAATAATCATGAGAGGCAATACTAAATTTCGAAACGAGTGGAATGAATAAATTAAAATCACAAGAGCTTCACTGAAAGAGTACGGAATCCGTACCTGGATTAAGTATTGTAATACCCGAAATTATATTCCATATGTAACTCCTTAAATCCCCTCCGTTCGAACTAAGTACACAAATTAATAAAATAAATTAATAAACTATGCGTTAAATTACTAATTACTAATTTCTTTTTCGTTTCATATTATTATAATTATTTATTATTATTATTATTATTACTATTATTATTATTATTATTATTATTACTATTATGTTCCTGTAATTTTAAATTTTAAATTTTAAATATTTTTAAATAATCCTGAATAATACAATAGCCAATATATTATAATTGTTAACTAAATTATCAGAGCAGTGTGCATGTTTAATTGTTATATCTCAATACACAGGATGATTTCAAGTTAGTAATTCGTCCCAATTTCATATCCATACTCTCCTGACTTCGTTACTCCAGATGCGACTATTGCACTTTTTTTTTCAAAATTCCATTACCATCACAGGATTAGAATCACCATGACACATTCTATGCAAATATAAGCATTGAATCATCAAACTTACATATAAGCAACCAGTATGTGCCTCAATCATATACATATACCTACTATTGTAATATAATAATATATATTTATACCAATTGAAACAGGCTTATCGCATGATACTCAGAAGTCATCTTACATGGCTTAAGTTTTCTATTGCAAATGACAAATGAACAAGATATATTCGTCTCCTTCTTCTTTTTTTATGCCGCCACTGCTGCTCCGTTCTTTTGTTTAATTAGTTTGTATTAGATGTATGCGATAAAAAGATTAGGTTTTGCTTATTATTATTAATTAATATATTTTATTAACTCTCCAAATTTTAAGAGGATTTATTATTACTTACATATTAATTAAACCCAATTATTATTAAGGCCCAATTTTACCAAATCAATTATCCATCACTTATTAATATTTTTAGCCCACATCAATTAAATGACTATTTTAACCCAATTAAAATACAAGGTCCAATTAAAAATTTTAAAATGTAAATTTAAATGTTATTTATTATTTAATCATTATTTTAGGGTATTACATTTATGTAACAACCCGGGTCAAATTCCGAGTCCGGAACAAATCTTGGGTCAAATCCCAAGTCCGAATCGAATCAAATTCATCCAAATAATGTCTTAAATTACTGGCCCAATAGTATCTTCTTGGGTCATGTTAGCCCACCACAGGCTCACCCAAAAAGGTCATGACTGAAGGTACTATTGATAGTAACTCAATTCCTTATATACAGACAAACTTTTCCCTTATCTTTCAATGTGGGACAGGGGTGTTACAATCTCCCCCACTTAAATTTCTGACGTCCCCGTCCGAACTGATCACACACACGGTCCACAGATATTTGCCTCTCTAGCCATTGTGGAATAATACCGGCTGGCTTCGTGTCCCCACCTCCGGACCTCCCTCTCTCTATTGTGGGATAATACCACCAGCCTTCGTGTCCCCACCTCCGGAAACCCGATCGGATGACCCGACCCGAGCTTTCGAGAGTCAGCTCTGATACCATATGTAACAACCCGGGTCAAATCCCGAGTCCGGAACAAATCTTAGGTCAAATTCCAAGTCCGAATCGAATCAAATCCATCCAAACAAAGTCTTAAATTACTGGCCCAATAGTATCTTCTTGGGTCATCTTAGCCCACCACAGGCTCACCCAAAAAGGTCATGACTGAAGGTACTATTGATAGTAACTCAATTCCTTATATACAGACAAACTTTTTCCTTATCTTTCGATGTGGGACATGGGTGTTACATATAGGGTGATCACTTGTGTACTTGTTTTATTGGATTTTCAGTATAATAACTGTTAATTCTAGCAGGAGTTCTTAGTCCTTTATGGGTACTCAATGTTCATCACCTCGAACTTTGAAAGAATTATACCTTGAATCTTATTGATATTTTCTGCCCATAGCAACTCTATTCGAAATAATTGATATTTCATAATATTCTTGAACTATCCCTTGTATCCTCGAGACTTAAACTTTTATAATTGATTACCCTTGTTATTATATCACTTGCTGGGCAAATTCGTTGCTCATTCTTGCTTTCTTTAAACCTTTCAGTTAAGGCAGAGCGAGGTGAACCTTCAAGCAAGGATAAGGGAAAGGGTAAAACTACGGAGTAGCTTTGTTCTTCCTTAAGGAGAAGATTAATTACTATGTTGCTTTAAGTTTTCTAATTCGGTTATGTAATAAGCTTAGGCATGAATTATGTATTAGTACTATGTTTTAGTTTGGATCAAGACTCTTGATAGTATTCTAGTAACGGTTGTAAGACCTTAGGACGAGAATAATTATATTAAATCAATGTAATTTATTCTATCATTTCCGCTGTATCAATTTTATGTCGTTATTGAGTTAGAACGTGATGAACCAAATTCGAGACACTGACGTCAGAATTTGGGGGCGTCACAGGTTGGTATCAAAGCCTTAGGTTATAAACCTTAGGAGCGAGAGTCCTTAGACTATAACCTTAGAAGAATTTAAGAACTAGGAAGAGATAAAACTCATACAGAGTTTTCGTGAAGACTTAGTAGCATTATGAAATATATTTTCATTTCATACAATGAACTTATGTTTTGTTTGACCTTCTGATGAAGTTTGTTGTTTTGTCTTGTGTTTGTGGCTGTAGGATGACAAGTGTGGGAGGAAATGGTCGGATTGTTGAGGAGGAGCCACGTGATATACACCTGGTGTATGAGGCACCTGTAGTAGCTGAGTCTACCACGACAGTGGTCCCTGTTGATGATGAGTATGAAGAGGTGGAGTTTGACCCTGACGAACCAATAGAAATAGAGTCTGATCCCGAGGAAGAACCTAAGGAAGCAGAGACTGGGGAAGATTCTGACGAGACTCCCATCGAGGATCGCATATTGGGAGAGTACGAAGAACGGATCTTAGAGTTAGAGACCGAAGCCTAGGATAGAGAAGTACAGCTTCAGAAGCTAAGGGAGGAAGATCAACAAAGAAACCTTAGGATGCAGGAGATGGACAGGGAGCTTGCATATCGCAAGGAAGCCGGTATTCAGATGGGAGCCCTTTTTCACCGTTCGGTAGCTAGAAACGTAGAATTGGTTGGAAAGCTAGAGGAGTCCGAGCAGAGGGAGTTGTTTGAGAAGACAGAGAAGGAAGCCCTTCACACACAGTTAGAGATGGAGGTGATGGATATGATCCACTTCTAGGAGACGTGGGAGGAAGCCAATGACAGAGCTAACGACCTAAAGGATGAGGTGAGATGCAAGAAAAGGAAGACGAATAAGATGGGCTATATTTTTTGCACAATTATGGAGAGGTTAGTGGACGGTGTGTACCACTACCCGGCGGAGCAAGGGCAGACCCGATACACTGTGAGCCGGGATTTGGTGGCGCATATCACGTAGAAAGAGTACATCAGCACAGTGGAGCGCGAAATGTTGGGATGAGACCTAGCAATTTGTAGTCTAATAGTAGTAGTATGTCTATGTGTGCATCGTTATGTGAACCCTTTTGATGTTAAGGGGTAGTATGTTGATGTTTTCCCCACATTTTGTAATATTAGGGGATAGAGGTGACATTTATAGCAGTATGCTAGAAGTCAAACGTGATGTAACAACTTGGCATATGAATATAAATGTTTTTGTTTTATCACTGTGTTATTAAATTTTTGCATTTGAGAAATACCTAAGATTTATACTTAGATGATGAGAGTGAAACTTTGTGATGCAGAAATGCCGCCCAGACATAGAATCGCCGAGTTGGATGAGTCAGTCAATAACGAGGGGAGCCAAGCAGACCCCATTCAACGACTAGTAGACTTGCTAGGAGAAGCCTTGCGGGGAAGGAATAATGAACCAGTACACGCAAACCCCAAGCTGTGCTAGTAACAAACTTTAAAGACTTTAAGAGCGTAGGACCACCTGAGTTTAGGGGAACTACTGATCCCATCGAAGTATAGACCTGGATTAAGGAGATGGAAAAGGCATTTGCTATTGCTCAAGTGGGGGAAGATCAGAAGACGATATTCGCTACTTATATGATGAAGGGTGAAGCGAATTACTGGTGGGAAGCCAATCAGCAGAGAACGGGTGAAGGAGTAATAGCTTGGAGAATTACTTCCCGAAGAGCATGAAGAATAAGATCGAGGTTAAATTCTTGGGACTGAAGCAAGGCGAGATGACGGTAGCTCAGTATGCGGCAAGATTCAACGAGCTCGCACAATTTGCTACACACTATATCGACACCGAAGAAAGGAAGGCTCGACGCTTCGAACTAGGACTAAAACCTTAGTTGTTCAACAAGGTGTCAGTCCTCCAAATCGATTTGTTCGCCACACTATTGGAGAAAGCGATCATTGCCGAGGGAGATAGTGAAGCACTAAGTCAGTACAACAAGGAAAAGAAGAACAAAAACACTAGAGGAGAAACCCGTGGAGGAAGTAGTAGCGGGGGAAGTAACTTAGGAAAGAGAAGGTGGGATAACAATAATAACAACTACAACAACAACCGAAGCAACTAGTCGCGAAGTTATCAGGGAGGATTTAAGAAGAAAGCTGAGGTATGCCCGAAATGCGGAAAGAATCATCAAGGGGAATGCTGGAAGGGACGCGGTGTCTGTTTCAACTGCGGCTAGGAAGGGCACATTGCACCCCATTGTCCAAAGCCGAAGAAAATCCGAGGGTGTTTTGGTTGCGGCTTGACTGAACACCAGATTAAGGACTGCCCGAAGAAGGGGAACACCAGGGGAAACGACAATCAAGGGGGAAGCAAGCTGATGATAGGTGGACCAGCACAACCCAACTGCTCGACGGCCCGAACTTTTAATATGACCGTCCAAAACGCAGTTGCTGCAAAGGACGTAGTGTCAGGTATTGTACCAATCAATAATATAAATGCTTATGTATTATTTGATTCGGGTGGTACCTGTTCCTTTGTGTCTGAAGATTTTGCTACGCGTTTAAACTTACCCCAAGACCGATTGGAAAATCCTTTGAGTATAAAGATTACGAATAAGGAAGTAATTCCTGTAGAGTTCGTTTACCGAAATTGTTCGGCAAACATTAGAGGTCACGAACTAAGTGTAGATTTGATTCCGATAAGATTGGGAGAGTTTAACGTGATATTAGGAATGGATTGGTTATCCAGCCACGCTGCAATGATCGATTGTCAAAAGAAAAGTGTGAACCTTCAGACTTCAAATCGGTCTAAGGTAGTATTTTATGGTAGCTCATCGCTTAAGCAATCTTGTTGCCTTACGATGATGCATGCTGAGAAATTGTTAAAGAAAGGATGTGAGGCTTATCTAGCTTATATAGTGGATACTCAAAAGAAAGGAGTGGAAATGAAAGATATATCAGTAGTGAGAGAATTTCAAGACGTGTTTCCAGATGATCTGCTTGGCCTTCCGCCAGACAGAGAAATCGAGTTTGTAATAGACCTAGCACCAGGAATTGCACCAATTTTGAAAGCTCCATATCGTACGGCACCGGTGGAGATGAAGGAATTGATGATACAATTGCAGGAATTATTAGATAAGGGTTATATTCAGCCGAGTATGTCTCCTTGGGGGGCACCAGTGTTATTTGTCAAAAAGAAGGATGGATTGATGAGGCTTTGTATCGACTATCGAGAGTTGAATAAAGTAACGATCAAGAATAGATACCCGCTGCCAAGGATAGACGACCTTTTCGATCAGTTGAAGCGAGCCAAGTGTTTCTCTAAGATAGATCTACGAATGGGTTATCATCAATTGAAGGTACGAGAGGAAGACATTCCGAAGACGGCATTTTGAACCCGATATGGACATTACGAATTTTTAGTGATGTCGTTCAGTTTGACCAACGCTCCAGCAGCATTCATGGACTTGATGAACTGAGTTTTCAAGCCATACTTGGATAAGTTTGTGGTAGTTTTCATTGACGACATTCGAATCTACTCAAAGACCAAAGAAAAGCATGTCGAACATTTGAAGACAGTGTTAGAGGCATTATGGAAGGAGAAGATGTACGCAAAATTTTCCAAGTGTGAATGTTGGTTGGAGAAGGTCCAATTCTTGGGACACGTGATAGACAAGAATGGGATTTCAGTAGACCCTGCGAACGTAGAGGCTGTTAGTAGTTGGGAACGACCGAGGACGCCGACAGAAGTAAGAAGTTTCTTAGGCTAGCCGGGTACTATCGAAGATTTATCCAAGATTTTTCTAAGATAACAGCCACGTTGACCCATTTAACAAGGAAGACGGTGAAGTTCGTGTGGACGGATAAATGCGAAGAAAGTTTCCAAGAATTGAAGAAGAGGTTAAGCAAGGCGCCTGTATTATATTTACCAGATGGTACGGGAGGATTTGTGGTGTATAGTGATGTGTCACATAAAGGACTCGGTTGTGTGCTTATGCAACACGGCAAGGTCATTGCGTATGCGTCACGACAATTGAAGGATTACGAAAAATGATACCCCACCCATGACTTGGAGCTAGCAGCAGTAGTTTTTGCATTAAAGATTTGGAGGCACTATTTGTATGGAGAAAAATGTGAGATATACACGGACCATAAAAGTCTAAAATATATCTTCACGCAGAAGGAGTTGAATATGTGTTGTCCGATTAATATAACGACAATTTACGCGCAAGTATACGCAGTCAACAAGTAATAAAGAGTAAGTAAAGTATCGATCCCACGAGGAATTATTACTAGTGTTTTCCAAGTACTAACCTTTTATCATCTCAATCTTATTCAAACAAATGATAGTTGTTTTTGTTGTTTTGTATTAATGAAGATAACAAATAATTAAACAACTATGGAAAACATTAAGATAATGAAATCAAATATTAACAAGTCTAAGATTGCAATTTCCCCCAACACTTCACTTGAATATCCTAACTCTCTCTTTTCAACTAGTTAAATCATAAGGATTGTTATCCGAGAATTTACAAGTATATACAAGCCTCTCTCGATGGTCAAATACGTATTTCCCAATGCGGTGTATAAATATCTCTATTCTACACACTAGCAAGAATCCAATATCAAGAATAATCAACAAGACACGTGTCACCAAATCTCATTAATCACCCTATCAATTATCAACTTTCGCAATAGAAATCATTAAGCATGATTCTCAAATGGATTACATGTGGTATTTAGGTATATGTCTATCCTAAATACAATCAAATTATCCATTCATGAGGGTAATAAATAAAACACACGTCACTTAATTTCATAAATTACCCATAGGAATATCTAATTTTCACATGATATCATAACAAGGTCTCAACCTATACTTCCTCTCTCAATTCCATATAAGTTCCCAAGGTAATTACTAGCTAGGTAATTAATATATAAAGCACAAATTATGATATCCAATCACAAATAATTAACCAACATCAAAGAGAGAGCATTCAATTCAAAACTAGGTATTGGGTTCCATTGAAATCTTAGAAAACAAGTTCTAGGTCATGGTAACTACAAATAACATCATATTCAATTTATACATCATGTTGGATTACAAAATAGAAGGGAAAACTAGAGATACAACCACTTTTGTAGATTTTCATATGATGTTTGATGGATTGATGATGAATCCTAGCTTCTCCTCCATGGTTTTGCAATCCTTGATGCTTTAGCTCCTTGGCCTTGCTTGATTTAGCTTGATTTTAGCACTTTGGCCCTCTAATTTGATGTATTGTGTAGCCTCCTCTCCCTAGAGTTGCTGATTTCTATCTCCTCTATTTTTATATTTCGTGCCTCCTCTGTTAGTATAAACCCCCTGGATGCCTAACCTAGCTTAGCACACCAAATTGGACCAAAATCCCGCACATTTTAGCTTTCTGCTACAGGCGAGCTCGCCGCGGCGAGGATTTTGGCCTACGTTTTCTCGCCCCGGCGAGCTCTCGCCGCGGCGAGGAATTTGTGTAGGAAATTCCCGCCCCGGCGAGCTCAGGTAAAATGGCCATAACTTCTTCGTTCGAACTCTGGTTTAGGCGTTTAAGTAGGCTATGGAAAGCTAAGAAGTAGCTCTACAACTTTCATAACTGGAGCTTGACGAGATAATGGCCGAAGAAGGACTCAAATCGAGCTCGAATGAACTGCTATGTAAAATGCATGCCAAATCCGATGGTAAAATGACCATAACTCTCTCATACGAACTTCAAATGAGATGATTCTGGATGTTCTGGAAAGCTAAGATCAAAATCTACAACTTTCGTTCTTTGAGTTTGGAGAGATTCGGATTGGATCATGGGTGAAATTGTGAAACAAGCAACGGAAATGCTAGATTCAAGCCAAAAACGCATCGATCCAAGGGGCCTTTATTTCAATACCTACAAAACAACGTAAAAACACATAAAAGCACACAAATACATATAAAAGTAATACAAAACTACATTACACAACAATAAGATGAAAACACATAAAACCAAACGAAATAGCTAAAGACTTACAAATTATTAAGGCTAAAAGTACCCAATTTGTGTATATAAAACACACTCATCAAATACCCCCAAACTTAAACCTTTGCTTGTCCTCAAGCAAAACACACAAACTATAAAAATTAAACATTTCTAAATAAAAACTATCTTGAGCAATGAGTTAATAAGCTAACCAATGGTCCTCAAAGCATAAACACAATAAAACTCAAGGAAACTTTCAAAACGTTGCAAGTTCTAGAATTATAATTAGCTAGTCATAGCTTGCTTTAGGTCCTTTTCGTGTGTGTGTGAGTACCCAATAGCACTAACCCAATCAAGCTCGGATGAAGTTATGCAACCACATTACCTTATGAAATAATCAAAATAAACCCCAAAACAACATGCTTAACACATCACTCAATACAAAGGTATACAAATCACAAATTTCAAAAATATGAAATCAAAGGACTCTGGGTAAGTGCATTTTATCCTCCATCTTATCCTAAGTCCACTCTTGTGGGTGAGTGCGTTTTACGCTCCATCTCAACCCAACACAAGATTTGATAAACATACATGTCTTACTTTTATCAAAATTATAAGAGAGTGCGTTTTACGCTCTACCTCTCCTACGCATGTGTCCATGAGTGAGTGCGTTTTACGCTCCATCTCAACTCACCACATGACCAACAATTCAAACACAACAAATTTCGACACCTTGCTTCGAGTGATGTTTAAACGAGTTTTAGAGTTTATAGATATTTCCCATAAGCATTCGGTTATAAAAACCTTCTCTAAGCATACAACTAGCTCAATACTCATGGATATGTGCAAAAGAGTGAAAGGACGCATAAGCAAAACAATAACGAACAATAACGATTAAGCACAAAGACTAAGCAACATTTATCCATTTTCCATAAGTTAGAATCAATTCAAACAATTTCTTATCATAGACCATGAATTGTGGTTGAAATCAAATTAAAACAATGCTCAAGGGACATATCCTAAAAATAAATAAAAAAAAAAAAATTTTGAACAAAAATACATATCTTAAATCACATAAAAACTAAATTAAAAACACACAAATATGAAGTACTACCCCCAAACTTAAACTTGACATTGTCCTCAATGTCTGAAATAGGGGAAAAAATAAAATAGAAGACTTCCTTGAGAACATATCAAGTGCTATTAATATCATCTTTCAAGTCCCCTAAGTTGGGAGCGCACACCAATTTGCTTAGTATTCGGTACCTGAAAGCAATTGACTAAAGAAATTAAAATGCAATTAAACAAACTAAAAAGCAATTGAAAAAAAAATCAAAATCAAAATAATAAAATTGGGTTGCCTCCCAAGAAGCGCTTGTTTTAAAGTCTTCGGCCTGACTAACTCCCTGCTTTTATCCAATTCCCCTTCGATAATTGAGGAACCCACCATCCTTTGATAGCCATGTGACAATTGAGGGTTTCTCCTCGGTAAGGGTCATTGAGTTAAAGTCACCTAGCTTACATTTTGTAGATACGTTCTCAATTTTGAATGCCAAAAAGCTAGGTGCTTCCTCCGTTGTGTCTGCGATAAGATTGAGGCATTGGGGCTTGTCAAGCACAACAGGCTCTTCTTTTATCTTCATTTCCTCGGTCCACCATGGTTCCACATTCATACTAGCTCCATCGTCACATAGAGCCTCGCCTAAGAAATGACTACCAAGTGGACACGGTTTTGCAAAACTGACTGGATTCTTGAACTTTAGTGGAGAAGGCACTTGAGGTATTAATACAATCGGCTCATCTTTGTTGGAACTCAAGGCTGGATCCTCGGCCTCCTTTTCCCGCTCCCCACTTGTCTCCCCATTATCGACATCTTGTGGCTCATCCAGTTGCAGATTTGACTTGGGCTCACCATTAGTCTCAGAATCCATGTCATTAGACCAATTGTTTTGAGGACAGTTGTTTAAAGCATTGAACATTTGATCAATCTGATTCTGAAGATTTTGAATTGATATTTCCTGACTTTTCAACATCTCCTCCTTCGAAGCCATGATCTTGGTCACAAGTTCCTCAAAGTTTGACATCTTCTCTTCTTGAATAGGAGGTGGACATGAGAATTCCGGTGCAAAAGCTGGACTTGGAGCATAACATTGATCATCATAATTGTAGCTCCATGTAGAATCCGGGTGATACCCCCAATCTTGGTGATAATCGGGATAAGCATAGTTATTGAGGTAATCACCACCGTAATGTACCGGCCCAAAACTGATGGTGCATTGATGACTCGGGTGATTGTCAGCACAATAATCATAAGTAACTGTTATACCTTGGGTGCTCTCTACTACTAAAGCATCCAACTTCCTCGATAGTGTTTCAAATTGTGCTGACAATGCAGAGAGTGCATTGAGTCCATCAATCCCAGTTTCCATTGGTTGAGTCATACTCCTGTATGGCCATTGATAAGCAAATTCATCCATGGTGTACCTTGCAAAGAAGATAGCATTAAAACAGAAAAATAAATGATAAAATAAACTAAAAGGAAATTTATATACAAGTTTAAATTAAGATCAATTTGATTATGACTAATATTGGAAAAATACTAGAAAAAATAATTCCCCGGCAACGGCGCCAAAAACTTGTTGTCCGATTAATATAACGACAATTTTACGCGCAAGTATACGCGGTCAACAAGTAATAAAGAGTAAGTAAAGTATCGATCCCACGAGGAATTATTACTAGTGTTTTCCAAGTACTAACCTTTTATCATCTCAATCTTATTCAAACAAATGATAGTTGTTTTTGTTGTTTTGTATTAATGAAGATAACAAATAATTAAACAACTATGGAAAGCATTAAGATAATGAAATCAAATATTAACAAGTCTAAGATTGCAATTTCCCCCAACACTTCACTTGAATATCCTAACTCTCTCTTTTCAACTAGTTAAATCACAAGGATTGTTATCCGAGAATTTACAAGTATATACAAGCCTCTCTCGATGGTCAAATACGTATTTCCCAATGCGGTGTATAAATATCTCTATTCTACACACTAGCAAGAATCCAATATCAAGAATAATCAACAAGACACGTGTCACCAAATCTCATTAATCACCCTATCAATTATCAACTTTCGCAATAGAAATCATTAAGCATGATTCTCAAATGGATACATGTGGTATTTAGGTATATGTCTATCCTAAATACAATCAAATTATCCATTCATGAGGGTAATAAATAAAACACACGTCACTTAATTTCATAAATTACCCATAGGAATATCTAATTTTCACATGATATCATAACAAAGTCTCAACCTATACTTCCTCTCTCAATTCCATATAAGTTCCCAAGGTAATTACTAGCTAGGTAATTAATATATAAAGCACAAATTATGATATCCAATCACAAATAATTAACTAACATCAAAGAGAGAGCATTCAATTCAAACTAGGTATTGGGTTCCATTGAAATCTTAGAAAACAAGTTCTAGGTCATGGTAACTACAAATAACATCATATTCAATTTATACATCATGTTGGATTACAAAATAGAAGGGAAAACTAGAGATACAACCACTTTTGTAGATTTTCATATGATGTTTGATGGATTGATGATGAATCCTAGCTTCTCCTCCATGGTTTTGCAATCCTTGATGCTTTAGCTCCTTGGCCTTGCTTGATTTAGCTTGATTTTAGCACTTTGGCCCTCTAATTTGATGTATTGTGTAGCCTCCTCTCCCTAGAGTTGCTGATTTCTATCTCCTCTATTTTTATATTTCGTGCCTCCTCTGTTAGTATAAACCCCCTGGATGCCTAACCTAGCTTAGCACACCAAATTGGACCAAAATCCCGCACATTTTAGCTTTCTGCTACAGGCGAGCTCGCCCCGGCGAGGATTTTGGCCTACGTTTTCTCGCCCCGGCGAGCTCTCGCCGCGGCGAGCTCTCGCCGCGGTGAGGAATTTGTGTAGGAAATTCCCGCCCCGGCGAGATCAGGTAAAATGGCCATAACTTCTTCGTACGAACTCGGATTTAGGCGTTTAAGTAGGCTATGGAAAGCTAAGAAGTAGTTCTACAACTTTCATAACTGGAGCTTGACGAGATAATGGCCGAAGAAGGACTCAAATCGAGCTCGAATGAACTGCTATGTAAAATGTATGCCAAATCCGATAGTAAAATGATCATAACTCTCTCATACGAACTTCAAATGAGATGATTCTGGATGTTCTGGAAAGCTAAGATCAAAATCTACAACTTTCGTTCTTTGAGTTTGGAGAGATTCGGATTGGATCATGGGTGAAATTGTGAAACAAGCAACGAAAATGCTAGATTCAAGCCAAAAACGCATCGATCCAAGGGGCCTTTATTTCAATACCTACAAAACAACGTAAAAACACATAAAAGCACACAAATACATATAAAAGTAATACAAAACTACATTACACAACAATAAGATGAAAACACATAAAACCAAACGAAATAGCTAAAGACTTACAAATTATTAAGGCTAAAAGTACCCAATTTGTGTATATAAAACACACTCATCAATATGAGATAAAGAAGGTGGTTGGAATTAATCAAAGATTACGACTACGAAATTCTTTATCACCCGGGAAAAGCCAACGCAGTAGCTGACACGCTGAGTAGGAAAGGAAGGGAGAAATTGTCTACATTGACAACTCAGGAGGAGTTAATAAGAGACATGGAGAA
This sequence comes from Aralia elata, assembly GCA_034770075.1. Classification (NCBI taxonomy): domain Eukaryota; kingdom Viridiplantae; phylum Streptophyta; class Magnoliopsida; order Apiales; family Araliaceae; genus Aralia; species Aralia elata. The sequence continues at coordinate 870,016 of JAVJAP010000243.1, read as the reverse complement.
ATTGGAAATAGAAGTTAGGGGACCTCGAGGGCCCAGTGAAAAGTTATTTGTAATGGAAGCTCGTCCAACCTTATTGGATCGAATAAAGGAAGCACAAGAAAAGGATGAGGAGTACGAGAAGATAAAGAAACGGATAGCGGGAAATGAGGAAGAAAAATTCTGAATGCATAAGGATGGTATTTTGAGATTTGAAAGCCGAGTGTGGGTGCCAGCTATTACTGAACTAAGAGAAGAAATTTTGCATGAGGCGCATAACACGACATATTCTGTTCATCCTGGAGGAACAAAAATGTACCGGGATCTTCGATAACATTTTTGGTGGCCGAGAGGTTGCCGAGTACGTCAGTAGATGTCTTACTTGCCAACGAGTCAAAGCAGAACATCAGAGGCTGAGTGGTCTACTTCAACAGCTGGAAATACCGGAGTGGAAATGTGAGCACATTACGATGGACTTCGTGGTGGGACTTCCAGTCACACGAAAGGGTTTTGATGCCATTTGGGTTATCGTGGATCGACTAACGAAGACAGCTCATTTTTTACCGATCAAGATTTGTTTCAACCTTAATCAATTAGCAAATTTGTACGTGAAGGAAATAGTTTCGCGACATGGAGTGCCAGTATCAATTGTATCCGATCGAGATCCGCGCTTCACGTCAAATTTCTGGAAGAGCCTACAAGAAAGAATGGGGACAGAATTGAGGTTAAGTACCCCTTATCATCCTCAGACGGACGGACAGAGTGAACGAACGATACAAATGCTAGAAGATATGCTTCGATCTTGCGTAATGGATATCAAGGGGAACTGGGATAACCACTTACCCTTAGTAGAATTCACTTACAATAATAGTCATCACGCGAGTATCGGTATGCCACCGTACGAAGCTCTCTACGGAAGAAGTGCAGAACACCGTTGTGTTGGGATGAAGTCGGAGAACGACGACTTTTGGGGCCGGAGATAATTCAATAGACAGCCGATGTGGTGACAACGATAAGAGCCAGATTAGTAGCCGTTCAAGATCGCCAAAAGAAGTATGCAGATTTGCATCGTCAGGACCGAGACTTTGAAGCCGGTAGTTTCGTATTCTTAAAAGTATCTCCCTAGAAAGGAAAGATCAGATTCGGCAAGAAAGAAAAATTGAGTCCGAGGTTCATAGGACTATTCGAAGTCTTGAAGCGAGTGGGCGAAGTAGCGTACGAGGTAGCTTTGCCACCTGAGCTGGAACACATCCACAACGTGTTTCATATCTTCGTGTTACGTCCGTACAAACCTGGCTACAAACACGTGATATCCCATGAGCCGATTTAGGTAGAGAAGAATCTGACCTATGAGGAAATTCCTGTCCAAGTATTAGATAAGAAAGAGCAAACCTTGAGGAATAAAGTTATATCTTCTGTAAAAGTAGTTTGGCGAAACCACGACGCCGAGGAGGCTACGTGGGAGTTAGAAAGTAAGATGAGAAGGGATTATCCCCATTTGTTTGTGTAACCTTGTCTCAATTCCGAGGACGGAATTTTTATAAGGGGGAGGATGTAATACCCGAGAATTTTAGATAATATTAATATTGACCTTCCTATTAAACTGAATGTTTATTCGAATATGAGTATACGTGATATGTTCTTTTTGGTAGTGATGTGATAAAGTGATTATTGTTTTAATTATCAAGTAGTGATTTAATAAGAAAAGAATTTATTAATGCTATCTTAGTTAATTAATTATTGTGTGACTAATAATCTCTATTAAATTATTTAAGTGTTATATGCCATGCTACTTGAGGCGTAACAACATGATGAGATGTATATTAATTATAATAAAGTTTCTGCATTCATTTAATAATATAAAAGAGATGTGTGACATTTAAATTGTATGACCATCCTATGTGACATATTGATGTGTGATGTAGACTATTAACTGTGCATCTTAATTACATGAGATAATAATTGAACTGAACTAATAATTGTTAGATAATAATTATTTCAATACTTAAATGTTTATTGAAATAATAGTATGTGTTATGGAATAATGAAATAATAATAAATATTGATTAACTGTGTATTAGTAGGTAATTAGATTTTACTCTAATAAATGAACATGGATTATATGATTATGGGCATATGTATTCCTACTTCAATACAAGGTAGTGTCATTAGGCTATTCAATGCACATTTTAACCTAAGTCGGATATAACCTAAGTGTACAATAGCACCCAAGTATATTAATAGTCTCAATTGTAATGTCTGAGTTCTTGTGTCCCAAAAGGAGTGTCACCTTCTTGCCCAAATTCTCATTCACGTGAAACACCAAAAGGCTACAAGCCTAACCCTTCTCCCTTCTCCTCAAAATCAGCCATACAGGCCTCAGATTCATGATGAAAGGGGGAGTGGTTCAAATAGTAAACTACCAACTTCTCATTAACCTTCATCTTCTTCCTTATTCCATTGGTTTGAATCAATGGGCAAAATCTGATTTTGGACAAAAGAAACTCTATAAATTGAGGCTTTCTCTTCTTCATTTTGGTTGCTAGAAATTTAAGTTGAGTTCCATTGGAGAGTGAGTAAGTGAGGTATCAGTTGTTAGCATCAGAGAATTAAATTAGCTTCAAGAGGTAAAACTCCATTTAACTGTGTTCTTAATTTCTTAAGTTCAATCCTTAGGAAATTGCCATGAATCTCTTGTTAGTTGGTTAGTAATTGATGCCATGATGTTAAACTAAGCTTATGTACATGATATAGATGGAATGTGGTTGTTTGAGTAGCATGTGGATATGATTTTTGAGATTAATTTTGAAAATTTTAACGATACAAGGAGTTCCCTGGTTCTGCCAAGGAGCAGCGCGACCGCGCTACTCCCCAGGCAAAACCAGGCGTGGCCGCGCCGTGCACCAGAAGGAAACTCCACTTTTGTTAGTTCTGATATGTTGAGAAAGCTTGATTGCTTTGATTTTGGTCATTAATAACTCTGAATTACTGATATAGGATTTCAACATTCGACAACATTCCCTTTAGTTGCGTTAGTGTAAGTTTCACATGAAAATTTATAAGACCAACATTGTTGAAAACAACCTTATGTTTATTCTGATTTCATGAGCATACGTAAGTAACTTATATAAGGATGTAAATGAGTATCACATATCATCCAAAGCCCTCTTGCATGATATGAGTTGTGTTAGCTCGGTTCTAACGACTTTGTAAAGGAAAACTTGAAGTGTTGGAAGTGAAACTTAACGAACTTTGTATCTTTGATGTTCTGAGCTTACAAGCATGTATAATAGGACTTCATATGCCTCTAGACATGATCGTTATGCTCACCGGTGTGATTAAGCATGTTCTCATAATTGCAAGTATGCTTTAAAACAAGTTTTTAAGCGATGAACTACGCTAACCGTGTGAACGTAATATATGTACGAGCATGCATGTTATAGTTTGCCTAGCAACATCGAGTGATATATTAATCGTCATGACTCGCCTTTATGAAATACAGTTGTTAAGCATGTTACTTTACGAAGTTCAAATGGAATGAAATGTTTGGAAATGGCTTGGGACAAGCATGCTAGATATTTAACTAAAGTTTATACCTTCTGACGTGTATGTGTGTTAGGTATCAGTAGCATTGTATGATAAAAGTTAAGCTAAGACCATACAGGAGACAAGCCTGCACTTGTAACGAATGCAATTTTTGTGATTAAATAAAAATATTTATTGAGTTATATAAATATTTTTATTAATTTATTTATTGAGTAAAATAAATAATTTATAAGTTATGGTGAAAGAAGTTTTGTTAAATGTTATTTGATGTGGTTTGATGTGATTATTCTAATTTAATTTAATAATTAAATTAGATGATGAAAAGATTTATTTGAATAAATGATTTATTTGAATAATATAATTTATTTGGTGATATTGTTATTGGTTAAATAAAATTATTATTTAAGTTAGTAAGGTTTAATTGAATTTATTTAATAATAAGTTCAATTAAATTAGAAGTGTGACAATTAAAACTATATGTTATAATGGTTTATTAAAATAAATGAGAAAGTGTTTTATTTAGTTTTACCCAAACAAGGCCTTATGACCTTTGGTTGGAAATAATGAGTTATTTTAATTCTGTTTTGCCAAACAAGCCTTAGAGACTTTTAAATTATATGTAACTGATGGATTTTAATTATAAGTTATTATTTGTTTTTAAAACCATCAGTTTTATTTTAAAACTCCATCAGTTTTGTTTTTATTTTTTACGTATCTTTACCAAGCCTAAAAGAAACACAGAAGAGAAAGAAAAGAACAGAGTTGAGAGAGAACTCTGTGAATTTGAGAGTTGAGAGAAAAGAGAGAATTGAGAAGAAGAGTTTGGAAATTGAAGGTAGAAATTCTAAAACCCAAGGAGATTAATCAAAACAATAGAAGGTATAATCCTTTTCTAAAAGTTCTTCACTATACTTCTCTGTATATGATTTCTATTTTCCTGTATATAAATTTTTATGCTAAATACATGAATTACTTGTTAATAGTTGTTAGTAAGCATGTATTAAATGATTATATGATGAGTGTAAACCAATTAGAAGGTATCTATTCATGAAAGTATGCTTTAAGAATTTAGTTTTTTTTGGATTACAGTGTTATATTTTCATATATGGCTTATATGTATAAAAAATTGAAGTTTAATTGGTATGTTAATCTGTAAATTAGTGGTTTATTATTGTAACTCACTGAGAAACGAAAACAATGTGATTTGAATGGAGTAAAATGGTTGAATATCGAAGTTGTAGTGCTTGATTATGCTAAGTGTGTTCAATATGGAAAAATTAGCAAGAACTTTGATTTTTGGCTTTGAATGTGATTGTTTATACGAATTGTGTCGTTAAAATTGTTGAATATATGTTGGGTTTGAGTTTTAATAAAGTTGGTAACGTCTGGGATTGTTGATTAAGTCTCTAAGTGTCGTTAATATGAAGTTTGGGAAGAAACAGAGCCTGTTCGCGCTGCAGCAACTGAGTCTGCATCGCAGCGCGGCCGCACTGGTTTCCAGTGCAAAAGAGGCGCGGCCGCGCCGTCTGCAGATCAGCCCCTATAAGTGTGCAGCGCGGCCGCGCTGGTTCCAAGAGTAAATGTGGCGCGGCCGCGCCGGTTCCAGGACAGAACCTGAATTTTATTTTCACATGCATGGCTTGGGTAATGATATGTTGACCTATTCTAATATATGTGAAGAATCATAAAGCATAATATAAGATTTAATAGCATAACGTAGCTATTTATATGATGATTATAAGTTATAGGTCATAAAATTTGTAATTCTATACCCGTAAGGATTTGAGATGTTAAACATACGTTATAATCTATGTTATGTGATGGTATAAATGTCTGATTTGAGTTTGTGGTTAGCTAAAAAGTTCAGATCATAATTGGATAGTAAAGCTGTTAGTCCTGGATGTAATGATCTAATTGATATTGTGATCATAATGATCTGTGTAGGATATACGAAGAGCGTGATTTATAATTGTTTAGCTAACGCGCAAGGCAAGTTGTTCTTCTCTTAAACTTGTTATTTTATTTAAAGCAAGTTTACTTTCATTGAGCAAGTTACTAACCTTAGCTTATTGTTATTCAAGCGAGGTTGATACCATGATAAATGTTTAAACTTTATTCCAGTCAATTGTTATTCGATCATTGATAGTTAATCAGATTTTTAACATAGTTCCTGTTGTACAAATTTTTATTGATGAATCAGACTAGCAAACCTTATTGATTCAGCTAGTCCTTAGTTGATGAGCGTTCTAAAGACTTAGAACATTTTAAAATCTTTCCAAACCAAGTTCCTTTTGGTACGGATTTTGCTATTAGACTGAGATAAACAACCCTAATATAGGGGATTAATTACGCGACAACGTTAAAATGTTTGTGCACAATACATTGTACAAAGGGCTGATCCCCCTGAGTACGAGATGGAAGGTCCATAGTCTTTAAGACTGTTAAAGGTTACGGTAGAGATACCAGTTAACCTAGGACATAGTTCGAGGTCTTGTGACTCTCAGATATAATTTCTAAATCTTGAAATCTATTTTCCTTGAATCTAGCATTCTAACGAGCTTTCAGACGTTGATTCCTTATTGATTGAATTCAGAAAATTATTATACCTCAGTTGAACTCTATTTTATTTGAATATTGTTATTATCATACTTGTGGACAATTGTTTGCTCACTCTTGCACTAAACATTTCAGCTAAGCCAGAAAAGCAGGACGAGCCGTCCACGAGTAAAGGAAAGGGCAAGTTGCAGAAGTAGCTTAAGACTTGTTTTCTAGTTGATGTCTTATGTAACAAGACTTGTTTCAAATTAAGTTTTATTCCGCATTGATGTATTAAGGTTAAGATAACCTGGGATTTGATTGTTTACGAGTTTGGTGATGTAACCCAATTTTGGGAAGATGTTTCATTAAGTTTATTTAATTGTTGTTATTATGGGTAGTTAGTTTTAAATGTATGAGATAGTGAGCACCAAATCAGTGGGAGTTAAGTACCCGGATTTGGGGGTGTCACAGGTTGGTATCAGAGCTGATAGGTTATGAACCTTTAAGTGGGGAAAACCTTAGGGTAGTAGCCTTTTAGAAGATCGAGAATATAGAGGTGATAAACTCTTATCGAGTTCTAAGGAATGAATTACGGAAATTCATAAAAGATAATAAAATGATTATGTGTTATGTGCTTATTTGATAACAAACTTATGTGCTCGCGAGTAGTATCGAGTAGTAGTTAAAACTTAAAATTTTGTTGTCAGGGTGACTGATAGAGGAGAACCCAGCCAGGCTAGGGAGGAGGAGGCCCGAGATATTCATGTGGTTCGGGAGCAGCTAGTGCAGAGGGAGCCATCCCTATTGATCACAGTTGCAGGTCCCGAGTATGATGATGAGTGGGTTTTATACCTACGAATTAGATGTTTTCTAGGCTCAATTCTCGGCTATCTTTAAGCATTTATAGCACCATTTCACTAGTTATTTCATTATTGTACAGGAAGCGACACTAAGTAGAAAATTGTGGAATTGTGGAACTTTTGGAGAAAAATGTCAAGTACCAGCAGTAAGCTCCATCGCCGGGGCGACAATCCCAGGCTCACTTTCAGCGCCGGGGCGACGCCATCGCCGGGGCGACGTTGCTAAGCCAATTCCATCGCCGGGGCGGCACTTCGCAGTGTATTTTTGTCGCCGGGGCGACAGGTCGGGACAAGAGATATGGCTGGCGTTTGTCACATCTGCTGGTAGTGGAGTTTCAGTGGAGCAAATTTGGGAGCACAATGGAAAGGGAAGGAGAGAGAGTAATCAGATTAGTAGCCATCCAGGGAGTGGGGATTGAATTATTGAGGCTTTGCTACACAATTTGGAGGCTAGGGTTTGAGAGAAAAAGAAGAAGAACAAAGGAACAAAGGGATTAATTATCTAAATTTCATCACTTCAAGGAGGCTAGGAGCACGAAATAGGAAGCAAGAGCAACTCAAGAAGAACTACATCACACTAATTCGGGAATATCATCACAAAAGGGGTGTATCTTCATTTGTTGTAGTTCTTTATTCTTATTTTGTTATTCCAAACCATGTACTATAATCAGATTATGATGTTGTTGAAATTGAATATGAGCTAAACTCTTCATTCTAAGATTGCAATGGAACCCAACTTGTAGTTTAAATTGAATGCTCTCTCTTTGATTGGTAGTTAGTCATTACATGAATTGGAGTTCATAACCTTTGCTTAAGGATTAATTGCTTGGCCCGTAATTACCTTGGTAAATTATATGGACTTGAGAGAGGAAGTGTAAGTTGAGACCTAGTTATGAATTCATGTGAAAGTTAGATATTCTTTATGGATAATGTATGAGATTATGTGACGTGAGTCTTATGTATTACTCTTGAGGATTGATAATTTGATTGTATTTAGGATAGACATATACCTAAATGCCACATGTATCCATTTGAGAATCATGTTTAATGATTTCTATTGTGAAAGTTAGTAATTGATAGAATGGTTAATGGGATTTTACGTGACATGTGTCTTATTAATTGTTCTTGATACGAGATTCTTGCTAGTGTATAGAATAGAAATATATCTATACACCACAATAGGAAATACGTATTCGACCATTGAGAGAGGCTTATATATACTTGTGATTTCTCGGATAACAATTCTTATGTTCTAATTTACCAAACAAGAGAGAGTATGATGTTTAAATGAAGAGTTGGGGGATATTGTAATATTAAACCTTTTTATCTTGAACTTTATCCGTGTTAGTAAAACCTTGCTTTCTAAATTGTCTTTATTTTAGTTATAATCAACAACAAACACAAACCATATTGTCATTGTTTAAATTAGATTGATTTTACATGCGATTGATATTTGGTAATTATTTAACATAATTCCTCGTGGGTTCGACACTTTACTTATCTTATATTACTTGTGGACCGCGTATACTTGCGCGTGTTTTATTGATTGCGAAATCGAGTAATATATGAGCCTGAGACAGATCCTGAGGAGGATCCTGAAGAGGTTGAGGAGGAAGAGGAAGACCTTGAGGGGATATCACTATCTTCCTTAGGTGTTCAGATGTACGAGCAGGTGTATGATCGCAACATAGAGTTGCAAGATAGAGTGGAGGAGTTAGAGAGGCAGCTGACTGAGCGACAGACTATCTTGGAGCAGAAGAACAGTGAGATTGAGGAGCTAGACATACGTCTTGGGGACGTGGAGTGGAAGCTGGCTCATGTTGAGAGCGAAAAGGAGGAGTTGGGAGAGCAGGTTGTGGAACGTCAAGCCGCTCTAGAGCAGAAGGATGCTGAGATCCAAGACCTTTCATCACGTCTTGCAGAGGTTGAGCAGAGGCTAGCACAGTCTGAGTATCGACGAGCACAGTTGATTGCCAGGAATGAAATTGTACGAGATGAGTTGAAAGAGGAGTCAGCTAAGCGGGCGAGAGCTGAAACTGCTTGGTTGAGGGAGGCTAACCGCGCAGATCGTGTTGAATGTGAGGTGCGGGCAAAGAAGGCCAAGATTGATGAGATGGAGTATATTTTTCACACCACAGTTGATAGAGCTCTGGATCGAGTTCATCGTCATCCAGATATGGTGGGTCGAAGGATGGTGACTCGTATTATGGAGCAGGAACGCCAGGAAGCTGTGCGTCGTGGGTTATCATCGTAGATTATGATTAGATATGTTATTAGGAAATCTATGAAGATTAATAAGTTGTTAATCCCAGTTTATATAATGGGATAGAATAATGATGTAATCCTGGAACCTTGTGAATTCAGGATAGATGATGTAAATAACTACGATGCTATATTTATTATGTTTTAAGTCGTAAATGAATAAAATGCGAAAGTTTATCATATGTGCTATGTGTTAAGTGTGGTTTATAAATGTTTAAGTTAAGACTTAAATGTTTAAGTAATTAAGCAATAATTTAATAGCGCGAATTCTTAACAGTAAAATGCCGCCAAGAAGACAAACCCGACAACAGACCCCTGAGGGATCCGCCAATAACAATGAAGAAGTCAACACTAACCCAATGCAGCAGCTTGTAAACCTGCTAATGGGAGCATTTGCGAATCAACCCCAAGCCCAAGCCACAACTTTTAAAGATTTCAAGGTTGTTGAACCCCCAGAATTTCAAGGGTCTATGAATCCAATTGAAGCCCAAACTTGGGTCATAGAGATGGAGAAGGTGTTTGATGTCGCTAGGGTCAATGAGGACCAAAAGATGGCATTTGCAACATTTATGCTGAAATCAGAAGCTAGCTACTGGTGGCAAGCAAATAAGACTCGAGGTGGTCAAGGGGTAATACCGTGGGAGCGATTTAAGGAAATATTTTTCGAGACCTATTTCCCAACAAGTGCTCAAAATCAGATGGAGGTGCAGTTTCTAGAGCTGAAGCAAGGTACCATGACGGTACCTGAGTATGCAGCAAAATTTAATGAGTTGGCGAGGTTTGCGCCATATCAGGTCAACACGGATGAGCGAAAGGCTAGAAGATTTGAGCAGGGATTGAAGCCCTGGTTATATAGTCGAGTTTCGTTGTTCCAATTAAACTCATTTGCGGTAGTTCTGGAAAAGGCAATTATCGGTGAAGGAGGCAGTGATGCTCTGTCCAAGTATAATCAGGAGCCGAGGAAGAAGAAGAATGAAAGTGAAAACAAGACAAGTGGTAGCCATGGGGGCAGCGGTCAGAAGAGGAAATGGAGTGATAGTAACTCTGCGGGAAGTCAGCAGAGTAATCAGAAAAAAAAGGTGGAGGTGTGCAGTAACTGGGGAAAGAGTCATGTGGGGTTATGTTTGAAGGGTAAGAGGGTATGTTTCAACTGCGGACAGGAGGGTCATATCGCACCTGTAACGATCGAGAATTTTAATTTCCTTGTAACCCGAGTTTATGTATGAATGAAATGAATTTTTATTTTTATTTATATTATTATGTGTTATGTGCTTAAAGGTTGTGTTATAACCTAGAATATGTGTATGTGTTGAATTTTACGTATTGTAGTGTCGTTAGGGTGAATATATTGACTTCGCGAAAAATCACAAAATCACTATTCAGGGGCACGCTTATCGAGGCACTATTCACGCCATTATATTTTTGTGTCTTTTTCGACCTTAATAAATTACAGTAATACACGTGTGCGAAATGATAATTTTTCCAAGTGTCGGATTTTCATTTCGAGCCCGTTCGTGTTTTATTCGGTATCCGAAGCTTATGATAAGGTTATTCCGAATAAATGGGCAAACCCCGTAATTATTACTTTTATATGTCCCAATAATTTATAGGAGTACCCATTTTAATTTTGGGTAGATTTATTTACCAGTTTTGGTACAAAAGTGGGAGTTTTCGGATATATTTTTGTGTATTTGGGTATTTATTTTGGCTTGTTACTCCAAGAGGGAACCAACCCCCAATTTTAGACCAATCAAATGCAAGGAATGGAGAGGGTGGCGGCAGCATGCTGCTATTGGTAGGCTCAATGCCTTATTTTTCTTCCAAATTGCTGAACTTTATTGAGCCATTCCCCTTCATCCTCCCAAAGCCTCCTAGCTGCCATTCCATTCAAATTTCTTCTCTCCCATTCATTCCCTAAACCAACTGAAGATAGAGAGAGATAGAGTGTGAAGGTGCTGCAGATTATTGAGAGTGAGAGGGCATTGAAGGAGGAGTAGAAGAACAAGAAGAAGCAAAGAACAAGTTCAAGGGAAGGAGGAAGAAGAAGGAAGGAGGAGCTCAATCCAATCGAGCCCAGCAATTTTCTTAGCACCTAGGAAGGATTTACAAGGTAAACAATCAACTAAAAATCAATTCCATTTGAGTTTGATTAAAATTTTCGAGTTCTATGTGTTCTTGAGCTCAAACCATTGGGTTTGAGCATTTCTTGCAATTGTTGTTGTAATTGTTAGTTGTGGTTGATATTTATTGTTACCAAGACATCTTGTAAGCTATTAATAACATCAAAGTGGAACAAAAATGGAAGAAATTCGTACCTATGCTTAAAGAGGATGAAGAACATGAAGAACATGAAGAACAATGGACATTTTGGACAAATCTTGGACCTATGGACTGTTTTGGACAATCTGTAGCTAATATTTTGTGTTGGTTAAATTTGTTTGTTGTTATGGTATTGTAGTTCCATGGATTACCAAGTTAACCCAATTGGAATCGAGTAAAAAGGTGTAAAAATGAAGATTTGGTGATGATTTTAGTGAAGAACACTTAGAACATGCAAAATAGAGCATGAATTGATACTTTGGCCCAAGATTCAGCCATGTTAATATTAATGGGTAGTTCTAAATTTTTGATATGTTGTAGCTCTATGTCCTAGGAGTCCATAGAGTCCGGAATGGACCAATTTGAACGTGTATAGAAGGAGTTATAAGGTTTGGAGTGAATGAGGGTCAAAATCGCGATGCTGGGCAAACGAGCACTATAACCTGCTGCATACCAAAGCCGGGGCTTTGGTATTAAGCTTAGTTTGGACGCCGGGGCTTTGGGCCTCAGGTGGTAAAAGTCAGTATTGACGTTCTTTAGTAAAATGGGCATAACTTTGTCATACAAACTCGGATTGAGGTGATTCAAGATGATTCGGAAAGCGAACGAGTAGACCTACAACTTTTGTTCTTTAAGTTTTTTCGATTTGAGGTCTGTATCATGGCCGAAATTAGCCATTTGTAGGACTGATGCGTAATTGGGGTCAATCGGAGGGCGTCAGGCATGCGCATTTTCACAAGTAATGCCCCGACCCTGTAAAGTGATGTTCTAACTTTCATAACATGATTATTATGATTTATGATGATAATTAGCATTAACCAATAAGTATTAGATAAATTGAATAGGCGTGTTAGGCGTAAGCAATTGCGTGTCGCTTGGGCATTCGAATAGGCAAATTGGGCGTATAGACGTGCAAGCGTCGTAAAGTCGTAACTAGTGAGCATAACCTTGATTAATATTTTGTTTCTTATTTGAATGGGACATTATAGAGTTGTGTAAATAAATATTTGGAATGTGACTAATTGCTATGTAAATATGTACTTAATTGTGTAGGATATTAAGGAGCGTGTGTTGTATTATTGTAGCAGCGCTTCAGGCAAGTTCTTCTTTAACCCTTGTCTAACCCTTGTGTTGGGCAAGTTTCTAAACCTTATGCACTACTTTTATTTCGTGTAAATAGGTACATTGTTGCAAGTTTCATGACTCAAATCGAGTTATTACTTTCAATTATTTTGGTGGACTAATTATTGTCAATTACTCCACATCAAAGATAAATTATTGATATTCACCGCTTATATATTTGAATTCATTTTCTGTTGTTGGACTGTGAAACGTTTAGTTCTTCATTCATGAACTGTTTAAGGAAATAGTTTACGCCACTTGTTTCGGCTAGACGTATGTTTAATCATCATTGTTGTTAAGTAAAACTATCCAATCAAATTGTTTGGTTTGGACTCTTATGTAAAGCTGAGATGAACAACCCTCATAGCAGGGGAAACAGTATGTATGTCGGGAGACCGACACGCGCACGAACAGTATGTTAAAGGGGTTATGCATAACACCGGGTACATTAGGCTGATCACCTATTGTATTAGTATGTTGGATTATCGGATGAATTTCTGGTGATTCTAGTAAAAGTTCAGTGTCAAGATGACCACTTAGTATAGAATATTTCCTCCATTTGGAAACATTGAAATCATTCGGTCCTTAGAGGCCCTACAATTGTGTTAATGAGATCATTCGTTGGGATTATGCAGATTCTTGAGCTATCTTTTATTCTCTTGATTCTTGTAAACTATAAAGTATTCATTTGATGATTGACGATTATTGTTATTATACTTGCTGAGCAAATTTGTTGCTCACCCTTGCTTTCCTTAAAATATTTCAGTTAGTGGAGCTCGTGGTGAAAGTTCTGGGAAGGATAAAGGCAAAGGCAAAGCTACGGATTAGCTTTGTACCGTTAAGTTCACCATTTTTATTATGTATTAAGACTCGTTGACTCTTGTGATGTATTATGACTTAATTACCCTTATGTATTAAGTTACATTTTGTAGAAGTTTTGGTTTTGAGACCTGGGACAGGATTATTTATGTTATATCAATGTAAATATTCCTTTATTTCCGCTGTAAGTTATCAATAGTATGATGCAGGTATGAGATAGTGACGAACCAGGTCCGCGGTTCAGGTGACCCGGATTTGGGGGCGTCACAGGTTGGTATCAGAGCTTTAGGTTATAAACCTTTAGAGAGAGGTCTTTAGGCTATAACCTTAGGAAGCGTAGAGAATAAGAGTAGATAAAACTCATGTAGAGTTTTGGGGCGATCTAAGATAGACGCGTCCTAGAAAGTTGTGAAAGGTATTACATTCCTTAAATGAAGCTATATTTCATTATGAGCTGCTAATAGAGTGTGCCGCTTTGTGGTCTGCTTGTAGTACTCATGATAGATATTCTCCTAGTATGATGAGATGATGACATTAAGCTTTCTTACGTTTAGCAGAGAATGCCGCCCAGACGCAACGTACCACCCCCAACAACACCTGAGGGATCAGTTAACAATGGAGGAGGTCCGACGGACCCCATGCAACGGTTAGCGGATATACTGGAGAAGATGGAAAGGAGAAATGCGGTACCCGTGAATCCCAACCCACCGGCAGTACCCATAACAAGTTTCAAAGACTTCAAAAGCGTAGGACCCCCAGAGTTCAGGGGAACGACTGATCCGATTGAAGCTCAGTCTTGGGTGAAGGAAATGGAGAAGGCTTTCATTATCGCACGCGTGGGGGATGACCAGAAAACAGCATTCGCCACATATATGATGAAAGGGGAAGCAAATTATTGGTGGGAAGCTAACCAACAACGGGCAGGCGAAGGAGTGATACCGTGGGACAAGTTCAAGGAATTGTTTTTCAGGAATTACTTCCCAAAGAGCATGGAAAGACAAATGGCAGTGAAATTCTTGGAACTGAAGCAGGGAGACATGACGGTGGCTCAGTACGCCGCCAAATTCAATGAACTTGCACGTTTTGCACCGCTTCAAGTAAGTACTGAAGAGCTAAAGGCGCAAAGGTTTGAACAAGGGCTGAAACCGTGGATATATAACAAGGTAGCCGTTCTTCAGATCGAAACCTTTAGTGCACTGCTGGAAAAAGCCATTATCGCTGAAGGAGGGATTGAGGCCCTAAATCAACACAAGAAGAATAAGAACAGTGGAGGAGACTACCGTGGCAGTGGCAGTAGCGGTGGAAGTAATTCGGGAAAGAGGAAATGGGATGGTGGCAACAACAACAGCACCAACACTAATCAGATGGGGAATAATCAAGGGGGATTTAAGAAGAGGGTTGAAGCATGTTCTAAATGTGGGAAGAATCACAAGGGAGAGTGCTGGAAGGGGCGCAATATCTGTTACAATTGTGGCCAGGAGGGGCACATGGCACCAAACTGCACAAACCCGAACAAGAACCGTGGATGTTATTCTTGTGGATCAGTGGAGCATCAGATCAAAGACTGCCCGAAGAAAGGAAGCACTGGTGGAAATGGCAACAGAGGAGGCAGCAAGCTGGCAATTGGAGGGCCGACTCAGCCAAACCGAACCCCTGCCCGAACTTTCAATATGACCGTCCAGGATGCCGTGATTGCTAAGGACGTGGTGTCAGGTATTATCCCAATCAATAATATAAATGCCTGCGTATTATTTGATTCGGGTGCTACCCGTTCTTTTGTGTCTGAAGATTTTGCTAAACGGTTAAATTTACCCCAAAAACGGTTAGAAAATCCTTTGAGTATAGAAATTACGAATAATGAGGTAATTCCAGTAGAGTTTATTCTTTGTAATTGTTGCGCTGAGATTAGGGGATATAATTTTTGCGTGGATTTGATCCCAATAAGGTTGGGAGAGTTCGATGTAATATTGGGAATGGACTGGTTGTACGATCATGCAGCAATGATTGATTGTCAGAAGAAAAGTGTGAACCTTCGGACCCCTAACCGGTCAAGGGTAGTGTTTAATGGTAGCACATCGCTGAGACGTTCTTGTTGTCTTACGATGATGCAGGCCAAGAAATTGTTAAAGAAAGGATGTGAAGGCTACTTAGCCTATATTATAGATACAAAGAAAGAAGGTGTAGAAATTTAGGATATACCGATAGTAAGAGAGTTTCCAGATGTGTTTCCAAGCGAATTACCTGGTCTTCCGCCAGATAGGGAAATTGAATTTGCAATAGACTTAGTGCCAGGGACTGCACCAATTTCAAAGGCTCCGTATCGTATGGCGCCAGTGGAGATGAAAGAATTGTTGATACAACTTCAGGAATTGCTGGACAATGGGTATATTCAGCCAAGTGTGTCCCCATGGGGAGCTCCAGTTTTGTTTGTCAAGAAGAAGGATGGATCAATGAGACTCTGCATCGACTACCGGGAATTGAACAAATCAACAATCAAGAATAAGTATCCATTGCCAAGGATCGACGACTTGTTTGATCAACTGAAAGGCCAGACACTTCTCGAAGATAGATTTGAGGACCAGATATCATCAGTTAAAAGTAAGGAAGGAAGATGTACCTAAAACTGCGTTTCGGACGAGATACAGTCACTACGAGTTTTTGGTGATGTCTTTCGGTTTGACTAACGCGCCGGCAGCATTCATGGACTTGATGAACCGAGTTCTGAAGCCGTACTTAGACAAGTTCGTAATAGTTTTCATTGACGACATTTTAATTTATTCAAAGACTGAAGAAGAGCATGCTGATCATCTGAATAAGGTACTGGAGACACTAAGAAGGGAGAAGTTATACGCGAAATTTTCCAAGTGCGAATTCTGGATGGAAAAGGTGCAATTTCTAGGGCATATGATCGACAAAGACGGTATCTCAGTGGACCCTGCGAAGGTGGAGGCAGTTAGTAACTGGGAACAACCGAAGACGCCAACAGAAGTGCGAAGTTTCTTAGGGTTAGCCGGGTACTATCGAAGATTTATCCAGGATTTTTCGAAGATAGCAACCCCGTTGACCAATCTGACGAGAAAGACAGTGAAGTTTGTATGGTCTGAAAAGTGCGAAGACAGTTTTCAGGAGTTGAAAAAGAGGTTAAGCGAAGCGCCTGTATTATCCTTACCTGATGATACAGGAGGTTTTGTAGTGTATAGTGATGCGTCACACAAAGGTCTTGGTTGTGTGTTAATGCAACACGGCAAGGTCATTGCGTATACATCACAACAATTAAAGGATTACGAGAAGCGATACCCTACCCATGACCTGGAATTAGCAGCTGTCGTTTTTACATTGACGATTTGGAGACATTACCTCTATGGGGAGAAATGTGAGATATACACGGATCATAAGAGTCTAAAATATATCTTCACACAGAAGGAGTTGAACATGCGACAAAGGAGGTGGTTGGAATTAATCAAGGATTACGACTGCGAAATTCTTTATCACCCGGGAAGAGCAAACGTAGTAGCGGATGCATTGAGTAGGAAAGGGAACGAGAAATTGTTTATGTTGACAACTCACGAGGAGTTAATACTGGAAATGACAAGATTGGAAATTGAAGTGAAAAGTCCGGCAGAGGCAGCAGAGAAGTTATTCGTAATCGAAGCTTGTCCGACGTTACTCGACAAAGTGAAAGAAGCATAGGAAAAGGATGAGGAATGTGAAAGGATACAGAAAAGGATCGCAGAAAATGAGGAAGAGAAATTCCGAATAGACAAGGATGGTATCTTGAGATACGAGGAACGAGTGTGGGTGCCAGTCGTGACTGAATTGAGAGATAAGATCTTACATGAAGCACATAATTCAGCATATTCTGTTCACCCAGGAAGTACGAAAATGTACCGGGATCTTCGTCAATATTTTTGGTGGCCCAACATGAAGCGGGACCTAGCAGAGTACGTCAGCAAGTGTCTCACCTGTCAACAAGTCAAAGCAGAACATCAGAGACCGAGTGGATTACTTCAGCCACTAAGTATACTGGAATGGAAATGGGAGCACATCACTATGGACTTTGTGGTAGGACTTCCAGTTACACAGAGGGGCTATGATGCCATTTGGGTTATCGTGGATCGATTGACAAAATCAGCACACTTTCTACCGATAAAGATCCGATTTAATCTGAACCAATTAGCCAAGTTGTACATTAAGGAAATCGTTTCACGACATGGAGTGCCCGTGTCAATTGTCTCAGATCGAGATCCGCGTTTCATGTCAAATTTTTGGAAGAGCTTGCAGGAGAGAATGGGAACACAGTTGCGACTAAGTACTGCTTACCATCCTCAAACTGACGGGCAGAGCGAGCGAACAATTCAGACACTAGAAGATATGTTGAGAGCTTGTGTGATGGATTGCAAGGGAAATTGGGATGACCATTTACCACTTATGGAATTCGCTTACAATAATAGCTATCATGCGAGTATCGGTATGCCGCCATACGAAGCCCTCTATGGAAGGAAGTGCAGAACACCATTAAGTTGGGATGAGGTTGGCGAACGACTGTTGTTGGGACCAGAATTGGTGCAACAGACAGCAGAAGTGGTCACAGTGATTAGGGCAAGATTAGTTGCAGCCCAAGACTGACAAAAGAAGTATGCAGATCAACATCGCCAGACGAGAGACTTCGACGTCGGCAGTTACGTGTTTCTGAAGGTATCTCCCTGGAAAGGGAAGATACGATTTGGAAAGAAGGGAAAGTTGAGCCCGAGATTCGTAGGACCGTTCGAAGTATTGAGAAGAGTGGGTGAAGTGGCGTACGAGGTAGCCTTGCCTCCTTAACTGGAGCATATCCACAATGTGTTTCACGTTTCAGTGTTACGACCATACAAGCCCGATTATAAACACGTGATATCCTATGAGCCCGTCCAAATAGAGAAAGATCTTACGTATGAGGAAATTCCTATTCATATAATCGATAGGAAAGAGCAAGTATTAAGAAATAAGGTTATACCTTCTGTGAAAGTAGTTTGGCGAAACCACAATGCCGATGAGGCTACGTGGGAATTAGAAGATAAGATGAAAGAGAATTACCCTCAACTTTTTGCTTAACCTTGTATTGTGATTCTGGGGACAGAATCCTTATAAGGAGGGGAGAATGTAACGATCGAGAATTTTAATTTCCTTGTAACCCGAGTTTATGTATGAATGAAATGAATTTTTATTTTTATTTATATTATTATGTGTTATGTGCTTAAAGGTTGTGTTATAACCTAGAATATGTGTATGTGTTGAATTTTACGTGTTGTAGTGTCGTTAGGGTGAATATATTGACTTTGCGAAAAATCATAAAATCACTATTCACGGGGCACGCTTATCGAGGCACTATTCACGCCATTATATTTTTGTGTCTTTTTTGACCTTAATAAATTACAGTAATACACGTGTGCGAAATGATAATTTTTCCAAGTGTCGGATTTTCGTTTCGAGCCCGTTCGTGTTTTATTCAGTATCCGAAGCATATGATAAGGTTGTTTCGAATAAATGGGCAAACCCCGTAATTATTACTTTTATATGTCCCAATAATTTATAGGAGTACCCATTTTAATTTTGGGTAGATTTATTTACCAGTTTTGGTACAAAAGTGGGAGTTTTCGGATATATTTTTGTGTATTTGGGTATTTATTTTGGCTTGTTACTCCAAGAGGGAACCAACCCCCAATTTTAGACCAATCAAATGCAAGGAATGGAGAGGGTGGCGGCAACATGCTGCTATTGGTAGGCTCAATGCCTTATTTTTCTTCCAAATTGCTGAACTTTATTGAGTCATTCCCCTTCATCCTCCCAAAGCCTCCTAGCTGCCATTCCATTCAAATTTCTTCTCTCCCATTCATTCCCTAAACCAACTGAAGATAGAGAGAGAGATAGAGTGTGAAGGTGCTGCAGATTATTGAGAGTGAGAGGGCATTGAAGGAGGAGTAGAAGAACAAGAAGAAGCAAAGAACAAGTTCAAGGGAAGGAGGAAGAAGAAGGAAGGAGGAGCTCAATCCAATCGAGCCCAGCAATTTTCTTAGCACCTAGGAAGGATTTACAAGGTAAACAATCAACTAAAAATCAATTCCATTTGAGTTTGATTAAAATTTTCGAGTTCTATGTGTTATTGAGCTCAAACCATTGGGTTTGAGCATTTCTTGCAATTGTTGTTGTAATTGTTAGTTGTGGTTGATATTTATTGTTACCAAGACATCTTGTAAGCTATTAATAACATCAAAATGGAACAAAAATGGAAGAAATTGGTACCTATGCTTAAAGAGGATGAAGAACATGAAGAACATGAAGAACAATGGACATTTTGGACAAATCTTGGACCTATGGACTGTTTTGGACAATCTGTAGCTAATTTTTTGTGTTGGTTAAATTTGTTTGTTGTTATGGTATTGTAGTTCCATGGATTACCAAGTTAACCCAATTGGAATCGAGTAAAAAGGTGTAAAAATGAAGATTTGGTGATGATTTTAGTGAAGAACACTTAGAACATGCAAAACAGAGCATGAATTAATACTTTGGCCCAAGATTCAGCCATGTTAATATTAATGGGTAGTTCTAAATTTTTGATATGTTGTAGCTCTATGTCCTAGGAGTCCATAGAGTCCGGAATGGACCAATTTGAACGTGTATAGAAGGAGTTATGAGGTTTGGAGTGAATGAGGGTCAAAATCGCGATGCTGGGCAAACGAGCACTATAACCTGCTGCATACCAAAGCCGGGGCTTTGGTATTAAGCTTAGTTTGGACGCCGGGGCTTTGGGCCTCAGGTGGTAAAAGTCAGTATTGACGTTCTTTAGTAAAATGGGCATAACTTTGTCATACAAACTCGGATTGAGGTGATTCAAGATGATTCGGAAAGCGAACGAGTAGACCTACAACTTTTGTTCTTTAAGTTTTTCGATTTGAGGTCTGTATCATGGCCGAAATTAGCCATTTGTAGGACTGATGCGTAATTGGGGTCAATCGGAGGGCGTCAGGCATGCGCATTTTCACAAGTAATGCCCCGACCCTGTAAAGTGATGTTCTAACTTTCATAACATGATTATTATGATTTATGATGATAATTAGCATTAACCAATAAGTATTAGATAAATTGAATAGGCGTGTTAGGCGTAAGCAATTGCGTGTCGCTTGGGCATTCGAATAGGCAAATTGGGCGTATAGACGTGCAAGCGTCGTAAAGTCGTAACTAGTGAGCATAACCTTGATTAATATTTTGTTTCTTATTTGAATGGGACATTATAGAGTTGTGTAAATAAATATTTGGAATGTGACTAATTGCTATGTAAATATGTACTTAATTGTGTAGGATATTAAGGAGCGTGTGTTGTATTATTGTAGCAGCGCTTCAGGCAAGTTCTTCTTTAACCCTTGTCTAACCCTTGTGTTGGGCAAGTTTCTAAACCTTATGCACTACTTTTATTTCGTGCAAATAGGTACATTGTTGCAAGTTTCATGACTCAAATCGAGTTATTACTTTCAATTATTTTGGTGGACTAATTATTGTCAATTACTCCACATCAAAGATAAATTATTGATATTCACCGCTTATATATTTGAATTCATTTTCTGTTGTTGGACTGTGAAACGTTTAGTTCTTCATTCATGAACTGTTTAAGGAAATAGTTTACGCCACTTGTTTCGGCTAGACGTATGTTTAATCATCATTGTTATTAAGTAAAACTATCCAATCAAATTGTTTGGTTTGGACTCTTATGTAAAGCTGAGATGAACAACCCTCATAGCAGGGGAAACAGTATGTATGTCGGGAGACCGACACGCGCGCGAACAGTATGTTAAAGGGGTTATGCATAACACCGGGTACATTAGGCTGATCACCTATTGTATTAGTATGTTGGATTATCGGATGAATTTCTGGTGATTCTAGTAAAAGTTCAGTGTCAAGATGACCACTCAGTATAGAATATTTCCTCCATTTGGAAACATTGAAATCATTCGGTCCTTAGAGGCCCTACAATTGTGTTAATGAGATCATTCGTTCGGA
The DNA here is from genome assembly GCA_034770075.1 of Aralia elata. Taxonomy (NCBI): domain Eukaryota; kingdom Viridiplantae; phylum Streptophyta; class Magnoliopsida; order Apiales; family Araliaceae; genus Aralia; species Aralia elata. The sequence goes on along the minus strand of JAVJAP010000243.1, from coordinate 848,543 downwards.
TTATGCAGATTCTTGAGCTATCTTTTATTCTCTTGATTCTTGTAAGCTATAAAGTATTCATTTGATGATTCACGATTATTGTTATTATACTTGCTGAGCAAATTTGTTGCTCACCCTTGCTTTCCTTAAAATATTTCAGTTAGTGGAGCTCGTGGTGAAAGTTCTGGGAAGGATAAAGGCAAAGGCAAAGCTACGGATTAGCTTTGTACCGTTAAGTTCACCATTTTTATTATGTATTAAGACTCGTTGACTCTTGTGATGTATTATGACTTAATTACCCTTATGTATTAAGTTACGTTTTGCAGAAGTTTTGGTTTCGAGACTTGGGACAGGATTATTTATGTTATATCAATGTAAATATTCCTTTATTTCCGCTGTAAGTTATCAATAGTATGATGCAGGTATGAGATAGTGACGAACCAGGTCCGCGGTTCAGGTGACCCGGATTTGGGGGCGTCACAGCACCGAATTGCCCTAGTCCGAAGAAGGGTGCATGTTTCATCTGCGGGTTGAAGGATTACTTTGCCCGAGACTGCCCTAAGAAAGCTACTACAAGTGGAGCCAGTGTAGGAAAAGGAAACAGCGATGGAGGCAATCTGACTATCACAGGACCGGCATAGCCCAATCGACCTACCGCTCGAACATTCAACATGACGGTGCAGGATGCTGTGCAGTCAAAGGATGTGGTGTCAGGTATCATTCCGGTCAATAGTGTAAATGCTTATATATTATTTGACTCGGGTGCTACTTGTTCATTTATATCCGATGATTTTGCTAGAAGATTAGGCTTACCCCAGGAAGAATTAGATTATCCTATGAATATAGAGATTGCGAATAGGGAGGTGATTCCTGTTAAGTTTGTCCATAAGAACTGTCAGATAGATATTAAGGGTCATATGATGACGGTAAACTTAATCCCAATTTGTCTTGGGGAGTTTGACGTTATTTTGGGTATGGATTGGTTGTTCAACCATGGGGCAGTTATTGACTGTCAAAAGAAGTGTGTGAATCTTAAGACTCCGTCGAAGATAGTATTTTATGGCAGCAAGTCGCCTAGACAAACGAGTTGTCTGACGATGATGCAGGCCAGAAAGATGTTGAGACAAGGATGTGTAGGATATCTAGCCTACATAGTCGATACTCGAAAGGTGGGAGCAAAGCTAGAAGAGATACCGGTAGTTAGGGATTTTGCAGACGTGTTTCCTGATGATTTACCAGGATTACCGCCAGACAGAGAAATTGAATTTGTGATTGATTTAGCACCGGGAACAACCCCTATATCAAAAGCCCCGTATCGAATGGCTCCGTTGGAAATGAAAGAGTTGATGGTGCAGCTGCAAGAGCTGCTAGACAAGAAGTATATTCAACCGAGCGTTTTTTCGTGGGGAGCGCCGGTATTATTCGTCAAGAAGAAGGACAGATCAATGCGTCTTTGCATTGATTATAGAGAGTTGAACAAGGTCACGATTAAAAACAAGTATCCGTTGCCAAGGATCGATGACCTGTTTGACCAGCTAAAGGGAGCGAGATATTTTTCAAAGATAGATCTGCGAAGTGGGTATCATCAGTTAAAGGTGAGAAGAGAAGACATACCTAAGACGGCATTTCGAACTAAATATGGTCACTATGAGTTTTTGGTTATGTCATTTGGGTTAACGAATGCGCCTGCAGCATTCATGGACTTAATGAATAGAGTGTTCAAACCATTTCTGGATAAATTTGTAGTGGTATTCATAGACGACATTTTGGTTTACTCCAAAACTCAGGAAGAACACGTGGAGCATTTGAGGGTGACATTGGAGGCGTTAAGGAAAGAGAAATTGTATGCAAAATTTTTGAAGTGCGAATTTTGGTTGGAGCGTGTTCAATTCCTTGGGCATGTTATTGATAAAGACGGGATATCAGTGGATCCAGCGAAAGTGGAAGTTGTGATGAACTGGGATCAGCCGAAAACACCGTCGGAAATGAGGAGTTTCCTAGGTTTGGCAGGATACTACAGACGTTTTATTCAAGATTTCTCCAGGATCGCCACTCCGTTAACGAATTTAACAAGAAAATCAGTGAAGGTTGTTTGGACGGAGAAGTGTGAAGAGAGTTTCCAAGAACTAAAGAAGAGACTAAGTTCGGCACTTGTGTTGTCTTTGCCAGATGATACAGGAAATTTTATGGTGTATAGCGACGCATCGCATAAAGGACTTGGTTGTGTGTTGATGCAGAATGGTAAGGTTATTGCATATGCATCGCGCCAACTAAAGGACTATGAAAAAGGGTATTCGACCCATGATTTGGAGTTAGCAGCCGTGGTGTTCGCTTTGAAAATCTGGAGGCACTATCTTTATGGGGAGAAGTGTGAAATATATACAGACCATAAAAGTCTGAAGTATATTTTCACACAGAAAGATTTGAATATGCGTCAGAGAAGATGGATAGAACTGATCAAAGATTATGATTGTGAAATTCTATACCATCCGGGAAAGGCCAATGTGGTTGCCGACGCTTTGAGTAGAAAAGGTCGGGAGAAACTATTTTTGTTAACTGCTCAGGAGAAGCTCGTATCGGACATGGCTAAATTGGAGATAGAGGTGGAGGGTCTGGCCGAGCCTAATGAAAAATTGTTTCAGATGGAAACTCAACAAACTCTGGTGGACAAAGTCAAGGAAGCGCAACTCAAGGATGAGGAGTGTATTAATATACGCAAAAGAGTGCTTGAAGGTGAAGAGCTTAAATATAAAATCGATACCGAAGGGTTGCTGAAATTTGAAGGCAGAATCTGGGTACCATCAGTATTGGCAATCAGAGAGGAGATTTTGAACGAAGCTCATAGTTCAAGATTTTCGATACACCCGGGAAGTACAAAAATGTACCAGGATCTTCGACAACATTTTTGGTGGCCAAACATGAAAAGAGAGGTTGCTGAGTGTGTTGCGAAGTGTCTCACTTGTCAGAGAGTTAAAGCAGAACATCAACGACCAAGTGGTTTGTTACACCCCTTGGAGATACCAGAATGGAAGTGGGAGCATATCACGATGGACTTCGTAGTAGGGCTTCCAACTACTTAGAAGGGTTATGACGCGATATGGGTTATAGTGGACCGACCGACGAAATCAGCGCATTTCTTGCCGATCAAAATCAGATTTACTTTGGAGCAGCTGGCGAAATTATATGTCAAGGAGACTATCTCAAGGCACGGAGTCCCAGTATCAATTGTGTCGGACAGAGATCCACGTTTCACATCAAAATTCTGGAGGAGTCTACAAGCGTGTTTGGGGACGCAATTGAGAATGTGTACAACCTACCATCCTCAAACCGACGGCCAGAGCGAAAGAATAATTCAAACGTTGGAGGATATGCTTCGGGCATGCGTTATGGATTTTAAAGGCAACTGGGATGATCATTTACCTCTGGTCGAATTTGCCTATAACAACAGTCATCACGCGAGTATTGGGATGCCGCCATATGAAGCGTTGTATGGGAGGAACTGCAGAACTCCGTTGTGTTGGGACGAGGTTGGTGAACGTCGTCTGTTGGGACCCGAGCTGGTACAACAAACCGCTGAAATTGTCAAGGTGATAAGAGCCAGATTGTTAGCTGCTCAAGATAGGTAAAAGAAATATGCGGATCAACATCGTCAAAATCGTGAATTTGAAGTTGGGAGTTTTGTGTTCCTCAAAGTGTCCCTGGAAGGGAAAAATCAGATTTGGTAAAAAGGGTAAACTCAGTCCATGATTTATTGGACCCTTCGAGGTACTGAAACGAGTAGGCGAGGTGGCTTATGAGGTAGCTTTACCTCCCGAGTTAGATCACATCCACAATGTCTTTCATATATCGGTGCTACGACCGTATAAGTCTGATTATAAACATGTAATAGAATATGAACCGATACAATTTGAATAAGATTTATCCTATGAAGAGGTTCCTGTACAGATAATAGACAGGAAAGAACAAGTACTTAGAAATAAAGTGATATCTTCTGTTAAGGTAATCTGGAGGAACCACAGTGCTGAAGAAGCAACGTGGGAACTCGAAGAGAAAATGATGCAAAATTTTCCTCAATTATTTGTTTAATCTTTATATTGCGATTCTGGGGACAGAATCTTTGTAAGGAGGGGAGAATGTAACGGACGATTTAATTGCGTTGTGATTCTGGGGACAGAATCCTTTTAAGGAGGGAAGGATGTAACGAATGCAATTTTTGTGATTAAATAAAAATATTTATTGAGTTATATAAATATTTTTATTAATTTATTTATTGAGTAAAATAAATAATTTATAAGTTATGGTGAAAGAATTTTTGTTAAATGTTATTTGATGTGGTTTGATGTGATTATTCTAATTTAATTTAATAATTAAATTAGATGATGAAAAGATTTATTTGAATAAATGATTTATTTGAATAATATAATTTATTTGGTGATATTGTTATTGGTTAAATAAAATTATTATTTAAGTTAGTAAGGTTTAATTGAATTTATTTAATAATAAGTTCTATTAAATTAGAAGTGTGACAATTAAAACTATATGTTATAATGGTTTATTAAAATAAATGAGAAAGTGTTTTATTTAGTTTTACCCAAACAAGGCCTTATGACCTTTGGTTGGAAATAATGAGTTATTTTAATTCTGTTTTGCCAAACAAGCCTTAGAGGCTTTTGAATTATATGTAACTGATGGATTTTAATTATAAGTTATTATTTGTTTTTAAAACCATCAGTTTTATTTTAAAACTCCATCAGTTTTATTTTTATTTTTTACGTATCTTTACCAAGCCTAAAAGAAACACAGAAAAGAAAGAAAAGAACAGAGTTGAGAGAGAACTCTGTGAATTTGAGAGTTGAGAGAAAAGAGAGAATTGAGAAGAAGAGTTTGGAAATTGAAGGTAGAAATTCTAAAACCCAAGGAGATTAATCAAAACAATAGAAGGTATAATCCTTTTCTAAAGGTTCTTCACTATACTTCTCTGTATATGATTTCTATTTTCCTGTATATAAATTTTTATGCTAAATACATGAATTACTTTTTAATAGTTGTTAGTAAGCATGTATTAGATGATTATATGATGAGTGTAAACCAATTAGAAGGTATCTATTCATGAAAGTATGCTTTAAGAATTTAGTTTTTTTTGGATTACAGTGTTGTATTTTCATATATGGCTTATATGTATAAAAAATTGAAGTTTAATTGGTATGTTAATCTATAAATTAGCGGTTTATTATTGTAACTCACTGAGAAACGAAAACAATGTGATTTGAATGGAGTAAAATGGTTGAATATCGAAGTTGTAGTGCTTGATTATGCTAAGTGTGTTCAACATGGAAAAATTAGCAAGAACTTTGATTTTTGGCTTTGAATGTGATTGTTTATACGAATTGTGTCGTTAAAATTGTTGAATATATGTTGGGTTTGAGTTTTAATAAAGTTGGTAACGTCTGGGATTGTTGATTAAGTCTCTAAGTGTCGTTAATATGAAGTTTGGGAAGAAACAGAGCCTGTTCGCGCTGCAGCAACTGAGTCTGCATCGCAGCGCGGCCGCGCTGGTTTCCAGTGCAAAAGAGGCGCGGTCGCGCCGTCTGCAGATCAGTCCCTATAAGTGTGCAGCGCGGCCGCGCTGGTTCCAAGAGTAAATGTGGCGCGGCCGCGCCGGTTCCAGGACAGAACCTGAATTTTATTTTCACATGCATAGCTTGGGTAATGATATGTTGACCTATTCTAATATATGTGAAGAATCATAAAGCATAATATAAGATTTAATAGCATAACGTAGCTATTTATATGATGATTATAAGTTATAGGTCATAAAATTTGTAATTCTATACCCGCAAGGATTTGAGATGTTAAACATACGTTATAATCTATGTTATGTGATGGTATAAATGTCTGATTTGAGTTTGTGGTTAGCTAAAAAGTTCAGATCATAATTGGATAGTAAAGCTGTTAGTCCTAGATGTAATGATCTAATTGATATTGTGATCATAATGATCTGTGTAGGATATACGAAGAGCGTGATTTATAATTGTTTAGCTAACGCGCAAGGCAAGTTGTTCTTCTCTTAAACTTGTTATTTTATTTAAAGCAAGTTTACTTTCATTGAGCAAGTTACTAACCTTAGCTTATTGTTATTCAAGCGAGGTTGATACCATGATAAATGTTTAAACTTTATTCCAGTCAATTGTTATTCGATCATTGATAGTTAATCAGATTTTTAACATAGTTCCTGTTGTACAAATTTTTATTGATGAATCAGACTAGCAAACCTTATTGATTCAGCTAGTCCTTAGTTGATGAGCGTTCTAAAGACTTAGAACATTTTAAAATCTTTCCAAACCAAGTTCCTTTTGGTACAGATTTTTCTATTAGACTGAGATGAACAACCCTAATATAGGGGATTAATTACGCGACAGCGTTAAAATGTTTGTGCACAATACATTGTACAAAGGGCTGATCCCCCTGAGTACGAGATGGAAGGTCCATAGTCTTTAAGACTATTAAAGGTTACGGTAGAGATACCAGTTAACCTAGGACATAGTTCGAGGTCTTGTGACCCTCAGATATAATTTCTAAATCTTGAAATCTATTTTCCTTGAATCTAGCATTCTAACGAGCTTTCAGACGTTGATTCCTTATTGATTGAATTCAGAAAATTATTATACCTCAGTTGAACTCTATTTTATTTGAATATTGTTATTATCATACTTGTGGACAATTGTTTGCTCACTCTTGCACTAAACATTTCAGCTAAGCCAGAAAAGCAGGACGAGCCGTCCACGAGTAAAGGAAAGGGCAAGTTGCAGAAGTAGCTTAAGACTTGTTGTCTAGTTGATGTCTTATGTAACAAGACTTGTTTCAAATTAAGTTTTATTCCGCATTGATGTATTAAGGTTAAGATAACCTGGGATTTGATTGTTTAAGAGTTTGGTGATGTAACCCAATTTTGGGAAGATGTTTCATTAAGTTTATTTAATTGTTCTTATTATGGGTAGTTAGTTTTAAATGTATGAGATAGTGAACACCAAATCAGTGGGAGTTAAGTACCCGGATTTGGGGGTGTCACAGCACTAGAGCTAACAGGGAGCAGCGCGGTCGCACCACTCCCTAGCTATATTCCAGCGCGGTCGCGCCATCCTGTAGTGCATTTTGATTATTTTATTGCTAATCTGAAAGTGAAGTATGTGTGCATTAAGCTTTAGTACATGATTAAACTGAGACTTCTATTACGTGACCATGTTAAGACTATATAGAACCAAAGTTTAAAAGTGTTTACGAGTTTTCTAAATGAGTTTCAAAGCGAGATCGATAACGATTTCAAACAACGTGATGTGTTGGTTTATGGTCAGGATTAGCGTCTAAGGTGGGACTGAAAATATGTTATACTTGTGTGTATATGTGTAGAGTCATAATGTGGAATTGTTTGAATTATGAACTTATATGACTAATGAAATTCTCATATATAACTATTATACAATAGGATTATAACGTGTCATTAAGCTTTAAATTCGTAGACTACGCTAAAAGCAAGTACTCGAACCCTCTCTTTTTATTGAGCAAGTTCTTAAACTTGTATATTCATTTATCGTACAAGTATATGCTGGTGAGAATGACTTTTATGCTTTATAAATTGCCATTCATATTCTGAAGTTGGTTTGAGATTAATATCCCTTGAACCTTATTGTAAATGTTGGATTCAATATGTCCTTGTGTATATTGGTAAAGTTGTCTACACCATTGTCCATGTGTTTAAAAGCTACCTAAACCAATTATCTTGGTGCGGACTCTTATCTACTGAGATGAACAACGCTCATTAAAGGGGAAATTATATTATCGGGGAACCGACGTGCGCACTTATAAGCATGTGAAAGTTATGCATAACATGGAGTACTATAGGTTGATCACCTGTGTACTTGTTTTATTGGATTTTCAGTATAATAACTGTTAATTCTAGTAGGAGTTCTTAGTCCTTTGTGGGTACTCAGTGTTCATCACCTCGAACTTTGAAAGAATTATACCTTGAATCTTATTGATATTTTCTGCCCACAACAACTCTATTCGAAATAATTGATATTTCATAATATTCTTGAACTATCCCTTGTATCCTCGAGACTTCAAATTTTATAATTGATTACCCTTGTTATTATATCACTTGCTGGGCAAATTCGTTGCTCATTCTTGCTTTCTTTAAACCTTTTAGTTAAGGCAGAGCGAGGTGAACCTTCAGGCAAGGATAAAAGAAAGGGCAAAACTACGGAGTAGCTTTGTTTTTCCTTAAGGAGAATATTATTTACTATGTTGTTTTAAGTTTTCTAATTCGGTTATGTAATAAGCTTAGGCATAAATTATATATTAGTACTATGTTTTAGTTTGGATCAAGTCTCTTGGATAGTATTGTAGTAACGGTTGCGAGACCTTGGGACGAGAATAATTATATTAAATCAATGTATCATTTCTGCTGTATCAGTTTTATGTCGCCATTGAGTTAGAACGTGATGAACCAAATTCGAGATAGTGACCTCAGAATTTGGGGGCGTCACAAATTCCCACTCCAGATGAGCAAGTTATGAAGTTTTTAAGAAAGGATGTTAAAATCGACGAAGAATCGAAAATTTCTAGAAAACTAAAACCTTAAGTCAAGCATATATAGTAAGCTAAACTAACATAAATCAATATATGAGAGTCTATATGTGGCTAATTGGTGTGCTATCATGAATGAATTGTGTAGGATATTGGAAGAGCAAGTTAGCGTAATTACTAATGAACGCATAATGCAAGTTTCCTAACTTTATTTATTTTTTTGCATTGAATGTAAGTTTCCTAACTTCTGCAATTTACTATTGTGTACAAGTTTCTTATGATTGCAAGGTATAGCTTATACAAGCTTAGTTATTGAGAAAGTTTCTATTGATGATAATTCAATCATTATTCCAATTGCTTATGATTTAAAGTTCTTAATTATTCATGAATTGCTTTTAAAAGAAGAATCTTGGCTATTTGCTTCGGCTAGACACTATTGATGTTAAACAATATATTATTGAATTGTTCAAACTTGTTGTAGCTATTTTAAAACCAACCAATCCAAATTGCTTTGGTGTGATCTCAAACGAAAACTAAGATGAACAACCCGAATAACGGGAAAACAGATGTTGGGCATATAGTCCAAATTTACGCTATGCGTCAAAACTTGATGTGTTGTGCACAATATAGGGTACGATAGGTTGATCCCCTAGAGTACTTGCGGAGAATATTTTTCAGTCTTAGTGATTAACAAATGTTCTGATGGTTTTCTACGAAATAAAAACATTGTTCAAGGTATTTATTACTGCTTAGTATGTTGATAAAAATTATAAATCTCTTTATTCTTGTCATTCGAGATTACTTCACAATTATTATTTCAATTATTGAAGATTGTAGAGACAGATGATCCTATTCTTGATATCGGTTCTTAAACCATTTATTTATTTACTTGTTGAGCAATTTGTGCTCACTCTTGCTTAAATTAAACATTTCAGTTAAACATGAGAAGGCAGAAGGATCGGGCAAAGACTAAGGCAAAGGAAAGATGCATGAAAAGGATGTGTTATGTATTAGACTTAATATTTGGATTGTTGTAATATGTATGGATGTTATGTTTGTATCTTTTAAAGGTTATAAGAGCCTTGGAACTAGACGATGAGTATTGTAACCTTTAATATTATTTAACTTATTCCTTAAGTTATGCTTAGATAGATGGATTTATTCCTTTAATATTATTTAATATTATTTAAGTTATCGTGAGCACTATATCTAGTGTTTGATAATACACGGATGTGGGGGCGTCACAGGTTGGTATCAGAGCTGATAGGTTATAAACCTTAGGAGGGAGTGCCTTGGGTTATAACCATAGAGAATTAGTATAGATAGTAAGAAGATGAACTCATATATAGTTTTAAGTGATGAGGTTGAATATTTCGAAACACCTTTGTTTATTGAGAAATACTAATTAAGTTATTCTCAATTTGATTGTAGAATGTCGGGTGAAGAAGAAATTAGGGATATTCATGTGGTGAGTGAAGAGTTGATTGTTGCACCTGAGCCAACAGCCGAGGTGGCAGCAGATAGTGAACCAGAGGAGGACCCCAAAGAGGAACCTGAAGAAGATGAGCCCGTGGAGGACTCAGATGGAGCACCCTCATCTGAGGATGATTTGATTGTCAAACTGATGGACAAAAACACTGAGCTAGGGGATAGGATCCATGAACTAGAAGAGCAATGTCAGGAGCGGCAGGAGGCTACGGTTCAACTAGGTGCTTTAGTGTACCATCTTTTGGCTAGGAACGCAGAGTTAGCGGAGAAGTTACATGAATCGGACCACAAGGTGGAGAGTTTGAGGGCAGAGAATCTACCCTTGGAGAATAAGGTGACAGAATTGGGGACATAAGTTCAGAGTCTCCGATCATAGAAGCAAGTGATTTCAACCTATTGGAAGGAAGTGGTCACATGCCGTAAAAGGGCTGTAAACCAAGTGCACGAACTAGAGAATGAAGCAAGGGATAGGAAGGTCAGGATGGATAGGATGTGGTACGCATTTAGAACCGCGCATGGTAGATTCCAACATAGGGTGTATTACTACCTGGTTGAGGAAGGCCAATTTAGGCATACACTGAGTAGAGGGCTAGTGTTAGACCTAGCTGATGAAGAGTATGAAGACGCCATTAGGCGGGGTCTGGGAGTGTAAGGTGTGCCTAATGTATTTCTGATTATGTATTGGTATTGTTATGTATTTCCCAGCTTTATGAAATTTATGGGATATGTTATGAACGTAGCAGAATGCTAAAAGATGTAACGTACTATGTACTACGAGATGCCTATTAATATAAGTGTGCTTATTAAATGTGTGACATGGTGATTAAATTTTTGCATCATTTTAAATGTTGTAAAAATAGATAATGAGATAGTATAATATATATATATATATATATATATATATATATATATATATATATATATTTTGTTATCCAGAAAATGCTGCCAAAAGGACGACCTCCAAGACAAAGGAGACATCAAGAACCTGTTAACAACGCTGAGAATCATCTGAATCCCATGCAACAATTCGTAGATTTGTTAGTTGGGGCACTACAGGGTAGGGTTGCGAATAACAGAAATGAAAACCTTCTGATGGCCCAATTGAGAAATTTCAAAGATTTCAAAAGTGTGGGACCTCCCGAATTTAAAGGGACCACGGAACCTATAGAGGCTCAAACGTGGATCAAGGAAATTGAAAAGGTGTTCGTGATCGCTGGAATACGAGAAGAGCATAAAACCATTTTTGCTACATACATGATGAAAGGAGAATCTAACTTTTGGTGGGAGGCAAACCAAGACAGGGTTGGAACAGGGATAATACCATGGGAGAGATTCAAGGAAGCGTTCTTTGAAAATTATTTTCCTACGAGCATGAAAAGTCGCATGGAGATACGATTTCTGGAACTAAAACAGGGGGATATGACGGTACCTCAATATGCTGCAAAGTTTAACGAACTAGCAAGGTTTGCACCTCATCAGGTTGATACAGAAGAAAGGAAAACCAGGAGGTTTGAGCAAGGTCTTAAACCATGGTTGTACAGTAGGCTCTCAGTACTGCAGACAAACAGCTTCACTACTCTTTTGGAAAAGCCATAATTGCCGAGGGAGGAAGTGAGGCTTTGATGAAGTTTAACAAAGAACAGAAGAAGCACAAGAATGAAGGAGCGCACAGAGGTGAAGGAAGTAGTGGGGGTTCCAACAAGAGCAATAATGATGATAATTTGATAATTTAATTAAGTGATTAAATTAGAGGATTAATAATTTTGTTAAATAAAAGGATTTATTAAATAAAATTATATTTATGGTTGAATATAAATAAATATTATAATTTGTTAGGTAAGGGTTAATTTGATTTATTAATAAAGAAGGTTTATTTTAAAAACAAATAAGTGTGACATGTGGCTATATAATAGGAGAATATAAAAATAAATTAGTAGGTGATTTAATTGAGTCTAGCCAAACATGGCCTTGTGACTATTGGTTAATTTAATTGAGTCTAGCCAAACATGGCCTTGTGACTATTGGTTACTCTAACTGATGAAACCCCCCAAGTTAAAAGTTATGTAACTTTTATCAATTAAGCTTTGTAAGCCAAAAGAGCAGAGAATGAGAGAAATTGAAATTGAGAGAAGAACTCTAAGAATCAAAGGAAGGAGATAGCTACGAATCAACAAATCATCAAAGTCAAGTGCAAAGAAGAAATTAAAGGTATAATTTAGTTTAAAGTTTTTTATTCAAGTTATTCAAAATTAGTTATCTGTAATTGATTTTGGTTGGCTAATTTGTTAAAAGAGTTGTTAAATTTGTTAGTATGTATGAATAATCTGTTATATAATGTTTAAGTATGGTTTTGAGTGGTTTAATTCATGAAAACAAGTTTTAAATGGGGAATTTGTGTTCTTGAGGAATATATATGTTATAGTAGTTTTAGAATCAAAAATTGATGATTCAATCATGTATTAATCTACAAATTGAGAGTTGTTTATGATATTCAGTTTAAAAATGAAAACAATGCATGTGTTGTGGATTGATTTGGTTGAAAATTGAGTAAATAGTGAGTTGTTTCACTAAATGTATGAGTTTTTGGAAAAATAGAAAAAAATGATTTTAAATCTTTTGGGTTTTGGTGTTTTGTTTGTTTTAGGTTGTTATAATTGGTATATGAATGCTTAGTAATGTTTCTAAGAGATTTATGATAATTGGGTATGCTTGGAATTGGTGTTTGATGCTTAAAATTCGTGTTTTAGGGCTTGAGTATTATGTGAAAGTAGTATGCACACAAGCCAATCATATTTGATATGATGTAGCATATACTTTGTAATCTTATTCAGTTATAAAAGGCATTTTACCATATCTACATGGTGCTGTTATATTAAATGTGATAAACCCATAGTTTTGAGCAATGTTTTTAGAATCATGATGGTGATCATGCTAATGAGATCTAAATTCTAGATAGCTCACAAACTAAAATCGTTCCTAATCGTTGGATTACTAAAAAGGGGATTAATGAATCCGGATAGATTAGTACATACGTTGCTTGCTCTTAGGAAGAGGATGATTGATCTCATAATCATTTGTGTGGAGACACTAACGCAAGTATGTAGGTGGTTATTGGAGAATAAGTTCACTGAACGTGGCTCGCTAAGGAATACCTAATGGAGTTTTACTCGTCTGTCAATAGGAATTCCTCTAGTGATAGTAGTACAAGTGATACTTGGACTTGAGATCATCATAGTATCTTGCGTATGATGAGTTATACTTTGACATGTCCCTTAAGACCTTTAGGGTATAACAAAGGGTATGATTGGGTATAATAAGTTATACATGGAGATAGGTGAATGATCAACAAAGAATCTACCTTGTCTAGTAAAAGATGTGAATGTCCTATGTGATTCGATAAATGACAACTCAGTAGTCCTTGGCCAAGGCAGAATGAAATTAGAAAGGAGTTTCTAATTTGTATTATTTAGAGTTGTGCATTTGAGAATCGAAATACATATAATTAAATAAAATAAGATTTGACAGTAAATCCATGTCTTATATTTAATTGGGACATTGTATGGTAGAAGAATTGAATTGTACGGTAACTATTCACTGAAAGGTTCTTTTGTGATTAATGTTGAAATCTATATTATCTAGAAAGTAGTTGATCGCTTAGGGGGCTTACCTTTATTGTAGAATAAATATTATTTATTTAAATGAATTAAATAATTTAATTTATTTATTTAAATAAGATTAGAATTGTTCTAATTGATTTATTCAAAACCGGTTTAATATGGAGAACCTAAAGGGTCACACCGCAAAAGAAAAATATTTATTTAAGAAGTAAATGACATAATTATAAGAATAAGTTAAGTGTATTTAATTTAGTCTATGGAGATAGAGTAAATTAAATAGCTTAATATTTATTATTTAATATTTTGGAAATAATAAATATAAATTAATAAGAGGAGTCTTATTATTATTATTACTATTACTATTATTTAACTCCTAATAGGGATTGGAAATTAATTAATAGAAGTACTCTCTCATGAATTCCTAATTGGATTAGGAGCATAATTAATTAAAGGAGTTTAATTAGAATAGAAATCCTAATCCTAAATAGTTTAGGGAAGGGTTTTGCCAACACCCATGTTCTTGAACAACTATTCTTCCTTGGTGGATCACCTCTAGAGGCCAAACACTTGGGTGGCTAACGTTGATCAATCGAAGAAATTTAGTCAGTGGAATTCAAGGAGAGAACGCGAAGGAATTGGAGGTGAACTTGTACCCGAGGAAGCTTTGATTCACGAGGGTATAATTCTCTATCTCTATCTCTTTCGTTAATTGATAATTGAACATAAGGAAAGATCACGGTGATGGTTTGTATGAAAATTTTAAAATCCGTTTTACCACACTTCCGCCCTATTTATGTAATTTGATTGCATTCTTGCGTTATATACAAACCTAACAGTGGTATCAAAGCCTAATCCTTGTGTTAATTATTGATTTTGATGATTCCATGTATGAATTGATATGCGATACGATCGAATTTTGGGCAGAAATATTTTTCCTGAATTTGCATCGCGGCGCGGCCGCGCCGCTTCCTATTCATCTTGGAGCGCGGCCGCGCCTGAACCTAGAAAAAGTTTCTAGGGGTGCAGCGCGGCCGCGCCGCTCCTAGTTCAATTTGGAGCGCGGCCGCGCCAGTGTGTAGAGTTTGAAATTTTTTTGTTTTTCTCAATTAGCATAAATGGTTTATTTAATTGATAAAAGTTTAAAATAAAGATGTTTATTTTATCTGAAATATGATTCGAGAGTGCTAAAATTAAAGGAGTTTAATTTGGATTTGGTTTTTTGATTAAAATAAAAGAGTTTATTTTATTTCAAAAACTAAATATTAGAAAAACTTTTGCCCATTAATTGATATCAATGCATATATGGAATGGTTTTATTATTCATGAGATGAATGTTATTTATTGATGCATATAGAGATATGTACGATAATAAATAGGGATTGATTATGGACTATTGGCCAATATGTGATTGGAATTATTTTAGAGGATGCTTGAATGTATGGGTTTTTTATAAATGGGGTCTGCGTACCTCGTCTTCTCTAGTTTTTCTTGATGTAAATTCTATCTTTCTCCTATGTACTTCCCCTTGACTGCTGATCAAGGTTTCTATTTATTGTAAATAGTATATGTAATAGGATTAGTTAGAATTATTTTGAAGAATTGGAGACAAAGGAGCAAGGAGCGCTTGAAGACCCGTTTGTAATGGAGCCCGGGTTTAAATGTAATAGTTATATTTAAATTTAATTCTTGCACCCTAAGTTTGACCTTTTGGTTCACTTGGTGACTCTAGTGAACCAAACTAGAATAAAAGTCCATAATCAATCCGGGTAGAATATAGTATTATATATGTGCATGCTTACTATATATATATATATATATATATTATATTATCCAACATGTTTCACATGTTAAATAATATGAAGCGTATTTTATATATATATATATATATATATATATGTGTGTGTGTGTGTGTGTGTGTGTGCATGCGCGCTAAACAAGATGAGACTAATAATAATAAACCCCTCAAAGAAATAATATTAAGTCCTAAGCGTTCAAAAATATTCGGAATATCGAACGTCGCCTTCTAGCATGATAAAGCAATAGAGTATTAAATGTTTAATATGAGTTTGTTGTGTCACCACAAGGCAAGTATTAAAAATTTAAGATGTTGCCTTATCACATTTGATGCTTATTAAGAAATTAAACATTACTGTTTTGTTGTGTCACCACAAGGACGGTATTTTTCTCTTCACATATATGGAAGTGCTAGGATGGACTTAACTTGGATAATTTTGATTCGGATGTGTCACCACTTGATCAAAATAATCTAAGAGGCAAAATACAAGGAGTTACATAGTGATGTAATTGACAATAGTTGTCTACCTATTTATTTATATATCGTTTGTTGTGTCACCACAAGACTATATACATTTGAAATGGGATCATTAGTCTCACTAGCAAATCTTTAATTAGAATTGCCAAACTATATAATGAGGGTAATATAGTTTGATGAAAAGTGAGAGATACCAATTTAAAATAAAGACCTAATTTATTTTGGTAATTAATTAAATGACTGTATGCTAAAATGTTGTCTATTTCATATGCAGAATTTAAAAATGTCAAACTCACTATCACTGTGTAGCATACTTGATGCTAACAAACTAACCAGACCGAATTACACGGACTGGTTAAGGAATCTGAGAATTATTCTCACTGCTGAAAAGATTTCTTATGTCCTAAATTCATCAGTCCCTGCAAATGTTGCAGAAATAACCTCTGAGGAAGAGATTGCTACTTTCAGAAAGTGGCAAGATGATGCAATCCTGGCTCAATGCATCATGCTCGCATCCATGAGTAACGAGCTTCAGCGTCAGCATGAAACTATGGATGCTCCTACTATATTTCTGCACCTCAAAGAGTTGTATGGTGAGCAAAGTAGGACTGCTAGATATCAGATATCTAATGAGCTCTTCCAATCTCGTATGACCGAGAGCACTACCGTTGAGACTCATGTCCTTAAGATAATCTATCTGATTGAACAACTTGGGACAACTGGGTTTTGTATTGGATGAAGAGTTGATCCAAGATTTGATCTTGCAATCACTCCCACACTCTTTCTCACAATTTGTTGTGAATTTCCACGTGAACAAGCTATATGTCAGCCTGCATAAGTTGCTTAAACATGTTAAAAACTGTAAAGAGTCACTTTTCAACTAAGAAAGACCAAGTCTTACTGGTAGATGATTCTTCCAGAAAGCAGAAGAGGGCCAAAGGATCTTCTTAAAAGAAGAACAATTCAAAGAAGGTATAAAGAAAGACAATAACTAAGGACACTAAGAACAAAACTGATGCAGATAGCAAAGGAGTTTGCTTCCACTGCATAAGCCTGGACACTAGAAAGGAAACTGTAAGGAGCATCTTGCAGAGGCTAACCAGAAGAAGCTTAGTGAAGCTTCGGTTACAGATATAGGTTTGTTCATCATTGAAATAAATCTTTCTGTAAGTCAAGGTTCTACTTGGGTATTGGATACCGGCTATAGTTCTCACGTATGCAATCCAATAAAGAGACTAAGCAGAAGTAGAAAGCTAAACAAAGAGTAAGCAATCTTACGTACGGAGAATGGAGTAATGGTTGCTACATTAGCCATAGGAACTTATAGTTTAGCGTTGCCTACGGGCAAGTCTATTAAGTTAATAAGTTGTTATTATGTTCCAGTTCTCTTAAGAAACATTATTACTTCCGTTGTTTGACAAGAAAGGTTTTGGTATTATATTTAAGAACAATTGTTGTTCTATTTATAATGATAATGTTTCGTTTGAAACTGGAAGATCATTTGATGGACTTTGTAAACTTAACTTACATGAAAAATAATTTTGCAAATTGAACAAACTAGTAAAAGAAAAGGAGATGATCATTCAAAGAGTTGAACATGTGTATTTGATGAAATGCAAGTCTGAATCATTTGAAAGGTTCAAAGAATTCATAAGTGAAAAAAATTGACAAAATTTAAGATTCTTTGATCAGATCGAAGAAGGAATACTTGTACAATGAGTTTCTAGATCATCTCAAAATGGTATTTTCTCATAATGGACGCTTCATGATACGCAATGATTGACTAGTGTATCTAAAAGGAGAAATTGTACCTTGTTGGACATGGTGCGGTCTATAATGATTTTACCGACATTCTAGTATCTATTTGGGGTTATGCCCTAGAAACGGCTGCATATCTACAAAATAAGGTAACCTCAAAATCCGGCCCCAACACTCTATAAAAGTTATGGATAGGGAGGATTCCTAGTTCTTAAGTATGTTAAGATAAAGGTTGTCCAGCTTATGTGAAATGGTTTCAAAAGGATAAGCTTAGGACAAAATCTGACAAGTGCAGATTTGTGGGATATCCTAAAAGGTTTAGGGTATTATTACTATAATCCTACACGCTGCCTTCTTGGATAAAAGTGTTTATCATTGAACGAGCTAGTGAGAGGGGAATAGATCTTGAAAGAGTTTAAGAACCACAAAGCACTTTAAGTCAAACCGAGGGACCTGTAGATAGACCTATTGTACCACAACCGAATTGTAAATCTGGAAGAGTACTGAAGATACCTAGGAGGTATGGATTCATCATAGAGGATGATGATGAGGTATGCATCATAGAGGATGATGATCTAGTTATATACGATGAGGCAATGAGTAGAAGACACTCAGAGAAATGACATATGGCCATGAAATCCGAAATGGACTCCATGTATGAGAACCAAGTATAGACTCTGGTTACTCCACCGAAAGACATAGTGCCTAAAGGGTGTATATGGGTCTTTAAAGAGAAAGACTAGGGCAAATGGCAAGGTGGAGACCTATAAGACCAGACATGTTTAAAAGGTTTCAAATAAAGTCAAGGAGTTGACGCTAATAAAACCTTATTACCGGGTAATGCTCAAGTCCATTTGGATTTTGCTTGTGATTGCAACTTATTACGAAATCTGGCAAAATGGATGTGGAGACGTCTTTCCTCAATGAAGACTTGAGGAGAATGTATGTGTGATACAGATAGAGGAATTTGTTTCAAAGGTTGAAGCAAATCATGTTTTAAGCTACAATGATCCATTTATGGATTGAAGCAAGCTTCTCAAAGATGGAACATTCATTTTGATGAGACAATCAAAAGAGTTTGATTTTATCAAAAATGATAATGAACCTAGTGTGTACAAAAACGTCAGTGGGAGCATTGTGACATTCCTAGTATTATATGTTAATATATTACTGATAAGGAATGACACACCAATGTTACAATCAGTAAAGATAAAATTGTCTAAACATTCCTCTATGAATAACTTGGGAGGAGCATCCCATAAATTGGGCATATAAATCTATATAGATAGATTTAAAAGGATGTTCGGCTTGACCCAATGAACGTATAATCATTCGATGCTAAAGGCGTTTAACATGGCAAACTCCAAGAGAGGTCTCATGATGATGAGCCATGGAGTGTATCTCTCTAAAATTATCTCCAATAAAATAGAGATCACATGAGTTATTATCATGTATGCAATGAATATACAAGGCCTGATGTTGATCAGTCATATTCTGGAGAAGATCACTGTAAGACAGTGATAAATATCTTAAGTACTTAACCGATATTGAAGATGTGATCATGATTCATGGTAGGTCTGAATTAAAACTAGAGGGCTAAACAGGCTCAAGTTTTTCAAAATGACCAAGACGATAACAAATCCACTTTGGATAAATTGTTACCTTGAATAGTGGTGCAGTGAGTTGGAAAGGTTCCAAAATAGCAAAGAGTTGATGGTTTAGTGACAAAGACAAAGTATATAGCTGTAAATGAAGCTGCAAGTTGATTGTTTGGATGAAAAGTTCATTACAGAACTAGGAGTAGTTCCTAAGTCTCATCCTAGATTCAAACATGTGTTGCAGCACTTTCATTTGATTAGAGGAATCATTGAAAGAGGAGAAGTCACTATAGAGATAATGGACTCTCAAGAACAACATTGCATATCCATTTACTGAAGCTTTATCCAACAACAGGATGATCGTCACTTAGAGAAGAAGGGTATTAGATACCATGACAATTGGCTTTAATGCAAGTGGGAGATTGAAAGTAGTATGCACATAAGCCAATCATATTTGATATGATGTAACATATACTTTGTAATCTTATTCAGTTATAAAAGGCATTTTACATTATCTACATGGTGTTGTTATATTAAATGTGATAAACCCATAGTTTTGAGCAATGCTTTTAGAATCATGATGGTGATCATGCTAATGAGATCTAAATTCTAGATAGCTCATAAACTAAAATCGTTCCTAATCGTTGGATTACTAAAAAGGGGATTAATGAATCCAGATAGATTAGTACATACGTTGCTTGCTCTTAGGAAGAGGATGATTGATCTCATAATCATTTGTGTGGAGACACTAACGCAAGTATGTAGGTGCTTATTGGAGAATAAGTTCACTGAACGTGGCTCGCTAAGGAATACCTAATGGAGTTTTACTCGCTTGTCAATAGGAATTCCTCTAGTGATAGTAGTACAAGTGATCCTTGGACTTGAGATCATCATAGTATCTTGTGTATGATGAGTTATACTTTGACATGTCCCTTAAGACCTTTAGGATATAATAAAGGGTATGATTGGATATAATAAGTTATACATGGAGATATGTGAATGATCAACAAAGAATCTACCTCGTCTAGTAAAAAATATGAATGTCCTATGTGATTCGATAAATGACAACTCAGTAGTCCTTGGCCAAGGCAGAATGAAATTAGAAAGGAGTTTCTAATTTGTATTATTTAGAGTTGTGCATTTGGGAATCGAAATACATATAATTAAATAAAATAACTTGACAATAAATCCATGTCTTATATTTAATCGGGACATTGTATGATAGAAGGATTGAATTGTATGGTAACTATTCACTGAAAGGTTCTTTTGTGATTAATGTTGAAATCTATATTATCTGGAAAATCGTTGATCGCTAAGGGGGCTTACCCTTATTGTAGAATAAATATTATTTATTTAAATGAATTAAATAGTTTAATTTATTTATTTAAATAAGATTAGAATTGTTCTAATTGATTTATTCACAACCGGTTTAATATGGAGAACCTAAAGGGTCACACCGCAAAAGAAAAATATTTATTTAAGAAATAAATGGTATAATTGTAATAATAAGTTAAGTGTATTTAATTTAGTCTATGGAGATAGAATAAATTAAATAGCTTAATATTTATTATTTAATATTTTGGAAATATTAAATATAAATTAATAAGAGGAGTTTTATTATTATTATTACTATTACTATTATTTAATTTCTAATAGGGATTGAGAATTAATTAATAGAAGTACTCTCTTATGAATTCCTAATTGGATTAGAAGCATAATTAATTAAAGGAGTTTAATTAGAATAGAAATCCTAATCCTAAATAGTTTAGGGAAGGGTTTTCCTACATCTATGAATAAGAGAAGTCTTATCATAGATTAGGGTTACACACTATTGCATTAGATTGTGGAGAGTACTTGCAATTTCTATAGAGATAGAAACTAGGGTTTTGCCAACACCCATGGTCTTGAATAACTATTCTTCCTTGGTGGATCACCTCTAGAGGCCAAACGCTTGGGTGGCTAACGTTGATCAATCGAAGAAATTTAGTCAGTGGAATTCAAGGAGAACGCGAAGGAATTAGAGGTGAACTTGTACCCGAGGAAGCTTTGATTCACGAGGGTATAATTCTCTATCTCTATCTCTTTCGTTAATTGATAATTGAACATAAGGAAAGATCATGGTGATAGTTTGTATAAAAATTTTAAAATCTGTTTTATCACGCTTCCGCCCTATTTATGTAATTTGATTGCATGCTTGCACTATATACAAACCTAACATTATGCAGTCTACGAACTGCAGAATCTGGGTTTCAGGTTCACCACCCTGTCGGGCTCGTTGAACTAGGTTTGCATCCCCAGCGGTCTCAATACACTAAGTTTACCGCCCCAGCGGTATCCTCGCCCCGGCGGGGAATTTGTAAGAAAACTCCCGCCCCGGCGGGAGATGCAGAAAATGTTATTTTTTTCTTCTTTCTTTGTGGTCATGTTATGTTATCCTATGCATGTTTAAAGCTTAGACTAATGTATTAATTGAATACTAAGATATTGTGATGGATGGTAAGCATATACATGATGATTATAAAATATAAAGTTGATGAACCTTAACTTAACATTAAGTTTTAGGAATTCTTAAGTGTGATATTGTTATAATTAAACATGTAACTTCTAAAGTGACTTTGTTAATCAGAAAACAATTGAGATATTAAGATGAGGTTGGATGAGAGTGAGTTTTGAAGTGTTGAGAATATTGTAACTAATCATTGTTATTGTTATGTAAACAGAATGTGTAGGTTGTTTAATGTACGTGATTTATAATTAAGAAAACTACGCACGAGGCAAGTTTCTTACCCTTAATTCTTTTATGCTAAATGAGTTTCTAACCCCAAGCTTATTTAACGCAAGTTTCTGAATCATATTCTGTCATTTAGCAAGTTATCATTGTATATCATAAACTTCTGACTTTTGGATTCTCGTTGTTCAAAGCTCAAGTTAATTGAAATCATTATTCTAATACCTTGGATATACAATAACTATATCATTATATATCACTGTTGTTGATTTTTGATCATAACTTATGTTGTTTAAATCCTATTATGTTGAACTGAACTCTTGAATGACAAAACTAAGAAGAACAACCCTAGTATATGGGAATACATACGCGAAAACGCTGAATGGTTGTGCACAATACATTGTACAATGGGCTGAGTATGAGATGATTAGTCCAGTTATAGTTTATTAAACTGTTAAAGGTTACATCAAACTTACCTGTTAACCGAGGACATGGTTCGTGGTCTTGCGACCCTTAGTTTATCTTGATGTTCTATTGAAAATAGTATGCACACAAGCCAATCATATTTGATATGATGTAGCATATACTTTGTAATCTTATTCGGTTATTAAAGGCATTTTACATTATCTACATGGTGCTGTTATATTAAATGTGATAAACCCATAGTTTTGAGTAATGCTTTTAGAATCATGATGGGGATCATGCTAATGAGATCTAAATTCTAGATAGCTCACAAACTAAAATCGTTCCTAATCGTTGGATTACTAAAAAGGGGATTAGTGAATCCGGATAGATTAGTACATACGTTGCTTGCTCTTATGAAGAGAATGATTGATCTCATAATTATTTGTGTGGAGACACTAAAGCAAGTATGTAGGGGCTTATTAGAGAATAAGTTCACTGAACGTGGCTCGCTAAGGAATACCTAATGGAGTTTTACTCGCCTGTCAATAGGAATTCCTCTAGTGATAGTAGTACAAGTGATCCTTGGACTTGAGATCATCATAGTATCTTGTGTATGATGAGTTATACTTTGACATGTCCCTTAAGACCCTTAGGGTATATCAAAGGGTATGATTGGGTATAATAAGTTATACATGGAGATAGGTGAATGATCAACAAAGAATCTACCACTTCTAGTAAAAGGAGAGAATGTCCTATGTGATTCGATAAATGACGACTCAGAAGTCTTTGGCCAAAGCAGAATGAAATTAGAAAGGAGTTTCTAATTTACATTATCAGAGTTGTGCATTTGAGAATCGAAATACATATAATTAAATAAAATAAGAGTTGACAGTAATTCCATGTCTTATATTTAATTGGGACATTGTATGGTAGAAGGATTGAATTGTACGGTAACTATTCACTGAAAGGTTCTTTTGTGATTAATGTTGAAATCTATATTATCTGGAAAGTCGTTGATCGCTAAGGGGGCTTACCCTTATTGTAGAATAAATATTATTTATTTAAATGAATTAAATAGTTTAATTTATTTATTTAAATAAGATTAGAATTGTTCTAATTGATTTATTCACAACCGATTTAATATGGAGAACCTAAAGGGTCACACCGCAAAAGAAAAATATTTATTTAAGAAGTAAATGGAATAATCGTAATAATAAGTTAAGTGTATTTAATTTAATCTATAGAGATAGAATAAATTAAATAGCTTAATATTTATTATTTAATATTTTAGAAATATTAAATATAAATTAATAAGAGGAGTCTTATTATTATTATTACTATTACTATTATTTAATTCCTAATAGAGATTGGGAATTAATTAATAGAAGTACTCTCTCATGAATTCCTAATTGGATTAGGAGTTCAATTAATTAAAGGAGTTTAATTAAAACAAAAAAACCCTAATCCTAAATAGTTTAGGAGGGTTCCCTATATCTATAAATAAGAGGAGTCTTATTATGGTTTAGGGTTAGACAGTCAAACAATTAGATTGTTAGACAATTTACACACTCTTCCATGAGAATTGGAGAGAGAGAGTACTTGCAATTTCTATAGAGATAGAAACTAGGGTTTTGCCAACACCCATCTTCTTGAACAACTATTATTCCTTGGTGGATCACCTCTAGAGGCCAAACACTTGGGTGGCTAACGTTGATCAAAGGAAGGAATTTAATCGGTGAAATTCAAGGAGAACGCGAAGGAATTGGAGGTGAACTTGTACCCGAGGAAGCACGGTTCTACGAGGGTATAATTTCTTAATCTCTATCTTTTTCGTTTAATTGATAATTGAGCACATGGATGATCATGGTGATAGTTTGTATGAAAATTTTAAAATCCGTTTTATCGCGCTTCCGCACTATTTATGTAATTTGATTGCATATTCGCGCTATGTATAAACCTAACAGTGGTATCAGAGCCTAACCTTGTGCTAATTATCGATTATGATGATTCCATGTATGTTTGATATGCGATTGGATCGAAATTTTTGGGCAGAATAAATTTTTCTGAATCAGCGTCGCGGCGCAGCTGCACCGGCTCCAATTCATTCTGGAGCGCAGCTGCGCCCAAACCCAGAATCAGTTTTTTCTGGGGTTCAGCGCAGCTGCGCCGTGTCCCAGTTCATTCTGGGCGCAGCTGCGCCGGTCAGCAGAATCTGAAAAAATAAATTTTACTTCAATTAAAATAAATGGTTTATTTAATTGATAAAATCAGAATAAAGGAGTTTATTCACATATGGAATATGATTCCATGTTTCCTAGAATAAAAGAGTTTATTCACATATGGAATAGGATTCCATGTTTCCTTACAAATAAAGAAATTTATTTTGATAAGGAATAGGATTCAACATATTTTATTTTTCAACAATTTTAAGTTAAAATAAAAGAGTTTATTTTGAACTTGAAATTGGTTTCCATGTTAATTAAAATAAAGGAGTTTATTTTGATTTGGAATTTGATTAAAAATAAAGGAGTTTATTTTTATTCAAAATTGGATAAAATAAAATAAATAAGTTTATTATGATTTAAATTTTGATTAAAATAAAAGAGTTTATTTTTGTTTCAAAATTACATTTCTAGTAAACTTTTAATTGCCCATTAATTGATTTCAATGCATATATAGAATGGTTTTATTATTCATGAGATGAATGTTATTTATTGATACATATAGAGATATGTATGATAATAAATAGGGATTGATTATGGATTATGACCAATGTGTGATTGGATTTATTTTAGTGGATGCGTGAATGAATGAGTTTTTATAAATGGGGTCTGTGTACCTCGTATTTTCTAGTTTTTCTTGATGTAAATTCTATCTTCCTCCTATGTACCTCCCCTTGACTGCTGATCAAGGTTTCTATTTATTGTAAATAGTTTTTGTAATAGGACTAGTTAGAATTAATTTTGAAGAATTGGAGACAAACGAGCAAGGAGCGCTTGAAGACCCGTTTGTAATGGAGCCCGGGTTTAAATGTAATAGTTATATTTAAATTTTGTTATTGCACCCTAGGTTTGACCTTTTGGTTCACTTGGTGGCTCTAGTGAACCAAACTAGAATAAAAGTCCATAATCAATCCGGGTAGAATATAGTATTCTATATGTGCATGCTTACTATGTATATATTATATATTATACAACATGCTTTGCATGTTTCATAATATGACGCGTATTATATATATATGTGCATGCACGCTAAACAAGATGAGACAAATAATAACAAACCCCTCAAAGCAATTATATTAAGTCCTAAGCGTTCAAAGATATTTGGAATATCGAACGTCGCCTTCTAGCATGGTAAAGCAATAGAGTATTAAAATATTTAATATGAGTTTGTTGTGTCACACAAGGCAAGTATTAAATATTTAAGATGTTGCTTTATCACATTTGATGCTTATACATAGACTGAATGATGATGTTTTGTTGTGTCACACAAGGACAGTGTTTTTCTTTCGAATATATGGAAGTGCTAGGTTGGACTTAACTTGGATAATTTTGATTCAGATGTGTCACACTTGATCAAAATAATCTAAGAGGCAAATTAAAAGGAGTTACATAGTGATGTAATTGACAATAGTTGTCTACCTATTTATTTATATATCGTTTGTTGTGTCACACAAGGCTATATACATTTGAAATGGGATCCTTAGTCTCACTAGCAAATCTTTAATTAGAATTGCCGAACTATATAATGAGGGTAATATAGTTTGATGACAATAGTGGGAGATACCAATTTAAAATAAAGACCTAATTTATTTTGGTAATTAATTAAAAATGAATGTATGCTAAAATGTTGTTAAATTACAAATTCATTTACAGAATTTTACGATGTCTAATTCACTATCACTGCGGAGCATATTAGATGCTAATTAACCGGACTGAATTATACGGACTAGTGAAGGAATTTGAGAATAGTTCTCAAGGCTGAAAAGCTATCTTACGTCTTTAATATGCTTATCCCTGCAATGGTTGCAGACAATGCCTCAGAGGAAGAGATTGCTACTTTTAGAAAGTGGCAAGATGATGCACAGTTGGCTCAATGCATCATGCTCGCATCCATGAGTAACGAGCTTCAGCGTCAGCATGAAACTATGGATGCTCCTACTGTACTCCGGCACCTTCAAGGAGTTGAAGGGTGAGGAAAGTAGGACTATTAGATATCAGATATCTAAGGAGCTCTTCCGATCTAGAATGACCGATGGCACTACAGTACAGACATATGTCCTAAAATGATCAATATGATTGAACAATTGGGACAACTGGGTTTTAATGGATGGAGAGTTGATCCAAGATTTGATCTTGCAATCACTTCCGGACTCTTTCTCACAAATTGTTGTGAATTTCACATGAAAAAGCTATATGTCAGCCTGCCTGAGTTGCTTAAACATGTTGAAAACAGTAAAAAGTCAATTTTCAACCAAGAAAGACCAAGTCTTACTAGTAGATGATTCTTCCAGGAAGCGGAAGAGGGTCAAAGGATCTTCTTAAAAGAAGAACAATTCAAAGAAGGTAAATGAAAAGGCAAAAATAAAGGACAATAAGAACAAGACTGATGCAGATAGCAAAGGAGTTTGCTTCCACTGCAATAAGCCTGGATACTGGAAAATAAACTGTAAGGAGAATCTTACAGAGGCTAACCAAAAGAAGCTTAGTGAAGCTTCGGTTACAAATACAGGTTTGTTCATGATTAAAAAATAAATTTTTCTGTAAGTCAAGGTTCTACTTGGGTATTGGATACTGGCTGTAGTTCTCACGTATGCAATCCAATGCAGAGACTAAACAGAAGTAGAAAGCTAAACTAAGAGTAAGTAATCTTATGTGTAGGAATGGAGCAAAGGTTGCTGCATTAACCATAGGAACTTATAGTTTAGCATTGCCTACGGGCAAGTCTATTAAGTTAATAAGTTGTTATTATGTTTCAGTTCTCTTTAGAAACATTATTACTTCCGTTGTTGGACAAGGAAGGTTCTGGTATTATATTTAAGAACAATTGTTGTTCTATTTATAATGATAATGTTTTATTTGAAGCTGGAAGATCACTTCATAGACTTTGTGTACTTGACTTACATGAAAAATAATTTTGCAAATTGAACAAACTAGTAAAAGAAAAAGGAGATGGTCATTCAAAGAGTTGAATGTGTGTATTTGATGAAATACAAGTCTGAATCATTTGAAATGTTCAAAGAATTTAGAAGTGAAACAAATTGACAAAGTATTAAGATTCTTTGATCAGATCGAGGAATAGTATACTTGTGCAATAAGTTTCTAGATCATCTCAAAATGGTATTTTCTCATAATGGAAACCTCCTGATACGCAATAATTAATTGGTGTATCTAAAAGGAGAAATTGTACCTTGTTGGACATGGTGCAGTCCATAATGATTTTTACCGACATTCTAGTATCCATCTGGGGTTATGCCCTAGAAACGGCTGCATATCTACAAGATAAAGTAACCTCAAAAATCCGGCCCCAAAACTCCATAAAGGTTATGGATAGGGAGGATTCCTAGTCTTAAATATGTTAAGATAAGGGGTTATCCAGCTTATGTGAAAAGGTTTCAAAGATAAGTTTGGGACAAAAATTTGACAATTGCAATTTATGGGATATCCTAAAGAAGTTTAGGGTATTATTATTACTATAATCCTACACGCTACCTTCTTAGATAAAGGTGTTTATCATTGAAGAAGCTAGTGGGAGGGTAATAGATCTTGAAAGAGTTCAAGAACCACAAAGCATTTTAAGTCGATCCGAGGAACCTGTAGATAGACCTATTGTACCACAACCGAATCGTAAATCTGGAAGAGTACCGAAGATACCTGGGAGGTATGGATTCATCATAGAGGATGATGATGAGGTACGCATCATAGAGGATGATGATCCAGTTATATACGATAAGGCTATGAGTATAAGATACTCAGAGAAATGGTAGATGGCCATGAAATCTGAAATGGACTCCATGTATGAGAACCAAGTATAGACTCTGGTTACTCCACATAAGGGCTTAGTGCCTAGAGTGTGAATATGGGTCTTTTAAGAGAAAGACTAGGGCAAATGGCAAGGTGGAGACCTATAAGACCAGACCTTTTTAAAAGGTTTTTCAAGTCAAGGAGTTGACTGTGATAAAACCTTATTATCGGGTAATGCTCAAGTCCATTTGGATTTTACTTGCGATTGCAGCTTATTACGAAATCTGGCAAAATGGATATGGAGACGTCCTTCCTCAATGAAGACTTGAGGAGAATGTATGTATGATACAGCCAGAGGAATTTGTTTCAAAGGTTGAAGCAAATCGTGTTTTAAGCTACAATGATCCATTGATGGATTGAAGCAAGCTTCTCAAAGATGGAACATTCATTTTGATGAGACAATCAAAAGAGTTTGATTTTATCAAAAACGGGAATGAACCTAGTGTATACAAAAGGGTCAGTGGGAGCGCTGTGACATTCTTGGTATTATATGTTGATATACTACTGACAAGGAATAACACATCAATGCTACAATCAGTAAACATAAAATTGTCTAAACATTCCTCCATGAATGACCTGGGAGGAGCATCCTATAAATTGGGGATATAAGTCTATATAGATAGATTTAAAAGGATGTTCGGCTTGACCCAAGGAACGTATATTCATTTGATGCTAAAGGCGTTTAGCATGGCAAACTCTAAGAGAGGTCTCATGATGATGAGCCATGGAGTGTATCTCTCTAAAATTATCCCCAATTGAAAGAGAGATCGCATGAGTTACTATCATGTATGCAATGAATATACAAGGCTTTAGTCATATTCTGGAGAAGATCACTGTAAGACAGTGATAAACACTTTTAAGTACTTAACCGATACTGAAGATGTGATCATGATTCATGGTAGGTCCGAATTAAAACTAGAGGGCTAAACAGACTCAAGTTTTTTTTTCAGACTGACTAAGACGATAACAAATCCACTTTAAGGTAAATCGTTACCTTGAAAGGTGGTGCAGTGAATTGGAAGGGTTCTAAACAACAAAGTGTTGTTGGTTTAGTGACAAAGACAAAGTATATAGCTGTAAATGAAGCTGCAAGTTGATTGTTTGGATGAAAAGTTTATTACAGAACTAGGAATAGTTCCTAAGTCTCATCTTGGATTCAAACATGTGTTGCGGCACTTTCATTTGATTAGTGGAATCATTGAAAGAGAAGAAGTCACTATAGAGATAGTGGACTCTCAAGAACAACATTGCATATCCATTTACTAAAGCTTTATCCAAACAGCAGGATGATCGTCACTTAGAGAAGAAGGGTATTAGATACCATGACGATTGGCTTTAGTGCAAGTGGGAGATTGAAAGTAGTATGCACACAAGCCAATCATATTTGATATGATGTAGCATATACTTTGTAATCTTATTCGGTTATTAAAGGCATTTTACATTATCTACATGGTGCTGTTATATTAAATGTGATAAACCCATAGTTTTGAGTAATGCTTTTAGAATCATGATGGGGATCATGCTAATGAGATCTAAATTCTAGATAGCTCACAAACTAAAATCGTTCCTAATCGTTGGATTACTAAAAAGGGGATTAGTGAATCTGGATAAATTAGTGCATACGTTGCTTGCTCTTATGAAGAGGATGATTGATCTCATAATCATTTGTGTGGAGACACTAAAGCAAGTATGTAGGTGCTTATTAGAGAATAAGTTCACTGAACGTGACTCGCTAAGGAATACCTAATGGAGTTTTACTCGCCTGTCAATAGGAATTCCTCTAGTGATAGTAGTACAAGTGATCCTTGGACTTGAGATCATCATAGTATCTTGTGTATGATGAGTTATACTTTGACATGTCCCTTAAGACCCTTAGGGTATATCAAACGGTATGATTGGGTATAATAAGTTATACATGGAGATAGGTGAATGATCAACAAAGAATCTACCACTTCTAGTAAAAGGAGTGAATGTCCTATGTGATTCGATAAATGACGACTCAGAAGTCTTTGGCCAAAGCAGAATGAAATTAGAAAGGAGTTTCTAATTTGCATTATCAGAGTTGTGCATTTGAGAATCGAAATACATATAATTAAATAAATAAGACTTGACAGTAATTCCATGTCTTATATTTAATTGGGACATTGTATGGTAGAATGATTGAATTGTACGGTAACTATTCACTGAAAGGTTCTTTTGTGATTAATGTTGAAATCTATATTATCTGGAAAGTCGTTGATTGCTAAGGGGGCTTACCCTTATTGTAGAATAAATATTATTTATTTAAATGAATTAAATAGTTTAATTTATTTATTTAAATAAGATTAGAATTGTTATAATTGATTTATTCACAACCGGTTTAATATGGAGAACCTAAAGGGTCACACCGCAAAAGGAAAATATTTATTTAAGAAGTAAATGTCATAATTGTAATAATAAGTTAAGTATATTTAATTTAATCTATGGAGATAGAATAAATTAAATAATTTAATATTTATTATTTAATATTTTGGAAATATTAAATATAAATTAATAAGAGGAGTCTTATTATTATTATTACTATTACTATTATTTAATTCCTAATAGGGATTGGAAATTAATTAATAGAAGTATTCTCTCATGAATTCCTAATTGGATTAGGAGTTCAATTAATTAAAGGAGTTTAATTAAAATAAAAACCCTAATCCTAAATAGTTTAGGAGGGTTCCCTATATCTATAAATAAGAGGAGTCTTATTATGGTTTAGGGTTAGACAGTCAGACAATTAGATTGTTAGACAATTTACACACTCTTCCATGAGAATTGGAGAGAGAGAGTACTTGCAATTTTCTATAGAGATAGAAACTAGGATTTTGCCAACACCCATCTTCTTGAACAACTATTATTCCTTGGTGGATCACCTCTAGAGGCCAAACACTTGGGTGGCTAACGTTGATCAAAGGAAGGAATTTAATCGGTGAAATTCAAGGAGAACGCGAAGGAATTGGAGGTGAACTTGTACCCGAGGAAGCACGGTTCTACGAGGGTATAATTTCTTAATCTCTATCTCTTTCGTTTAATTGATAATTGAGCACATGGATGATCATGGTGATGGTTTGTATGAAAATTTTAAAATCCGTTTTATCGCGCTTCCGCACTATTTATGTAATTTGATTGCATATTCGCGCTATGTACAAACCTTACAGACGGTACCCAAATTCTGCCTTCAAATCTCAGCAACCCTTCGTTATCGATTTTATATTTAAGCTCTTCACCTTCAAGTACTCTTTTGCGTATATTATCACATTCCTCATCGTGAAGTTGCGCTTCCTTCACCTTTTGTACCAAAGTTGGTTGGGTTTCCATCTGGAACAATTTTTCAGCAGGCTCTGCCAGATTCTTCACCTCTAATTCCAATTTAGCCATATCCGCTACGAGCTTCTCTTGATCAGTTAACATAAACAGTTTCTCCCGACCTTTTCTACTCAAAGCGTCGGCAACCACATTAGCCTTTCCCGGATGATATAGAATTTCACAGTCATAGTCTTTGATCAATTCTATCCATCTCCTCTGCCGCATATTCAAATCCTTCTGTGTGAAAATATACTTCAGACTTTTATGGTCTGTATATATTTCACACTTCTCCCCGTAGAGGTAATGCCTCCAGATTTTCAGAGCAAACACTACAGCTGCTAACTCCAAATCATGGGTCGGATATCCTTTTTCATAATCTTTTAGTTGGCGCGATGCATATGCAATAACCTTACCATTCTGCATCAACACACAACCAAGTCCCTTATGCGATGCGTCACTGTACACCACAAAATTTCCTGTATTATCTGGTAAAGATAACAGAGGTGCCGAACTTAGTCTCTTCTTTAGTTCTTGGAAACTCTCTTCGCACTTCTCCGTCCAAACAAACTTCACCGACTTTCTTGTTAAATTCGTTAACGGAGTGGCGATCCTAGAGAAATCTTGAATAAAACATCTGTAGTAACCTGCCAAACCCAAGAAACTCCTCACTTCTGACGGTGTCTTCGGCTGATCAAAGTTCATTACAGCCTCGACTTTTGCTGGATCCACCGAAATCCCGTCTTTATCAATAACATGTCCAAGGAATTGAACACGCTCCAACCAAAATTCGCACTTTGAAAATTTTGCATATAATTTCTCTTTCCTTAACGCCTCCAATGTCACCCTTAAATGCTCCACGTGTTCTTCCTGAGTTTTGGAGTAGACCAGAATGTCGTCTATGAATATCACTACAAACTTATCCAGAAATGGTTTGAACACCCTATTCATTAAGTCCATGAATGCTGCAGGCGCATTCGTTAAACCAGATGACATAACCAAAAACTCGTAGTGACCATATCTAGTTCTAAACGCCGTCTTTGGTATGTCTTCCTTTCTCACCTTTAACTGATGGTACCCACTTCACAGATCTATTTTTGAAAAATATCTATTCTTGGCAACGGATACTTGTTTTTAATCGTGACCTTATTCAACTCTCTATAATCAATGCAAAGACGCATTGACCCATCCTTCTTCTTAACAAACAATACCGGCGCTCCCCACGGCGAAACGCTCGGTTGAATATACTTCTTATCTAGCAGCTCTTGCAGCTGCACCATTAACTCCTTCATTTCTACCGGAGCCATTCGATACGAAGCTTTCGATATAGGGGTCGTTCCTGGTGCTAAATCAATTACAAACTCGATTTCCCTATCTGGCGGTAATCCTGGCAAATCATCAGGAAACACGTCCGAAAAATCCCTAACTACTAGTATCTCCTCCAGTTTTGCACCCACCTTTCGGGTATCAACTATGTAGGCTAGATATCCTACACATCCTTGTCTCAACATCTTTCTGGCCTGCATCATCGTCAGACAACTCGTTTGTCTAGGCGACTTGCTGTCATAAAACACTACCTTTGACGGAGTCATAAGGTTCACACACTTCTTTTGACAGTCAATAACTGCCCCATGGTTGAACAACCAATCCATTCCCAGAATGACGTCAAACTCCCCAAGACGAATTGGGATCAAGTTTACTGTCATCATATGACCCTTAATATCTACCTGACAGTTCTTGTGGACAAACTTAACAGGAATCACTTCCCTATTCGCAATTTCTATATTCATAGGGTAATCTAATTCTTCCTGGGGTAACTCTAATTTCTTAGCAAAATCATCGGATATAAATGAGCAAGTAGCACCCGAGTCAAACAATACATAAGCATTAACATTATTGACTGGAATGATACCTGACACTACATCCTTTGATTGCACAGCATCCTGCACCTTCATGTTGAACGTTCGAGCAGTAGGTCGGTTGGGCTGCGTGGGTCCTGTGATAGTCAGATTGCCTCCACCACCGCTGTTTCCCTTTCCTGAACTGGCTCCACCTGTCGTTTCTTTCTTAGGGCAGTCTCGGGCAAAGTGATCCTTCGACCCGCAGATGAAACATGCTCCTTTCTTCAGATTAGGGCAATTCGGCGCGATATGCCCCTCCTGCCCGCAGTTGAAGCACACCCTCTTACCTTTCAAACAAGCACCCATATGGCTCTTTCCACAGTTGTTGCACACCTCCATCTTCTTCTTCTAACTACCCTGCTGACTTCCCGCAGAGTTGCTATCATTCCATTTCCTTTTCTGGCTACTGCCCCCATGGCTACCACTTGCCTTGTTTTCACTTTCATTCTTCTTTTTCTTCTGCTCCTGATTATACTTGGACAGAGCATCACTACCTCCTTCAACGATTATTGCCTTTTCTAACACTGCCGCAAATGAGTTCAGTTGAAACAACGAAACTCGACTATATAACCAGGGCTTCAGTCCCTGCTCAAATCTCCTAGCCTTTCGCTCATCCGTGTTGACTTGGTATGGCGCAAATCTCGCCAACTCATTGAATTTTGCTACATACTCAGGTACCGACATAGTACCTTGCTTCAATTCCAGAAATTGCACCTCCATCTGATTCTGTGCGCTTACCGGAAAATAGGTCTCGAAAAATATCTCCTTAAATCGCTCCCATTGAATAATCCCTTGGCCACCTCGAGTCTTATTTGCTTGCCAACAGTAGCTAGCTTCTGATTTTAGCATAAAGGTTGCAAATGCCGTCTTTTGGTCCTCATTGACTCTAGCGACATCGAATACTTTCTCCATCTCCATGACCCAAGTCTGTGCTTCAATCGGATTCGTGGAACCGTGAAACTCCGGAGGTCCAACAGCTTTGAAGTCTTTAAAGGTCATAGCCTGAGCTTGAGGTTGATTAGCGAATGCTCCAGTTAATAGATTCACTAACTGCTGCATTGGGTTAATGTTGGCTTCTTCGTTGTTTGTAGATCCCTCAGGAGTTTGTTGACGGGTTGGTTGTCTTCTTGGCGGCATCTTACTGTTAAGAATTCGCGTTATTAGACTATTACTCAATTACTTAAACATTTAAGTCTTAACTTAAACATTCATAAACAACACTTAACACACAGTATATCTGATAAACTTTCGCATTTTATCCATTAACTGCTTTAAAACATAATAAAGATAGCATCGTAGTTATTTATATCATCTATCCTAAAATCACAAAATTCCAGGATTACATCATTATTCTATCCCATTATATAAAACTGGGATTTACAACTTATTAACTCATAAATTTCATAATAACATCACTAATCATAATCTATGACGACATCCCACGACGCACAGCTTCCTTGCGTTCCTGCTCCATAATGCGAGTCACCATCCTTCGATCCACCATATCTGGATGACGATGAATTCGATCCTGAGCTCTATCCACTGTAGAGTGAAAAATATACTCCATATCATCAATCTTGGCCTTCTTTGACCGCACCTCACATTCAACACGATCTGCGCGGTTAGCCTCCCCCAACCAAGCAGTCTCAGCTCTCGCTCGCTTAGCTGACTCCTCTTTCAACTCATCTCGTACAATCTCATTCCTGGCTATCAACTGTCCTCGTCGATACTCAGACTGTGCTAGCCTCTGCTCAGCCTCAGCAAGACGTGATGAAAGGTCTTGGATCTCAGCATCCTTCTGCTCTAAAGTGGCTTGACGTTCCGCAGCCTGTTCCTCTAACTCCTCCTTTTCACTCTCTACATGAACCAGCTTCCACTCCACGTCTCCAAGACGTATATCGAGCTCCTCAATCTCACTGCTCTTCTGCTCCAAGGCAGTCTGTCGCTCAGCCAGCTGCCTCCTTAACTCCTCCACTCTATCTTGCAACTCTATGTTGCGATCATACACCTGCTCGTACATCTGAACACCCAAAGTAGATAGTGATATCCCCTCAGGGTCTTCCTCCTCCTCCTCAACCTCCTCCGGATCCTCCTCAGGGTCCTCCTCAGGATCAGTCTCAGGCTCATACTCGTGGCCTGTAACTGTAATCAATGGAGATGGCTCCCTCTGCACTAGCTGCTCATGAACTACGTGAATATCTCGGGGCTCCTCCTCCCTAACCTGGCTGGGCTCTCCTCTATCAGTCATCCTGACAACAAAATTTTATGTTTTAATTACTAATCGATAATACTCGCGAGCACATAAGTTTATTATCAAATAAGCACATAACACGTAATCATTTTATTATCTTTTATGAATTTCTGTAATTCATTCCTTAGAACTCGATAAGAGTTTATCACCTCTATATTCTCTATCTTCTAAAAGGATACTACCCTAAGGTTTTCCCCACCTAAAGGTTCATAACCTACAGCTCTGATACCAACCTGTGTGATATAAGCATGAGGGGGTCAGAATTTTATGACATTTGTTCGACACAACCAACTCGATACAAACCAAACCATCATGCAATGGCAGAAATGAATTCTAGCTATACCATATGGCATTCGTCATAGAGATTGATTCAAATAGCTTGGATCCATAATGGTTCGAGTATAGCAGTTTTGGGAATGGATTCCAAGTGCGTGTGCACCATAAACATGTTGCAAACAGATGTATCGGATCAGAAAATCAAAAGGAAGCAGTTTGCTTGGAACAGGATGGCTCGCCCCGGCGAGGATTTCCCAGCCAAGTTTCTCACCCCGGCGAGGTCTCGCCCCGACGAGGATTTTTTAAGCCAAACCTCTCGCCTCGACGAGAAGCTCGCCCCGGCGAGAATTTTCAATGCAATTTTCTCGCCCCGGCGAGAACCCCCTGGATGCAATTTGTCATTTTTTGACTTCCTTGATTTTCGAACCTTCTTTCATCCAAAATATGATATCAGTATTTAGGATCAATTACATGTGTTCTGATTGCTACATTTCAATATTTGTGTGCTTGTATTTCAAAGAGTGTGTGCTTCTAGAAGCTTCTAGTTTGTTTCTAAAACTAGTATAAATAGGTGCTATTGTAAACTTGAATTCATTAATATTCAGATTATCATCATTATTGTGAGATTGTTCTTTTCTTGTGGTTCTTGAGAATTCGTAAGTATTCCTTAGTTTTCTTTGAGATTCATATTCGACTTATCATACAACCAATCATAGTTGTGTGTGGCGTCTTCTACCGCATCAATCGTCGATTGTACCAAGATTACCGCTTCAACATAAGCGAGGGGTCGAGGTGTCGTTGGTGTCCATCCTACGCAAACTTCATTTGCAAGCAATTGTACCAAGATTACCGTCTACATATAGGCGAGGGGTTAAGGTGTTGCAAGCTATCCATCCTATCAACTTGTTAGAAACGATCCGGGCGACGACCACCTCACGCAAGCGTGCCGTGGAGTCTATCATTTGGTATCAAAGCTAAGTTTCCTATCAAGTTACTTATCTTTACTTTTATTGTTGAATTATAGTCAAAAAAAAACTGCATAAAATACATAGCAGAAAATTTATATTGTTAAGTTGCTATCATTGGGATTTTCATTGGTAAGAATCATATTTGGCGTTTGGAAGTCTTGTGGAGAGTCGTACTTTCTATATTGTATTCTTGATAAGTTATTATTGGATTGTAATTAGAGAATTGTGGTAATATTTGTGAGAATTCAAAAAGAACCTATTAGTGAGAACTACGAGCGGAAAAAGGCAAGAGTAGTGAGAGTATTAGAGGGTAAAAGCCATTTGAGTTATACACGAGCGTTTCGTAACATTGTTGGAGCGAACCACGTGAGGGAGTGTGTGAGGAAATTTTCTTTATGTACTAATCTTTGTTTTGCAACAATCATGTATGGATATAAATGTGAAAATAATTATTGGCAAAAAGGATCTTTTCAAGGTAGATCGGATCCTGAAGCTTATTTAAGTTGGGAGAAAGGAAAGGAGCGAGAGTTTCACTATCATGAGTATTCCGAGCAAAGGAAGTTCAAACTTGCAGTCCTAGATTTGTCCGGTGATGCACGTACATGGTGGGCTCAATTTGAACGTGCTAGGAGAAAATATGGAGAACCTCTGATCGATACATGGAAAGAGTTGAAAACCGTGATGAGAAGGCGGTATGCTCCAGTACAACCTAGCAAGAGGAATGAATATGTATCTCCAAGGCATAAAGAGCAACCTTCAAGGCGAGCCACTTGGGAGGATGAAAAGAGGGTTCAAAGGCATGAGGAGTCGCAACGGGAACAACCACGCGAAACTCCTAAAGCATATGTGAAACCAATATCATTCGAGGACATCATGAGAACATATAATGAGTTAAAGAATGATCAATTGAAACAACAAGTCACCCTTAAGGCACAAAAAGAGCAAGATCAGCCGAAGGAGGAAGACGATGGAATCGAGTATGCAGTCCAAGGAAAATTGTTAGATTCCAATGAACATGATAACGTTCATGAAAATTTAATGATTGTACAAAAGGATTGTAATCAAAAGAGAGAAAAAGAAAAGAGTGAAAAGAATGAGAGAGACAATACTCGAGAGAAAAACAAACGAGAGAATGAGCAAAAAGAAAAGGAGAGAAAAATAAGTAGCTATGAAAAAAAGAGTGGGATTGAAGGTGAGTTGTATTTTGAAAAGCCAATGACTGTACATTCGTACAAGATGGCACTTTTGGATACTAACCAAAATAACTCTGTTTTGTCTAGTTCTGTTGTTTCTCTTATACAGGTGAAGGATTATATACCTAACACTATCATTCCATATCCGTCAACTATTGGTGTTCTTGAGGAGACGAAGGAGTCACCGAGGCAAGTTGGTGAGTTGATAGAGGAAGGTATAGTGGATGAGGTCATGAGTACAACTGCTATTGATGAGATTATAATACCTAAGTGGGATGAGGCGTCGACCATGTTTGTTGATTTTACATTGGTAAACAAGTATCGTTGTTATTTTCTTTACTTAGATAATATGTTTGATAAATTGCATAGTGCTTATATTTTATCTACATTTGATGAAGATCGTGTGATTACAATGCCTAATCAAATTAGCAAGATAGGTTGTGAAAAAGGGAAAATTGTGTTAACATGTAACTTGTATAGATGGATAGTTATTTCTGTTAGGTTAACTGATGCATCTAGTGTTTTCATGAATTATCTAAAACATGTTTTACATACTTCCATTGGTAAATTTGTGATTAGCTATTTTGAAGATAGAATTAATTTTGTCATAAATTATGGAG
Source organism: Aralia elata (assembly GCA_034770075.1). Lineage (NCBI taxonomy): Eukaryota > Viridiplantae > Streptophyta > Magnoliopsida > Apiales > Araliaceae > Aralia > Aralia elata. The sequence continues at coordinate 809,553 of JAVJAP010000243.1, read as the reverse complement.
GATATTTTAACTTTGTTGAGTTAGTTTATGATCATGATATTTCTCCTCAATTTCAAAACTCTAATTTGCATGAAATTGTTTCTAATCCATATGCCGAGTTAGATTTTCATGTTAGTCATTCTTTGCTTAATTTGTCGTTACAAACATCGTCATTGCATAAGCTACAATCACTTGATATTATTTCACCAAAGCAAACTTCATTGCATGAAAAACTATCATTTGATGACATTCCTAATCTTGGCAACACTTATGGAGATTCTGTAGCATCTAGTGAGTTTGGATGTGATAATTATATGTACGCTAGTGAATTCTCGATTTGTGGTGGTTGTGAACTTTCGATGCCATTGACATCATTGTGTGATCTTGAGTTTGCTATTGTCATTGGAAAGGGAAATATTGTTTGTGTTTTGAAGATTCGAGATGGGATCTTACGCTCCGAGGATAAAGACATGGTTTGTTGGGTAGATCCATTCGAACATTATATTAAGAGTCTACAGGGAAGTAATTCGAATTTTGATTTAGTAGACTATACATATGAATTTGAGTTTCTTGAGTTTCCCATGATTATACAAAAGATTCATATTGATTGGTTTTACTTTGTGTTTAATCCAGGAATTCGAGAGTGCTTACTTGAACAACGTGATGAGTTTCAACAACTAATATTTGATCCAGGATCGTTGAAAATCTTGTATTTACAAATGCACGAGATCCTCAAATTAATTTTTGACCCAGGGATTCATAAATGTAAATTGATGGAATGTGAATTGTGCTATGTGCTGATACTAGATCCAGGAGGAGACTATCAATTGGTATCATTTGTGTCTAATCCAGGAATTCGTGTGTATTTGCACATACGATGTGCAAGCTTACAAAGATGGGTATTTGACCCAGGTGAATTGAAATGGGTATTAGTACGAATCATTATCACAAGGAAGCATTTTCATCCAGGAATTCGTAAATGGAAGTATATGCTTCAAAGGAAGATCTATATTATGATATTTGACTCAAGAAGGGACAGAACTTTTCAGATTTGTATTTGCGTTTATCTTATTACATATGCATGTGTTTTCATAAGTTACATTTCAGTTGTTAACTTAGTTTGTTTTGATGTAGAGTCCGATGTGTGGAACAATCCGTTTCGAGAGAGGGAAATGCTAGATTTGAGGACAAATCCTTGTGACGAGGAGCGGGATGATATAAGCATGAGGGGGTCAGAATTTTATGACATTTGTTCGACACAACCAACTCGATACAAACCAAACCATCATGCAATGGCGGAAACGAATTCTAGCTATACCACATGGCGTTCGTCATGGAGATTGATTCAAATAGCTTAGATCCATAATGGTTCGAGTATAGCAATTTTGGGAATGGATTCCAAGTGCGTGTGCACCATAAACATGTTGCAAACAGATGTATCGGATTAGAAAATCAAAAGGAAGCAGTTTGCTTGGAACAGGATGGCTCGCCCCGGCGAGGATTTCCCAGCCAAGTTTCTCGCCCCGGCGAGGTCTCGCCCCAACGAGGATTTTTCAAGCCAAACCTCTCGCCCCGGCGAGAATTTTCAATGCAATTTTCTCGCCCCGGCGAGAACCCCCTGGATGCAATTTGTCATTTTTTGACTTCCTTGATTTTCGAACCTTCTTTCATCCAAAACATGATATCAGTATTTAGGATCAATTACATGTGTTCTGATTGCTACATTTCAATATTTGTGTGCTTGTATTTCAAAGAGTGTGTGCTTCTAGAAGCTTCTAGTTTGTTTCTAAAACTAGTATAAATAGGTGCTATTGTAAACTTGAATTCATTAATATTCAGATTATCATCATTATTGTGAGATTGTTATTTTCTTGTGGTTCTTGAGAATTCCTAAGTATTCCTTAGTTTTCTTTGAGATTCATATTCGACTTATCATACAACCAATCATAGTTGTGTGTGGCATCTTCTACCGCATCAATCGTCGATTGTACCAAGATTACCGCTTTAACATAAGCGAGGGGTCGAGGTGTCATTGGTGTCCATCCTACGCAAACTTCATTTGCAAGCAATTGTACCAAGATTACCGTCTACATATAGGCGAGGGGTTAAGGTGTTGCAAGCTATCCATCCTATCAACTTGTTAGAAACGATCCGGGCGACGACCACCTCACGCAAGCGTGTCGTGGAGTCTATCACTGTGACACCCCAAATCCAGGTACTTAATTTCCACTGATTTGGTGTTCACTATAACATACATTCACATCTATCTACCCATAATTAAGAACAATTAAATAAACTTAAAGAAACATCTTCCCAAAATGGGTTACATCACCAAACTATTAAATAATCAAATCCCAGGTTATCTTAACCTTAATACATCAAATGCGGAATAAAACATAATTTAAATAAGTCTTTGATACAATAAAACATCAAGTGGATAATAAATCTCTTGCTACTTTGGCATCTTGCCCTTGCCTTTACTCGTGGACGGTTCGTCCGGTTTTTCTGACTTAGCTGCAATGATTAATGCAAGAGTGAGCAAACAATTGCTCACAAGTACGATAACAATAACATTTAAATGAAATGGATTTCAACTGAGAAATAATAAGTTTCTGAATCTCAGTCAATAGATGATCAAAGTCTAAAAGCTCGTTAGAATATTTGATTCAAGGAAAAATAGATTTCAAGATTTAGAAATTATATCTGAGGGTCACAAGACCTCGACCTATGTCCTAGGTTATCAAATATTTCTACTGTAACCTTTAACAGTCATATAGACTATGGACCAACATCTCGTACTCAGGGGGATCAGCCCTTTGTACAATGTATTGTGCACAAACATTTTAACGCTGTCGCGTAAGTAATCCCCTATATTAGGGTTGTTCATCTCAGTTTATCGTCTGAATCCGTACCAAAAGAAACTTGGCTTGGAACAAAAATAAAAAGTATTCTAAGTCTTTGAAATCGCTCATCAACTAAGGACTAGCTGAATCAATAAGGGTTTGCTAGTCTAATTCATCAATAAAGTCAAACAATAGAAATTTTGTTCAAAGTTTGAATAACGATCAATGATCGAACAATAAACAAATGGAATAAAGCTTTAACATTTAATCATGACAACAACCTTGCTTGAATGACAATAAGCTAAGGTAAATATTTTTGCTCAATGATATTAAACTCGCTTTAAATGAAATAACAAGTTTGAGATAGGAAAAACTTGCTCAACGTAAAAGTAATAAGTTGAGATAAGGAACTTGCCTCCAGCGTAGATTACAAATTAAATATCTCACGATCCTTAAACAACCTAAATGTTTAATTGTAAAATAGTAATATAATTAGTCACAAGATTAAAAGCATTTTAAGCTTGCTCTTTTATCATAACATCTCATTTAGCATACCATAGTCAACAAGTACTAGTTTAGCAACCATCTTGGAAATTCCTTAGTCATTTAATACATTAATATAAGTTTAATTATGCATCATAACTTCCAAGAACAAAATAATAATAATAATAATCTTTTTTTTATACAGCAGTGATTCTCGCCGGGGCGAGACAAAACTTAACAAAATCGTCGCCGGGGCGACGAATCTAGTGCAATTATGCCGTCAGGGCGACAAAACCGCCGGGGCGATAATCCTAGCTCATTTATACCGCCGGGGCGGTAGACGCGACTGACACCTTCTACAGGTCGTGAACCAGTGAAAACTTAGGCCAAATTTGGCCAAATTTTCCGAATTCTATCATCTAGTATACAAATTAATCATACCCAGACATCATATGTGATACAAAACATTTACCCAACATGTTTTCTAAACATTTAATCATTCTAACACATAAACAACCAATTTAAACCCAAGAATTTCACTGTTAAATAATTTATTCAAGTTTTGGGCCATTTTAATGAAATTAAACTCTGTAAACTCATCTTTCAACCAATTAAAACCATTCTTCTTGCATTATTCTTGTTTTTCATCATATATTCATAATCAAATGATAATTTTACCAAATAACAACTAATTTAAGCATCAATTTTCATATATATATATATATATATATACAATTCATGAAATAAACTCTGTAAAACTCACAAACTCTATTCTAAACATGTTTTTATGGATTAATCATTCAAATTAATCTATAATCAACACATAATCATCTAACACATGCTTTCTAACATTTATAACCAAGTAATTCATATATTTAGCATATGAATTCATATACAGTGAAATAAAAATCATATTCAGAGGTGTAAAATAATAAGAACATAATGAAGAACAAGACTAAAAGAATTATACCTTCAAGCTATATAAAATTCTTAGTTTCCCTTTTCTTGTTGATTCTCTCAATCAACAAAACTCTCTTACTCTCAATTTTCTCTCTAATTCTCTCTTCTTCTCTGTATATTCTTTCTTCTCTAAGCTCTGTTCTTTCTCTTCTTTCTTTTCTTTTTACAACAGACGTACTTTAAAAAAATAAAACATAAAACTGATGAATAAAAATAAAAACTGATGATTTAGTGTAATAATAACGTATAATCTAAATTTAATCCATCAGTTATAAAATTCAAAAAGCCATAAGGCTTGTTTGGCAAACTGATTTAGAAATAATCCATTATTCTAACTAAAGGTCTTAAGGCCTTGTTTGGCAAAACACAAATAAAATAACCCATTATTTCCAAACAAAGGTCATAGGGCCTTGTTTGGTAAAACTGAATTAAACACTTTCTCATTTATTTTAATAAACCATTATAACATATAGTTTAAAATGTCACACTTCTAATTTAATTGACCTTATTATTAAATAAATTCAATTAAACCTTACTAACCAAATTAATAATTTCATTTAACAAATAACAATAACACCAAATGAATTCTCTCATTCAAATAAATCATTTATTCAAATAAACCTTTTCATCATCTAATTTAATTATTAAATTAAATTAGAAAAAAACACAACAAATCACATTCAAATAATATTTAACATTATTAAACTTAACATATACCCATTCCACAAAACTTAATAAATTATTTATTTAGCCCAATAAATTAATAAAAATATTTATATAACTCAATAAATATTTCTATTAAATCACAAAATTTGCATTCGTTACAATATATGGCTTATGTACACAACAATTATTAAGATTACTTTTTGATTAATGAAATTATTGTGAGATTCTTCTCATCTTTTGGTTCTTTAAGAATTCCTAGATTATTTTCTTAGTTTTCTTAAGATTCAATTATCGACTTATCATTCAACATATCATAGTTGTTTGTGGCGTCATTCTACCGAACCATAAATCGTCGATTGTACCAAGATTACCGCTTACATATAAGCGAGGGGTCAAGGTGTCGTTGGTGTCCATTCAACGCAAGCTTCCTAGCGCAAAGCAATTATACCAAGGTTCTCATCTCAATATAGACGTTGGGTTAAGGTGTTGTGAGCGTTCCACCTTCATAACTTGCTGGAAACGACCCGGGCGACGACCACCTCACGCAAGCGTGCCGTGGAGTCTATCAGTCTTTGTGCTTATTCGTTATTGTTGGTTATTGTTTTGGTTTTATGCGTCCTTTCACTCTTTTGCACCTACCCATAAGTATTGAACTAGTTGTATGCTTAGAGAAGGCTTTTATAACCGAATGCTTGTGAGAAATATCTATAAACTCTGGAACTCGTTTAAACATCACTCGAAGCAAGGTGTCCAAATTTGTTGTGTTTGAATTGATGGTCATGTGGTGAGTTGAGATGGAGCGTAAAACGCACTCGCTCATAGACACATGCTTAGGGGAGATAGAGCATAAGATGCACTCTTCTATAATTTAATGACAAAAGAAAGAAAGTTTTTTATATCAAACCTTGTGTTGAGTTGAGATGGAGCGTAAAACGCACTCACCCACAAGAGTGGACTTAGAATAAGATGGAGCAGAAAATGCACTTACCTAGAGTCCTTTGATTTCATATTTTTGGAAATTGTGATTTGTATACCTTTGTATTAAGTGATGTGTTAAGCATGTAGTTTTTGTGGTTTATTTTGATTATTTCATAAGGTAATGTGGTTGCATAGCTTCATCCGAGCTTGATTGGTTTAGTACCATTGGGTACTCACACACACACGGAAGAGACCTAAAGCAAGCTATGACTAGCTAATTATAAATCTAAACTTGCAACGTTTTGAAAGTTTCCTTGAGTTTTCATGTATTTATGCTTTGAGACCGTTGTTCAAGCTTATTAACTCATTGCTCAAGATAAGTTAGTATTAGAAATGTTTAATTTTTATAGTTTTTGTGTTTTGCTTGAGGACAAGCAAAGATTTAAGTTTGGGGGTATTTGATAAGTGTGTTTTATACACACAAATTGGGTACTTTTAGCCTTGATAATTTGTGAGTCTTTAGCTTTTTCGTTTGGTTTTATGTGTTTTCGTCTTATTGTTGTGTAATGTAGTTTTGTATTACTTTTATATGTTTTTGTATGCTTTTATGTGTTTTTACTTTATTTTGTAGGAATTGAAATAACGGCCCCTTGGATCGATGCATTTTTGGCTCGAATCTAGCATTCCCGCTGCTTATTTCTCAATTTAACCCATGATTCAATCCGAATCTCTCAAAACTCAAAGAACGAAAGTTGTATATCTTTGTCTTAGCTTTCCAGAACATCAAGAATCATCCAATTAGAAGTTCGTATGAGAGAGTTATGGTCATTTTACCATCGGATTTTGCATGAATTTTACATAGCAGCTGCTTCCAGGCCAATTTGATCCTTTCTCCGGCCATTATCTCGTCGAGCTCCAGTTATGGAAGTTGTAGAGCTACGTCTTAGCTTTCCATAGCCTCTTTAAACGCCTTAATCCGAGTTCGGACGAAGAAATTATGGTCATTTTTCCAACAGACGTCGAAACTGTCTCGCGGTACAAAGTTCCACCGCCGGGGTGACGGAATTCAGGCCAATTTTGGCGCCGGGGCGAGAACCTCCTGGATGCACTTCGGATTTCGCGATTTTTGGCCAATTTTTGATATCTAAGCTAGGGTTTCACATACTCATCTCATATAACACCAAGGGGGCGGCTCATATAGGTATTCTAACACCATCTAACACTTCTAACATCAATTCTAGAGAGAGGGAGGCTTCCATAAACATCAAATTAAGAGCAAAAGTGCTGCAATTCAAGAAAAAATCAGCAAAGTTCAAGGAGCAAGAAGAGTAAGGAGTATCAAATCTTGAGGGAAAGCTAGAGAACAAGAATCAACCCATCAAGCAACCATTGAATATCTTCCTAAGGGGTTTTATCATTCTATCTCTAGTATTCTCTTCTCAATTTGTAATTCCATCATGATGTATAGATCAAAGTTGATGTGTATTGTAATTCCTATGAACTAGAACTAATTTTATAAGATTTCAATGGAACCCAATACATAGTTTGAATTGAATGCTCTCTCTTTGATGTTGGTTAATTATTTGTGATTGGATATCATAATTTGTGCGTTATATATTAATTACCTAGCTAATAATTACCTTGGGAACTTATATGGAATTGAGAGAGGAAGTATAGGTTGAGACCTTGTTATGATATCATGTGAAAATTAGATATTCTTATGGGTAATTTATGAAATTAAGTGACGTGTGTTTTATTTATTACCCTCATGAATGGATAATTTGATTGTATTTAGGATAGACATATACCTAAATACCACATGTATCCACGAGAGAATCCATGCTTAATGATTTCTATTGCGAAAGTTGGTAATTGATGGAGTAGTTAATGAGGTTTTGTGACATACACCTTACTAATTGTTCTTGATATGAGAATCTTGTTAGTGTGTAGAATAGAGATATATCTATACACTGTAATGGAGAATACGTATTTGACCATCGAGAGAGGCTTAGACATACTTGTGATTTCTCGGGTAACAATCCTTGTGATTTAACTAGTTGAAAAGAGAGAGTTAGGATATTCAAGTGAAGTGTTGGGGGAAATTGTTATCTTAGACTTGTTAATATTTGATTTCATTATCTTAAAGTTTTCCATAGTTCTTTGATTATTTGTTATCGTTATTAATGTAAAACAACAAAAACAATTGTCATTTGTTTAAATAAGATTGAGATGATAAAAGGTTAATACTTGGAAAAGACTAGTAATAAATCCTCGTGGGATCGATACTTTACTTACTCTTTATTACTTGTTGACCGCGTATACTTGCGCGTAAATTGTCATTATATTAATCAGACAACAGTCCTATAGAATCTGCTAAATTGTCGTCAGAGATATAACATGCAATCATACATAAATTAAGTGTTACTGTTCTAGATATCATCTTGTTTTGATCTGATCTATTTGTCCTTTTGGTAGTTAGTTTTTGTTTTATGTGTTGTTTCAATCGCTAAATTAACTGAGCTTACTAACTATTCGATTGCTCTACTAAAAGTAGTATTGCTTTAGTTTAGTAGCACGATTGAGAAGTAGACAGTAATATATAGTCATTTTATGTTTTTTGTTAGTTTCTATTTTTGAAGTTTTGAAATCCATGGAGATTGGTTTTTCATTTTTGGTATTAGAATTGATGAGAGATGACAAATTGGAAGTGGAGAATTAATTTACTTATTAGGGGAAATGATCTACTTTCACCCCTCTTTGTGTTGCATTTTTAATGAATAAGGTTGACTTGTCGCCAAAATCAAATTAGGATATTTGTTGCTCCAGTTAATTGTTCGTGATGAAGTTGTTAGGATGTCAGATAATGCAACACATGTTGTTTAGAACACTGGAAACTAGCCTCTGATGTTTATCAATTACTTAATTTCATTTGGATGAAGTACTTTATAATGAAGGTTTAATAATATATCAAGATGTGGCAAATAAATAAGAGATTTTTCTTATGCAACAGTTTTAACTTCCATGTTAGGATCTGAAGAGAAATTTCAGTCTCAGCCTCAGCCTTTTGTATATTGTGATTTCAGAAGTTAAAGCGGACACTTTTTAAATATTTTCATGACAAACATGATCATCATCTTTATGTACTAGTTTCTGTCTAAACTGTTGAAATTTTTCCTTCCAACTCTTCATCTTTGCAGCCATGTGAAACATGATGCAGTAATGATTTATTTATTACTTTAGGCTCGCATCGATATCGACCTTTCTCAGCCATATATGAAGCGTGTTGTAATTGGAATAATGAAGGATAGAAATAGAGGGGAGAGGTGCAAGCTTTACAAGTATTTCAAAACTTTTCCATCAGCTGAAGAAGTAAGGAAAAAACCTCCAAACAACATTGATATTACCAAGTGGAATGAGATGTGTGATTATTGGATATTACCAAAATTTATTGTATGGTTATTCTAACTTTAATCCTTTAATTTATATGCATATTATTTTCAGTTATCAAAGAATATTAGATTTATATTATTTGTTCAGTGATTTGTTTATTTTTTTTATATTTTTTTTCACCATCGCTCAGAAGTAAACAAGAAAATTTGAGGCAATAATGCCATTCACAAGGAAGGATTTTCGCGCCCCGGTGCCAACTCTCTGTCGAGTGCGCCCCGGCGCGAACTCATGCCTTATTGAGCGCGCCCCGACGTGGTTTGCTGAATTCAGTTTTTTTATTTTCTTCCCAAGCCCGATCAGATTGTCATTCCTAAACACTTCCAAACTCAACTTTCCCATTCTCCCACTCGGATTCAACAAATCCACATTGATTCACTCTCCAATTGGATTTTGTTTCTCAAATTGGGGATTCTAGCAAAGGGTTTAACACAGATTCACCTTCAACCCACTAAGCATTCAAAGAGTCCATCTCCAAATTGAAGGTACCATTAAACAACTTCTTTTGCCAACACAAAGCAAGGTACTCACTCCAATTATTGCATACAAGTAAAATAAATTTGTCAATTGTGATGGGTATTCTTGGTTAATTAAACTGTTGTACTTGGATTTGCATTGGGTAATCATACACTATCAATTTGGATAAATTTAAATTGGTGGCCCAATTGAGTTTGTGCTGGCTCAATTGGAGGATTTTAGGTTATTTAGTGCTATGATTTGATTGAATATTACAATAACGTGACATTTTCTGTTGAAACTGAGTTTGGGGGAAGTATTTGAAGAAGAATTTCAGTCAACACAGACCACGTATTCGACGAATTGTCTAAAGAAAAAGTTGGTCTGATTGAGCATTGTTTGCTAAGGAATTACTTAGTTATTATCCAAGTACCGCCCCAGTGCATATTCCTGAGCCACAACTGTTACCAGTTTATCCACCATCAGACTCAGATGTTTAGGAGGTTATGGTCGAGCATGACGCTTGGCCAATCAGGGAAGTTCTCAGTTTTCATTTCTTTATCTTATAAACAATGAGGACATTGTTCACTTTTAGTTTTGGGGTAGATCATATAGCATTGGCATCATAGTTACATTACATGTGTTCGTTATTTGTGTATATTACTGTTTGTATCTTATTTTGAAAAAAAAATATAAAAAATAAAAAATAAAAAATATTTATTTTTAGGATGCGTCTCTTGAGTTTGATTAGTTGGTTTTGAATTATAATCCATGGTCAATGATAAGAACCCGATTGAATAGTTTCTAACTCATTAAAAATGGACAAAGGTTACTTAGTCTATGTGCTTAACGTAATTGTTAGTTATTGATTTGCTTATGAATCCTTCCACTTTTATGCACTTACCCATATGTAATGAGCTAGTTGTATGATTTGGATGGCTTTTATGATCAAATGCTTGTGGGAGTTATCATTAAACTCTAGAACTCGTTTAAACATCACTCGAAGCAATGTATCCAAGTTTAATTTGTTGGTCATGTGGTGAGTTGAGATGGAGCATAAAACGCACTCACTCATAAACACATGATTAGGGGAGATAGAGCGTAACACGCACTCTCCTATGAAATGAAGATAAAAGTAAGATAGTAATTTATATCAAATCTTGTGTTGGGTTGAGATGGAGCGTAAAACGCACTCACCCACAAGAGCTGGCTTAGGTTGAGATGGAGCATAAAATGCACTCACCTAAAGTCTTTTAATTTCAAAGTTTTGAAAATTGTGATTTGTATACATTTGCGGTGAGTGATGTGTTAAGCATGTAGTTTTTGAAGTTTATTTTGATTTCTATCATAAGGTAATGTGGTTGCATAAGCTCATCCAAGCTAATTGATTTGGTGCTATTGGGTACTCACACACACACGGAAAGGATCTAAAGCAAAATGTGACTAATTAATTGAAATTCCCAACTTGCGATCTTTTGAAAGTTTTTCTAGAGTTTCATGTTTTAGCATCTTTGAGGCCGTTATTTAAACTTATTAACTCGTTGCTCAAGATAGGTTTTCTTAGAAGTATTTAATTTTTATAGTTTATGTTTTTTTTTCTTGAGGACAAGCAAAGATTTAAGTTTGGGGGTATTTGATGAGTGTGTTTTATATACACAAATTAGGTACTTTTGGCCTTGATAACTTGTAAGTCGTTAGCTTTTTCGTTTGGTTTTTATGTATTTTTCCCTTATTGTTGAATTGTGTGATTTTGTATTGCTATTATATGTTTTTGTATGCCTTTATATGTTTTTACTTTGTTTTGTAGGAATTGAAATAAAAGCTCCTTGGATCAATGTTTAGAGTTGTCACTTTCGCGTTTTCGACTTGAATTTGGCACAGCAACCACTTGTTTCTCAATTTCAACCTTGATCCACTCTGTATCTCTCAAAACTCAAAGAACGAAAGTTGTATATATTCTCCTCAGCTTTCCGAAACATCTTGAATCATCTCAATCGAAGTTCGTATGAGAGAGTTATGGTCATTTTACCATCGGATTGGACATGCATTTTACACAGCAGCTGCTTCCAGGCCAATTTGAGCCTAGCTCCGGCCAGTATCTGTCAAGACTCAAAGAATGAAAATTGTAGAGATACTTCTTAGCTTTCCATAGCCTCTTGAATCGCCTGAATCCGATTTCTAACGAAGATGTTAAGGCCATTTTCCCAGACGACATCGAAGCTGATTCGGGCAGCAAAAAGTGATTGCGTCGGGGCGCGAATTTGTAGTTCATTTTTTCGCGCCGGGGCCAAGTCCAAAAGTGTCCACGCCGAGGCGCCAATTTTCAGTTCATTTTTGCCGTCGGGGCCGGCTCATTTGGAACTATGCAGAATGTGCGATTTTGATCCAATTTGGTGGGCTAAGCTAGGTTTTCCATTTAGGGATATATACATCTCTTGGGGGGCTCGAAAATCAACAATTCTAGGGAGAGGAAGACTACACAATACATCAAATTAGAGGGCCAAAGTGCTAAAATCAAGCTACATCAAGCAAGGCCAAGGAGCTAAAACATCAAGGATTGCAAAATTAAGGAGGAGAAGCTAGTGCTCATCATCAACCCACAAGCAACCAAGAAATATCTTCAAAAGTGATTTTATCCCTAGTTTCCCTTCTATTTTGTAATCCAACATGATGTATAAATTGATTATGATGTTATTTGTAGCTATCATGAACTAGAACTTTTATTCTAAGATTTCAATGGAACCCAACATTTAGTTTGAATTGAATGCTTTCTCTTGGATATTAGTTATCATTTGTGAATTGGATATCATAATTTGTGATTCATAGATTAATTACCTAGCTAGTAGTTACTTTGGGAACCTATATGAAATTGAGAAATGGAATATAGTGTTAAGACCTTGTTATGATATCATGCGAAAGTTAGAGATTCTTGTGGGTAGTGTATAAGATTATGTGGCGTGTGTCTTATTTATTATCCTCAAGAATAGATAACTTGATAGTATTTACGATAGAGATATACCTAAATACCGTATGCACCTAATTGAGAATATATCCTTAATGACTTCCTATGCGAAAGTTGGTAATTGAAAGAGTAGTTAACGAGATTTTCCCGTGACATGTATCTTGTTAATTATTCTTGATATTAGTCTCTTGATAGTGTGTAGGATAGACATATACCTACATGCCGCATTAGGAAGATTTATAATTGACCATCGAGAGAGGATTTTATGTAATTGTGATTTCTCGGATGACAATTCTTGTGATTTAACTAGTCGAAAAGAGAGAGTTAGGAAATTTAGATGAAGTGTTGGGGGAAATTGTGATCTTAGACTTGTTAATATTAGATTTTTATTATCTTAAATGTTTTCCGTGTTTTAATTTATTCTTGCTTTATTAATTAATCTTAATCATCAACAAATCAAGTTTTCATTGTTTAAATAAGATCGACACGATATAAGGTTAATACTTGGAAACGATTAGTAATAATTCCTCGTGGGATCGATACTCTACTTACACTTTATTACTTGTTGACCACGTATACTTGCGCGTATTTATCATTATATAAGTCGGATAACACTCTCACGTAGCTTCTTCAACTGCGTGGTTTCTCCAGAGCACATTGTGATACATGAAACACATTGTGAATATGTTCCAGTTCAGGAGGTAGAGTTACCTCGTACGCCACTTCACCTATTTTCTTTAATATCTCGAACGGTCCAATAAATCTCGGACTCAATTTTCCTTTCTTGGCAAATCTTATCTTCCTTTTCCAGGGAGATACTTTCAAAAACACATAGCTCCCTACTTCAAAATCTCTTTTCTTACGATGTAAATCCACATACTTCTTTTGTCGGTCTTGAGCTGCTATTAGACGAGCTCTTATTACTTTGATGATCTCCACAGTCTGCTGCACCAATTATGGCCCTAACAATCTGTCTTCACCTACCTCATCCCAACATAAGGGTGTTTTACATTTCCTTCCATACAGTACTTCGTATGGTGGCATTCTAATACTCGCGTGATAACTATTATTATACGCAAATTCTACTAACGAAAGATGATCCTCCCAGCTTCCCTTGAAGTCCATCACACAGGCTCTAAGCATGTCTTCTAATGTTTGAATTGTCCTTTTGCTTTGCCCATCGGTTTGTGGATGATATACGATACTTAACCTTAATTATGTCCCCATTCTTTCTTGAAGACTCCTCCAAAAGTTTGACGTGAAGCGCAGATCTCTATCGGATACAATTGATATCGGCACTCCATGTCTTAAAACTATTTCTTTGATATATAACTTGGCTAGTTAATCCAAATTGTACCTAATCTTGATCGGGAAGAAGTGCACCGACTTTGTAAGACGATCCACAATCACCCATATGGGGTCGTAACCTTTCTACGTTGCTGGAAGTCCCACCACAAAATCTATCATGATGTGCTCCCATTTCCATTCAGGAATCTCTAGCGGCTGCAATAGTCCACTCGGTCGTTGATGTTCTCTGACAAGTTAAACATCTACTGACACATTCTGCAACCTCTCTTTTCATGTTCGGCCACCAAAAATGTTGACGCAGATCTTGATACATCTTCGTGCTTCCTAGGTGTATCGAGTATCTTGTATTGTGCGCTTCTTGTAAAATCTCTTCTCTTAACTCCGGTACTGAAGGTACCCAAACTCGGTTTTCAAATCTCAGCAATCCGGTGCTATCGATCTTATACTTCAACTCTTCACCTTCAGCTAACCATTTCTTAATGTTACCACATTCTTCATCATTTTCCTGAGCCTCTTTCACCTTGACTAATAATGTCGAACTTGCTTCCATTTCTATTACTTTATTCGAATTCTTCAGACTTTTCACCTCCAACTCCATTTTCTCCATCTCTTGTACTAACTTTTCCTGCTCTGTAAATATAAATAACTTCTCTCTACTCTTTCTGCTTAAAACATCTGCCACTACATTGGTCTTTCCTGGATGGTATAAAATATCACAATCGTAGTCTTTGATCAATTCTAACCACCTCATATGCCTCATGTTCAACTCCTTTTGTGTAGAGATATACTTCAGACTCTTGTGATCTGTGTATATCTCACACTTTTCTCCATAGAGATAATGTCTCCAAATCTTAAGGGAAAACACTACCGCAGCTAATTCCAGGTCATAGGTAGGGTATCCCTTTTCATAATCCTTTAACCGGCATGACGCATACGCAATGACTTTACTATTCTGCATTAACACGCAACCCAGTCCCTTGTGTGACGCATCACTATACACTATAAAATCTCTTGTACTATCTGGTAAGGATAACACAGGTGCTTCACTTAGTCGCTTCTTCAACTCCTGAAAACTCTGCTCATATTTTTCCGTCCACACATACTTAACAGTCTTCCTGGTCAAATTAGTCAACGGCGTCGCTATTTTCAAGAAATCTTGAATAAACCTCCGGTAATATCCTACCAATCCCAAGAAACTTCTGACCTCTGTCGGCGTCTTCGGTTGTCCCCAATTTTTCACCGCTTCTACCTTTGCTGGATCAACAGAAATTCCTTCGTTGTCAATAACATGTCCCAAAAACTAAACTCTTTTTAACCAGAATTCACATTTCAAAAATTTTGCATATAACTTCTCCTTTCTTAATGTCTACAGTACTATCTTTAAATGTTCGGCATGCTCCTCTTCAGTCTTCGAATACACCAAAATGTCGTCAATGAACACAACCACGAACTTATCCAAGTACTATTTAAATACTTTGTTCATCAAGTCCATAAAAGCATCTAGCATATTCGTCAGTCCAAACGACATCACTAGGAACTCGTAATGGTCGTAGCGAGTTCTAAATAATGTCTTTGGTATATCCTCCGTTCTCACCTTCAATTGATGATAACCAGTCCTCAAATCAATCTTCGAAAAATACTTCGCTCCTTTAAATTGATTAAACAGATCGTCTATTCTTGGTAACAGATACTTGTTCTTAATTGTCACTTTGTTCAATTCCCTATAATCTATACACAATCTCATCGATCAGTCCTTCTTCTTTACAAACAACACCGATGCTCCCCATGGAAAAACACTCGGTTGAATGTACTTCTTGTCCAACAAATCCAGCAGTTGAACCATTAACTCTCTCATCTCTACCGGAGCCATCCTATACGGTGCTTTCGATATCGGCGTTGTCCCCGGTACTAAATCAATTGCAAACTCTATCTCTCAGTCTGGTGGAAGTACTGACAATTCCTCTGGAAAGACATCCACGAACTCATTCACTATAGGTATCTGCCCCATGTCAGAATTCACCATCCATGTATCCACTACATGATCCAAATATCCTTCACATCCTTTCTTTAACATCCTCTTGGTCTGCATCATCGTTAGGCAACTCGTTTGTCATGGCGACTTGCTACTATAAAATACAACCTTAGACTTATTGGGTGTCTTAAGGCGTATGATCTTTTTTTGACAGTCAATAACTGCCTCATGGTTAAACAACCAATCCATTCCTAGGATTACATCAAATTCTCCTAAGCGTATCAGAATTAAATTCACGCTTAACATATGTCCCCTTATTTCCACACAACAGTTTATATGGATAAATTCTACAAGGATCACTTCTTTATTCGCAACTTCTACATTTATTGGGTTTTCTAACTTTGCACGAGGTAAGTTTAATCTTTTAGCAAAATCATCAGACACAAATAAACAGGTAGCTCCCCAATCAAATAATACATATGCATTTATATTATTGATCGAAATAATACCTGACACCACCTCCTTGGATGCCACTGCATCTTGAACTGTCATGTTGAATGTTCTAGCTGTTGGCTTGCTTTGCTGTACTGGCCCTCCAATGGTTAATTTGGTGTTACTGCCCTTGTTGCCACTTCCTCCATCAGCATTCTTCTTCAACGGACAATCTTTAAACCGATGACCCATTCCTCCACATGAAAAACAACCTGCTTTCTTTGATTTAGGACAATTTGGAGAAATATGTCCTTCTTGACCACAATTATAACAAACATTCTTCCCCTTTATACACTCCCAGAGTGATTCTTTCCACACTTGCTATATACCTGCTTCTTCTGTTATAAACTCCGTGGCTGACTCTCTGAGTTGTTGACACTGTTGTTCCATTTGCGTTTCTTGCTGTTGCTACCTCCACTACTAACATTCTGATTTCCACCTTCATTCTTCTTCTTGTTCTTCTCTCGATTATATTTGGATATTGCTTCACTACCACCTTCTGCAATGATAGCTTTCTCCAACAGAGTCAAAAACGTATCAATTTGTAACACTGCCACCTTACTGAAAATCCATGGTTTCAACCCATTCTCAAATCTCCGCGCCTTTCGTTCCTCAGTATCCACATGATGTGGTGCAAACCTTGCCAACTCCTTAAACTTGGCGGCGTACTCTGAGACTGACATGTTCTCTTATTTTAATTCTAAGAATTTCACTTCCATCCTTCCTTGCATACTCTTTGGAAAATAGTTTTTGAAAAATAATTCTTTAAACCTTTCCCACGTTACCATTTCTTCTCCGACCCTATTCTTATTCGATTCCCACCAGAAATTAGCCTCGCCCTTCATTAAGTATGTAGAAAAAACTGTCTTTTGCTCTTCTGTAACTCTTACAATAACAAAAGCCTTCTCCATTTCCTTTATCCATGTTTGAGCTTCAATAGGGTCAGTTGTTCCTCTAAACTCTGGCGGTCCTACTGCCTTAAAGTCCTTAAAATTTGCCAATTGACTCCCTGGCGGATTTCTTGCGACTGGTGCTCTATTCTGCATAGCCTCTGCTAACATGTTAACAAAGTCTTGCATTAGGTTTGTTTGACCCCCTTCGTCATTAACTGATCTTTCCTCCCTTTGGTTCCGTGGTACTCTTCTTGGCGGCATTGTCTGATTTTAAACAAAACCTTAAGTTACTCTTTGAGTTTTATGTTATGCCATATCTTATTAGTGCTAGCATTTAAAATGTAATACGTAATTTAAACTCATATAATCATAATGTTGGATTTTAAAATTCAGCTTACTGAATTCAGTTTGCTGAATTAACCAATACAGTTTGCTGAATTAACCAATACAGTTTGCTGAATTATCATTTTTCAGATAGACAGCTGAAAGTAGTATGCACACAAGCCAATCATATTTGACATGATGTAGCATATACTTTGTAATCTTAATCATTTATTAATAAAAGAATTGATTTTCTTAAAAGGCATTTTATATTATCTACATGGTGCTGTTATATTAAATGTGATAAACCCATAGTTTTGAGCAATGCTTTTAGAATCATGATGGTGATCACGCTAATGAGATCTAAATTCTAGATAGCTCACAAACTAAAATCGTTCCTAATCGTTGGATTACTACATAGGGGATTAGTGAATCCGGATAGATTAGTACATACATTGCTTGCTCTTAAGAAGATGATGATTGATCTCATAATCATTTGTGTGGAGAC
The DNA here is from genome assembly GCA_034770075.1 of Aralia elata. Lineage (NCBI taxonomy): Eukaryota > Viridiplantae > Streptophyta > Magnoliopsida > Apiales > Araliaceae > Aralia > Aralia elata. The sequence goes on along the minus strand of JAVJAP010000243.1, from coordinate 791,345 downwards.
ACTAAAGCAAGTATGTAGGTGCTTATCGGAGAATAAGTTCACTAAACGTGGCTCGCTAAGGAATACCTAATGGAGTTTTACTCGCCTGTCAATATGAATTCCTATAGTGATAGTAGTACAAGTGATCCATAGACTTGAGATCATCATAGTATCTTGTCTATGATGAGTTATACTTTGTCATGTCCCTTAAGACCTTTAGGGTATATCAAAGGGTATGATTGGGTATAATAAGTTGTACATGGGGATAGGTGAATGATCAACAAAGAATCTACCACGTCTAGTAAAAGATGTGAATGTCCTATGTGATTCGATAAATGACAACTCAGTAGTCCTTGGCCAAGGCAGAATGAAATTAGAAAGGAGTTTCTAATTTGCATTATTTAAAGTTGTGCATTTGGGAATCGAAATACATATAATTAAATAAAATAAGACTTGACAGTAAATCCATGTCTTATATTTAATTGGGACATTGTATGGTAGAAGGATTGAATTGTACGGTAACTATTCACTGAAAGGTTCTTTTGTGATTAATGTTGAAATCTATATTATCTGGAAAGTCGTTGATCGCTAAGGGGACTTACCCTTATTGTAGAATAAATATTATTTATTTAAATGAATTAAATAGTTTAATTTATTTATTTAAATAAAATTAGAATTGTTCTAATTGATTTATTCACAACCGGTTTAATATGGAGAACCTAAAGGGTCACACCACAAAAGAAAAATATTTATTTAAGAAGTAAATGACATAATTGTAATAATAAGTTAAGTGTATTTAATTTAGTCTATGGAGATAGAATAAATTAAATAGCTTAATATTTATTATTTAATATTTTGGAAATATTAAATATAAATTAATAAGAGGAGTCTTATTATTATTATTACTATTACTATTATTTAAATCCTAATAGGGATTGGGAATTAATTAATAGAAGTATTCTCCCATGAATTCCTAATTGGATTAGGAGCATAATTAATTAAAAGAGTTTAATTATAATAGAAACCATAATCCTAAATAGTTTAGGGAAGGGTTATTCCTACATCTATAAATAAGATGAGTCTTATCATAGATTAGGGTTACACACTCTTGCATTAGATTATGGAGAGTACTTGCAATTTCTATAGAGATAGAAACTAGGGTTTTGCCAACACCCAACTTCTTGAATAACTATTCTTCCTTGGTGGATCACCTCTAGAGGCCAAACACTTGGGTGGCTAACGTTGATCAAGCAAAGGAATTTAGTCGGTGGAATTCAAGGAGAACGCGAAGGAATTGGAGGTGAACTTGTACCCGAGGAAGCACGGTTCTACGAGGGTATAATTTCTTAATCTCTATCTCTTTCGTTTATATCGTTAATTGCGCACATAGATTGATAATGGTGATGGTTTGTATAAAATTTTAGAATCCGATTTTATCACCCTTCCACTTTATTTATGTAATTTGATTGCATGTTCGCGTTAAATACAAACCTAACAGTGGTATCAGAGCCTAATCTTGTGCTAATTATCGATTTTGATGATTCCATGTGTGTATAGTATGCGATTGGATCGAAATTTTTGGACAGAATCCGGTTTTTCTGAATCTGCTACGCGGCGCAGCTGCGCCGGCTCCAATTCATTCTGGAGCGCAGCTGCACCCAAACCCAGAAAGTCGTTTCTGGGGCCGTGTCCCAGTTCATTCTAGGCGCAGCTGCGCCAGATAACAGAATCAGAAAAATAATTTTTTTCCGTCAATTAAAATAAATGGTTTATTTAATTGATATAAGTTTAAAATAAAGATGTTTATTTTATCTGGAATATGATTTCAGATTGCTAAAATTAAAAGAGTTTAATTTGGATTTGGTTTTGATTAAAATAAAAGAGTTTATTTTGTTTCAAAACTAAATATTAGCAAAACTTTTGCCCATTTATTGATATCAATGCATATATGGAATGGTTTTATTATTCATGTGATGAATGTTATTTATTGATACATATAGAGATATGTATGATAATAAATAGGGATTGATTATGGACTATTGACCAATGTGTGATTGGATTTATTTTAGAGGATGCTTGAATGTATGGGTTTTTATAAATGGGGTCTGCGTACCTCGTCTTCTCTAATTTTTCTTAATGTAAATTTTATCTCCCTCATATGTACTTCCCCTTGACTACTGATCAAAGTTTCTATTTATTGTAAATAGTTTATGTAATAGGACTAGTTAGAATTAATTTTGAAGAATTGGAGACAAAGGAGCAAGGAGCGCTTGAAGACCCATTTGTAATGGAGCCCGGGTTTAAATGTAATAGTTATATTTAAATCTAATTCTTGCACCCTAGTTTTGACCTTTTGGTTCACTTGGTGGCTCTAGTGAACCAAACTAGAATAAAAGTCTATAATCAATCCGGGTAGAATATAGTATTCTATATGTGCATGCTTACTATATATATATATATTATATTATCTAACATGCTTCGCATGTAAAATAATATGACGCGTATTTTATATATATATGTGCATGCGCGCTAAACAAGATGAGACTAATAATAATAAACCCCTCAAAGAAATCATATTAAGTCCTAACCGTTCAAAGATATTTGGAATATCGAACGTCACCTTCTAGCATGGTAAAGCAATAGAGTATTAAATATTTAATATGAGTTTGTTGTGTCACCACAAGGCAAGTATTAAATATTTAAGATGTTGTTTTATCACATTTGATGCTTATTAAGGAATTGAACATTACTGTTTTGTTGTGTCACCAAAAGGACGATATTTTTCTCTTCACATATATGTAAGTGCTAAGATGGACTTAACTTGGATAATTTTGATTCGGATGTGTCACCACTTGATCAAAATAATCTAAGAGGCAAAATACAAGGAGTTACATAGATATGTAATTGACAATATTTGTCTACCTTTTTATTTATATATCGTTTGTTGTGTCACCACAAGGCTATATACATTTGAAATGGGATCCTTATTCTCACTAGCAAATCTTTAATTAGAATTGTCGAACTATATATTGAGGGTAATATAGTTTGATGAAAAAGTGAGAGAAACCAATTTAAAATAAAGACCTAATTTAGTTTGGTAATTAATTAAATGAATGCATGCTAAATGTCTATTTCACATGCAGAATTTAAAAATGTGAAACTCACTATCACTGCGTAGCATACTTGATGCTAACAAACTGACCGGACCGAATTACACGGAGTGGTTAAGGAATCTGAGAATTGTTCTCACTGCTGAAAAGATTTCTTATATCCTAAATTCGCTAGTCCCTGCAAATGTTGCAGAAACAGCCTCTGAGAAAGAGATTGCTACTTTTAGAAAGTGGTAAGATGATGCAATCTTGGCTCAATGCATCATGCTCGCATCCATGAGTAATGAGCTTCAGCGTCAGCATGAAACTATGGATGCTCCTACTATATTGCTGCACCTCAAAGAGTTGTATGGTGAGCAAAGTAGGACTGCTAGATATCAAATATCTAAGGAGCTCTTCCGATCTCGTATGACCGAGGGCACTGCTGTTGAGACTCATGTCCTTAAGATGATCAATCTGATTGAACAACTTGGACAGCTTGGGTTCGTGATGGATGGGGAGTTAAGCCAAGATTTGATCTTACAGTCACTCCCGGACACCTTCTCACAATTTGTTGTGAATTTTCACATGAATAAGTTGGACGTCAGCTTGCCTGAGTTACTTAAGATGTTGAAAACTGTTGAAGGTCACTTCTCATCCAACAAGAACCAAGTCTTACTAGTGGATGATTCTTCCAAGAAAAGGAAGAGGCCCAAGGTATCTTCTGAAAAGAAGAAAAACAAGAAGGCTAAGGGCAAGGCGAAGAGAAAGGATAAAAAGAAACCTGATCCAGATAGCAAAGGAATTTGCTACCATTGCAATAAGTCGGGACATTGGAAGAGGAACTGCAAGGAGTATCTTGCGGACCAAAAGAAGCTTGGAGAAGCTTCGACTTCCGATCTAGGTTTGTTCATGATTGAAATTAATTTTTCTGAAAGTCAAAATTCTACTTGGGTATTGGATACCGGCTGTAGTTCTCACATATGTAATAATGTGTAGGGACTAAGCAGAAGTAGAAAGCTGAATAAGGATGAAGTCGTCCTACGAGTGGGAAATGGAGCAAAGGTTGCTGCATTAGCTGTTGGGACTTATTGTAACACTGCCTCCGGGCAAGTTCATTAGTTTAAATAATTGTTATTATGTTCCGACACTCATTAGAAACATTATTTCAATTTCTGTATTAGATATGGATGGTTTTGATATTATAATAAAGAACAATAGTTGTTCTATTTATAATAAAAATATTTTATATGGTGTTGGCAATCTGCTGAATGGACTTTACATACTTGACTTGCATGAAAATATACTTTAAATTGAACAAACAAAGAAAAGAAAAAGAGATGATGTTAATTATACCTTTATGTGGCACTGTAGACTCGGTCATATCAATGAAACAAGATTATCCAAGTTGCATAAAGATGGGCTTTTAGAGCTATCTGATTACGAATCATATCCAACTTATGAATCTTGTCTCATGGGTAAAATGACTAAATCTCCTTTTACTGGAAAAGGAGAAAGAGTTACAGAGTTGTTAGCGTTCGTACACATAGACGTATGTGGACCTATGACAACGAATGCACGAGGAGGGTATTCTTATTTTATTACTTTCACTGATGATCATTCTAGATTTGGATATATGTATTTAATGAAATACAAATCTGAATCGTTTGAAAAGTCCAAAGAATTCAGAAGTGAAGTAGAGAAGCAAACTGGTAAGAGTATTAAGATTCTTCGATCGGATCGAGGAGGTGAATACTTGACCAATGAGTTTCTAAGTTGTCTCAAAGAAAATGGTATAATCTCACAATGAACTCCACCAGGAACGCCACAGTTGAATTGTGTATCTGAAAGGAGAAATCGAACATTGTTGGACATGGTTCGTTCCATGATGAGTTTTACCGACCTTCCAGTATCCTTCTGGGGTTATGCCCTAGAAACGGCTGCATATCTACTTAATAAGGTACCTACCAAATCTGTCCCAAAGACTCCATATGAGTTATGGACAGGGAGGAAACCAAATCTTAAGTATGTTAAGACATGGGGTTGTCCAGCTTATGTCAAAATGTTTGAGCAAGATAAGCTAAAGACTAGATCCGACAAGTGTAGATTTGTGGGTTACCCTAAAGAAATTGTAGGGTATTATTTCTATCATCCTACTGATCAAATGGTGTTTGTAGCGAAACACGCTGCCTTCTTGGAAAAAGAGTTTATCCTTGAAGGGGTCAGTGGGAGTAAGATATATTTTGAAGAAGTTCAAGAACCACAAAATACTCTGGATCAAAGTCAGGTACCTAACCAAATAGAAGAACCTACTGTACCACAACCTATTCGTAAATCTGGAAGAGTACCGAAGATATCTGAAAGGTATGGATTCATCATAGAGGATGATGATGAGGTACGCATCATAGATGATGATGATCCATTGACTTACGAAGAGGCTATGAGTAGTGAAGACTCAGAGAAATGGCTAGAAGCCATAAAATTCGAGATGGACTCCATGTATGAAAACCAAGTATGGACTTTGGTTTCACCACCTGAGGGCATTAAGCTTATTGGGTGTAAATGGGTCTTTAAGAGAAAGATTGGAGCGGACGGCAAGGTAGAGACCTATAAGGCCCGACTGGTTGCAAAAGGTTTCAAACAAAGACAAGGAGTTGACTATGATGAAACCTTCTCACCAGTAGCTATGCTCAAGTCCATTCAGATTTTGCTTGCAATTGCAGCTTATTATGACTACGAGATCTGGCAAATGGACGTGAAAACGGCCTTCCTCAATGGAGAGCTTGAGAAAATGTATATATGATACAGCCAGAGGGTTTTATTTCAACGGTTAGAACAAACCAAGTATGTAAGCTGCAACGATCCATTTATGGATTGAAGCAAGCTTCTCAAAGATGGAACACCCGTTTTGATGAGATAATCAAAAAGTTTGATTTTATCAAAAATGAGGATGAACCTTGTGTGTACAAGAAGGTTAGTGGGAGCGCTGTTTCATTCCTTGTATTATATGTTAATGATATATTACTGATAAGGAATGATGTTCCTATGCTACAGTCGATCAAAATTTGGTTATCTAAACACTTCTCCATGAAGGACTTGGGTGAGGCATCCTATATTTTGGGGATAGAGATCTATAGAGATAGATCTAAAAGGATGCTGGGCTTGACCCAAGGAAAGTACATTGACTCGATGCTAAAGAAGTTTAGCATGGAAGATTCCAAGAGAGGTCTCATGCTGATGAGCCATAGAATACATCTCTCCAAGAAACAGGCCCCAAAGACACCTGAGGAGAAAGACCGAATGAGTAAGATTCCTTATGCTTCCGCAATAGGATCTATCATGTACGGTATGATATGTACTAGACCAGATATCAGTCGAATCTAGGAGAAGAGCACTGGAAGGCAGTGAAAAACATCCTAAAGTACTTGAGAAGAACTAAGGATGTATTTCTTATCTACGGTGGGTCTGAATTGAAACTAGAGGGTTATACAGACTCAAGTTTTCAAACGGACCAAGATGACAGTAAATTCGTTTCAAGGTATGTGTTTACCTTAAACGGTGGCGCGATGAGTTGGAAGAGTTCCAAGCAGCAAATAATTGTTGATTCAGTGACAGAGGCAGAGTACATAGCTGCAAGTGAAGCTGCAAAGGAAGCTGTTTGGATGAAAAAGTTCATAACCGAACTTGGAGTGGTTCCTAACATTAGAGGAGTTGTACCTTTATTCTGTGACAACAACGGAGCTGTTGCGCAGGCTAAGGAACCCAGGTCTCATCAGAAAACCAAACACGTATTACAACGGTTTCATTTGATTAGAGAGATCATTGAAAGAGGAGATGTCACCTTGGAGCTTGTGGACTCTCAAGATAACATTGCAGATCCATTTACTAAAGGTTTAACACAACAGCAGTTTGATCGTCACTTAGAGAAGATGGGTATTAGATACCAAGGCGATTGGCTTTAGTGCAAGTGGGAGATTGAAAGTAGTATGCACACAAGCCAATCATATTTGATATGATGTAGCATATACTTTGTAATCTTAATCATTTATAAATAAAAGAATTGATTTTCTTAAAAGGCATTTTATATTATCTACATGGTGCTATTATATTAAATGTGATAAACCCATAGTTTTGAGCAATGCTTTTAGAATCATGATGGTGATCATGCTAATGAGATCCAAATTCTAGACAGCTCACAAACTAAAATCGTTCCTAATCGTTAGATTACTAAATAGGGATTAGTGAATCCGGATAGATTAGTACATACGTTGCTTACGCTTAAGAAGAGGATGATTGATCTCATAATCATTTGTGTGGAGACACTAAAGCAAGTATGTAGGTGCTTATTGGAGAATAAGTTCACTGAACGTGGCTCGCTAAGGAATACCTAATGGAGTTTTACTCGCCTGTCAATAGGAATTCCTCTAGTGATAGTAGTACAAGTGATCCTTGGACTTGAGATCATCATAGTATCTTGTGTATGATGAGTTATACTTTGACATGTCCCTTAAGACCTTTAGGGTATACCAAAGGGTATAATTGGGTATAATAAGTTATACATGGAGATAGGTGAATGATCAACAAAGAATCTATCTCGTCTAGTAAAAGATGTGAATGTCCTATGTGATTCGATAAATGACAACTCAGTAGTCCTTGGCCAAGGCATAATGAAATTAGAAAGGAGTTTCTAATTTACATTATTTAGAGTTGTACATTTGGGAATCGAAATACATATAATTAAATTAAATAAGACTTGACAGTAAATCAATGTCTTATATTTAATTGGGACATTGTATGGTAGAAGGATTGAATTATACGGTAACTATTCACTGAAAGGTTCTTTTATGATTAATGTTGAAATCTATATTATCTGGAAAGTCGTTGATCGTTAAGGAGGCTTACCCTTATTGTAGAATAAATATTATTTATTTAAATGAATTAAATAGTTTAATTTATTTATTTAAATAAGATTAGAATTGTTCTAATTAATTTATTTACAACCGGTTTAATATGGAGAACCTAAAGGGTCACACCGTAAAGGGAAAATATTTATTTAAGAAGTAAATGACATAATTGTAATAATAAGTTAAGTGTATTTAATTTAATCTATGGAGATAGAATAAATTAAATAGCTTAATATTTATTATTTAATATTTTAGAAATATTAAATATAAATTAATAAGAGGAGTCTTATTATTATTATTATTACTATTACTATTATTTAATTCCTAATAGGGATTGAGAATTAATTAATAGAAGTACTCTCCCATGAATTCCTAATTGGATTAGGAGCATAATTAATTAAAGGAGTTTAATTATAATAGAAACTCTAATCCTAAATAGTTTAGGGAAGGGTTATTCCTACATCTATAAATAAGAGGAGTCTTATCATAGATTGGGGTTACAGACTCTTGCATTAGATTGTGAAGAGTACTATCAATTTCTATAGAGATAGAAACTAGGGTTTTGCCAATACCTAACTTCTTGAATACCTATTTTTCCTTGGTGGATCACCTCTAGAGGCCAAACACTTGGGTGGCTAACGTTGATCAAGCAAAGAAATTTAATCGGTGGAATTCGAGAAGAACACGAAGGACTAGGAGTTGAACTTGTACCCGAGCAGTTTGATCGTCACTTAGAGAAGATGGGTATTAGATACCAAGGCGATATGCTTTAGTGCAAGTGGGAGATTGAAAGTAGTATGCACACAAGCCGATCATATTTGATATGATGTAGCATATACTTTGTAATCTTAATCATTTATTAATAAAAGAATTGATTTTCTTAAAAGGCATTTTATATTATCTACATGCTGCTATTATATTAAATGTGATAAACCCATAGTTTTGAGCAATGCTTTTAGAATCATGATGGTGATCATGCTAATGAGATCTAAATTCTAGACAGCTCACAAACTAAAATCGTTCCTAATCGTTAGATTACTAAATAGGGATTAGTGAATCCGGATAGATTAGTACATACGTTGCTTACGCTTAAGAAGAGGATGATTGATCTCATAATCATTTGTGTGGAGACACTAAAGCAAGTATGTAGGTGCTTATTGGAGAATAAGTTCACTGAACGTGGCTCGCTAAGGAATACCTAATAGAGTTTTACTCGCCTGTCAATAGGAATTTCTATAGTGATAGTACTACAAGTGATCCTTGGAATTGAGATCATCACAGTATCTTGTGTATGATGAGTTATACTTTGACATGTCCCTTAAGACCTTTAGGGTATATCAAAGGGTATGATTGGGTATAATAAGTTATACATGAAAATAGGTGAATGATCAACAAAGAATCTACCACGTTTAGTAAAGATGTGAATGTCCTATGTGATTCGATAAATGACAACTTAGTAGTCCTTGGCCAAGGCAGAATGAAATTAGAAAGAAGTTTCTAATTTGCATTATTTAGAGTTGTGCATTTGGGAATCGAAATATATATAATTAAATAAAATAAGACTTGACAGTAAATCCATGTCTTATATTTAATTGGGACATTGTATGGTAGAATGATTGAATTATACGGTAACTATTCACTGAAAGGTTGTTTTGTGATTAATGTTGAAATCTATATTATCTGGAAAGTCGTTGATCGCTAAGGTGGCTTACCCTTATTGTAGAATAAATATTATTTATTTAAATGAATTAAATAGTTTAATTTATTTATTTAAATAAAATTAGAATTGTTCTAATTGATTTATTCACAACCGGTTTAATATGGAGAACCTAAAGGGTCACACCACAAAAGAAAAATATTTATTTAAGAAGTAAATGGCATAATTATAATAATAAGTTAAGTGTATTTAATTTAGTCTATGGAGATAGAATAAATTAAATAGCTTAATATTTATTATTTAATATTTTGGAAATATTAAATATAAATTAATAAGAGAAGTCTTATTATTATTATTACTATTACTATTTTTTAATTCCTAATAGGGATTGGGAATTAATTAATAGAAGTATTCTCCCATGAATTTCTAATTGGATTAGGAGCATAATTAATTAAAGGAGTTTAATTATAATAGAAACCCTAATCCTAAATAGTTTAGGGAAGGGTTATTCCTACATCTATAAATAAGATGAGTCTTATCATAGATTAGGGTTACACACTCTTGCATTAGATTGTGGAGAGTACTTGCAATTTCTATAGAGATAGAAACTAGGGTTTTGCCAACACCCAACTTCTTGAATAACTATTCTTCCTTGGTGGATCACCTCTAAAGGCCAAACACTTGGGTGGCTAACGTTGATCAAGCAAAGGAATTTAGTCGGTGGAATTTAAGGAGAACGCAAAGGAATTGGAGGTGAACTTGTACCCGAGGAAGCACGGTTCTACGAGGGTATAATTTCTTAATCTCTATCTCTTTCGTTTATATCGTTAATTGAGCACATAGATTGATCATGGTGATGGTTTGTATAAAATTTTAAAATCCGATTTTATCGCGCTTCCGGTTTATTTATGTAATTTGATTGCATGTTCGCGTTAAATACAAACCTAACAACAGCTTACTAACTTAATTCTCAAATCTTATTTACTTAATCAAACATATAATCATAATACTGCATTTATATTCATATACCAAATCTTAGTGTCATACACTTACATGTCTGGCATATTTTTATAAATGCCAACTATCCCATTTTAACATCAAAAGATGGGATCTACTAAAAGATATACTCCCCTATACACATAAGATGGGGATACATCCTATTTATATACTACCTCTCACTATCTGAGGTTTACATCATACATAACATATCCCTAATAAATAAAAGGGGTACATACTACATCTATATACATAACAACCAAACCAACACATCATTGATTGTCAAGCTGAGCCACCTCAGCAAGGGCATGCTCCTGCTCCTGAAGTGCATCTCCATCCACTCGGCGTCGAACAGAACGACTCCACTCACCTATCTCAAAATGCTTCCTCCCCTCTCCAATCCTGGGACTCCAATATGCTGTATCTAAAGCCCGACCCAAGGATTCTATTTTGACATCCTTGGCCTCCAATTCCTTCTTCAGCTGATCAACTTTCCTAGCAGCATCGACCCATGCATCCTCAACTCTTATCTTATCAGCTATTTCCAAATCAAACTCGAACGTCAGAGCTTGATTATCTACCTGCACTACTCCTAGCTCTAACTCTGCTAGCTCCAGCCTCCCTCTCAACTCAACTGACTGCCCCTGAGCCTGATGAGCTGCATCTCTATATTGTTGCTCCATAAGCTGGTGGGTCTGGTTTTGTTCTTCCAAGTGGGCAACTTTTTCCTTCAACTCATTGATCCTGGCCAATAAGTCATCGATCAACTCATCCTTAGGGGTATCTACCATCACTTCCTGCTCTACCGATTCTTCCACCGGATCTACCTGTCCTTGGTCCACAATGTGGCTACCCTATTATTTTTCAGGCATCCTATAATCACAACACCAAAACAAACGATACACAATATAAGTATCACAATAAAATATATTCATTGATGAAATAAAATGATATTTTATTATGTATAATCGATACTCGATGAATTTCCATAATCCATCTCCTAGCATACTCTATACGAGTTTTCTTCTAAGGTTATAACCTAGGTTTCACATCTTAATGTTTATAACCTACAACTCTAATACCAACCTGTGACGCCCCCAAATCCAGGTTCTCTAACCTCAGATTCGGTGCTCACGATCCATCATCATCATACACATTCTATAAATTATTGCGGAATAATAAATATACATTGTTCATTTCAACAAGGTTCTACATTAAATCCCAAGGTCTAATAACCTTAACTTAAAACATACCCTTAATATTATAAAAGGTTTACCTAAAATTATTACATCAGATAATATGATAATTAAACGTTCACATAAATCTATTCTTGAGCTTTGCCTTTTCCCTTATCCTTCTTGGAACTTTCTAGCTTAGTTGAAATAAACGTCATGATATAGCAAGAATAAGCAGCTAATTTGCTTAGCAAGTTTAGATACAAAGAAGATATATCATGATTAGAAAGGAGTTTGACTTTTGAAACTCTCAACAATGAATATCAATTGTGAAAGAATAAGAATTCAAGTTTCAATAATTGAAAGATTAAGCTGAGCGGTCAATAATGACCATGAACGTATACAGAGGTTGTCAGTATTTAAACTGGTCCTCTAAATAAATTTTGGTAATTAAGGGGATCAGCCTTTCATACCCGGTGAATATGCATAAACACTTAATAATCGAGCAACAATTGTTTTTCAATATAATGCTTTAATAAAATTGTTCTTTTTCTCAGTCTAGAATCCTTACCAAATTAATTGGTTAGGAACAGCTTTTAAAAACGATTTGATTTAACAAATTTAAACATGCTTGATCTAGCTAATACAACTAGCATAGATCTATCTCATAAACAGTTCATGAATGAAAGAACTTTAACTAATTCACAGTTCAATAAAATAGAACAGTAATTCAATTGCACAAAGTGCGAATGTCAATAATCATTATGGATGTGGAATAATAAAAAATAATTATCCACTAACATGCTTTGAAATAATAACTCAAGTTTGAATTAGGAAACTTGCAATAATGTAAGAAGTTTAAAGTTAGAAACTTGTTAAATATAAATTTGAGTAAGGTTAGGGAACTTGCCTGTCTGACGAGCTACAGATATCTAGCTTTAATTAATACTCTTTGAATGACCTAGCATTGATAATGTTGGTCTATCAATTAGTACTGCACATAGTTGCATATCTTTATGCTTACTTATGCTATTTATCTAGCAGATAAATCGATCATTTAGCACACATAATTTAATATGCTATAATTAATCCTATAAGATATTTAGTCGATCTTAGGTCAATGATTTAATTAGTTAATAATATTTTCCTTAAGTGGTAAACACTTATTAAACCCTTAAACAATTTATTATAATTGTTTAATTAATGTGTCATGTAAATTCTCTTTATTTTATTAACTTTGTCTTCATTTAATTACCTTAAGTTATTATGTAATTATAAATAATAACTAATTATATTTACTTATTATTTATTGTTAATCAAGTAATGAATAATCAAATTATAGATCTTATTTGTCTTTAATTATTATTTAATATTAATTAAATAATAATTAATTAATTAATTATTATCCTTATTTATTATTTAATCTTCATTAAATAATAAATAATTTATTAATTTATTAACTTTATTTGTCTTTAATTATTATTTAATATTAATTAAATAATAACTAATTAATTATTTGTCCTTATTTATTATTTAATATTAATTAAATAATAAATAATTAATTCATAAATTTTTATGTTAATTAAATAACATTTGAGTAACCATTATTAATTACTTAATCTTACTTAAATTAGTTTATTAACTTAAACATTCTTTAATCATTATTTAATATTAATTAAATAATAATAAATTAATTATTTAACCTTATTCATTATTTAATCTTAATTAAATAATAAATAGTTAGTTTAATAACACTATTTATATTTAATTATTACTTAATATTAATTAAATAATAATTAAATAGCTAATTACACTTAAAAAATATTTAATTAGTGTAATTATCAATTAGTAGCATTAAAAATTTATTAGTTAGTAATTTTAAATGATTTAAAAAAGTTTAAACCATTAATTACACTAATAATTACTTAATTACACTGAAAATTCCAAATTAAATATTATAATATTCTGTAACATTTTAAAAAAAAATTGGTTCGAGACTCGTCGCTCGAACCGACCGGAAAAGGCCTGACCCGGTCACCGGAAGTTCTTGGAACCGGACCGGTTCACAATAAACAAACCGGCAGTTTGTTCCTTTAATTCCCAGATTTAGGGTCCTTCACGAAAACGTTAATAAAATAAAATCTATAACCCGGATTGGGGTCTAGTCAGTTGTGACGCCCCCAAATTCGGGTCTCCAAATACCCGGATCTGGTCATCACGATCCAATACAAACATTCACCTCTAACAACATATGATATCTGAAAGTGCGGAATATAATAAACATACGTTGTTCATTACAAGGTGTTACTAGTCCCAGAATACGATTGACCTTAAACATTTACACAATACATACCCTAAATAGCTATCAGGGTTTAAATTACATTAACCGTAATTAACTAACACATAAATCTAAAGTCTGCTACGAGAAGTCTATCACTTCATCTTGTCTTTTCCTTTGTTCTTCCCTGACGTCTCGGGTTTAGCTGCAATGAAGTCATGATATAGCAAGAATGAGCAACGAGTTTGCCCAGCAAGTTTAAAGTACAACAATAAAGATATATCATGATGAAGGGATATTAAAGAGATTTTAACAATAGAATAATCAGAAGCAAGAACATTAAATGCTTTTAGAACAATTGATAGTCAAATAGACTTTGAACGATAACTTCCAGAGGAGTCAATAGCTGGTTGACCCTCGGGTTACTGGCTACAGAATAACGTACTTGAGGGGATCAGCCTCGCGTACCCTATGTATATGCATAACATTTAATTCTGCTATTTGTACCTTATATACGGTACGTGGGGTACTCCCCTATAAATAAAGGGGTGTTCATACAGTCTAAGAATCTTTACCATTGATTGGTTCGGATAGCTTTTATAAATTTTCACAAAATTGTCTGACCGAACAAGGGTTCAGACTTAACCATGAATGGTTTAGAGATTTCTGAATTTAAATATACGAATTCGAATGCACGAATGTCAATAAATGTACAGATGTGGAATAATTCTGAAAGTAATTAGACCACTTAAAGCATGCTTGGAGATAAAATTCAAGCTTAAAGAATACTTGCAATAATATATACCTTTTGCATGAAATAAAATACTGCATAAGGTTTTTAGAGGTATTGCTCAAGGTAAAAAAAAAAATGAGTAAGGAAGAACTTGCAATAATGTAAGAAGTTTAGGGTTAGGAACTTGCCTGTTTGCTCAGCTACAAATTAAATCTTAGCTTTAATTAATTGCTCTCGAGTGACCTATCATCGGGTAAAGTCGATTTATCAATTAACAGTTGTATATTGGCACCTCTTACTATACCTTTTACTCAACAGGTAAAATTCATCACCTATATTTAATTACTAATTAACATTAGCTAACAGAAAATTATTGATGATCTTTAGCTATTAAAAACAATTGTTAGCTAATCATGATTACTATCATTTGAATGCTCAATTTATTACCTTTAATTGTATCTAGGTATGGTTTAACAATCCTTATTATTATTTATAAAATAAATTTATTTTGGTTTAAAGATAACAGAAAACCCTTGACCATTTATTTAGTTTACTCTTAATTACTATTTACCTTAAGGTAATTTAGTAATTATTACTCTTGTTCTTTATGCAACATTAATTAAATACTTCCTGTATAAATCCTATCCACACTTAATGTTATTAAGAAATCCTTGAGTGTTTATTATCATTATTTAAGGACGAAAATAAATAACTATCTTATTAATCACACTCATACTTAATCATTATTTCATTAATGATTAAGTAATTATTATCCTTATTATTTCGTAACTTAATTATTATTATTATTAAATATTAATTAACTACTTATTACCTTTACTTATTATAAATAATTATTTTATTAACGTTACTCATATTTAATTATTATTATTATTAAATAATAATTAAATATTTATTATATTTATTTATTATTTATTAATAAATAATAAATAATTATTTTATTAACTTTACTCATACTTAATTATTATTATTATTAAATAATAATTAAATATTTATTATCTTTATTTAGCATTTATTAATAAATAATAAATAATTATTTTATTAACTTTATTCATATTTATTTATTATTTATTATTTAAATCAAATATTAACTAAATATTTATCATATTAATAATTAATTTACTAATCATCCATATTTAATTATTTTAATCAAATAACGATTAAATATTTACTATTTTTATTTATTATTTACTCATAATAAATAATTACTTTATTAATTTTATTTATTAGTTATAATGACTAGTTAATCTACAAGGGTGTTATCAGCTCAAATTAATAACCAACAATTTAGCCAAAAGCTACCACCACTTGTCAGTTTTTTTTTTTGTTTGAACAATTTAGATGAGTTACACAACCATTTCCTCAATTGGTTTAATTGGTGTATTTTCATAAAAGATTTTACATGATGCTGCTATGTAATGGGCTCCCACACCATCACATTCAACAGTCATCACCCGTTCCAGTTTATCAATTGTATGTTTACCAGCACTACCCACAACAGACAACACTATCATACACCCAACAAAACTGGCTTAGGCATTAAACCAAACACCCACTGGGCATTACAAATTTGATATTAACCTATATATACAGCACCTAATCGACTGTCAGAACTTTTAAAATTCATTAACACCAGATTCCCAACAAGGTTTAACACAATACCATACTAGATGTTTAAATACAATCCCAAATTAGATGTTTAGTACAACTAATATCATCAACTGCTAGAACCCTTAGGGCTCACCATTAACAATTTCCCAACACAGTACAAGAATTTGGCAACAAAATTAATTAAACGAACAAGGGATTTCATACCCAGACTTCCCACAATATTAACAGAATCGATTAAGCACGCCAAGGATTCCATACACAGATTTCCAAAAGAAGGAAAGATATACCTCAATTACAATAAACAGAGGAACACAACAACAACAAAAATTTAAATTAAAGCCACTCAGTCACTACCTTGCTAACGATCGGACTGCACTCTTCCTCCTTCTACCGAAATAAACGGTGTAACCCTGGGACATTCACTTCAATTGAAACCCACGATCGAACACCCCTGCTCCCTCTCTCACTTGAACCCTAATTTTCTAATTTGGAGTCTCTAAACTTCTAATTGGGAAATTACAAAATCCAGGGTCGACAGCTTCAGGGTTTAGGGCTTGGAGTCTCAATTTATAGAAAGAAATTTACCCAAATGGTTTGGACAATACCCTACGGCCGAGTCATTAACCGACGGTAAGGAGAGGGGACTGTCGACCACTTCACGTCAAACCCAGCTGTGCTTTTGCCGTCCGTTCCTCGAGCCGCGTACCCTCACCAGTCAAGTCGCCGGATTTTCTGGAATCCCTTTGGTCCGGACGTTGAACCTTCAGTCGCTCACTTCAGCCCTTGAACCGCCCGCTGGTTGCTCCCTTCGTCGCCGGCGCACGCCTGACGACTCGTCCTTGTCCCGTCCGATTTGATCGAAGGCTTGACTGTCGATTTGAGGTGTTAGGGTTTGTTTTAGTTGGATTTGAGGTTCTGACTTGAGAGTGGTGCTTGTAGGTTGCAATTTCCTATTGAGCTGCCGTTTGCCCCAAATTGATTTAAGAACGGAACCGACCCAGGCAGGGAAAAGGAATGGGCTCAACCCGTTTGCCCTGATCCAACCCGATTGGTCCAACAAAATGTGAACTCAGCCCAATAGGAAATAAAAAGAATTTGGGTTCAACTTAGAAGAAAAGAAATGGGCCAATCTAAATAAAAGATTAGTGACCCAATTTAAAATAACCATCTTGTATTTCTGATATTTTAAATTAAATAACTACACCAATTAATTATTTATTTAAAATATTTAATATAAATATAATTCTTTATTCGAATTATTTAATCCGGTAATAATAAAATTATCTATTTCCTTATCTTAATTCCTCTTGCCAATCAAATACTAGGGTTAACTCATTCATTTATTCAACCTATTAATGAGTCCCTTTAAGACAAGGAAAAATTACTAGGCCATATAATTATGCAATAATATTTATTACATGGATTCACTTAAATTCGTAAAATTATATAAAATGAATTTATTTATTAAAATAAATTTGATACAATGTTTAAAATTTTCTGGTCCTTACATCCTCTCCCCCTTATAAAAATTCCGTCCTCGGAATTTCGATCTAAGGTTAGTCGAATAACTGAGGGTAATTTGCTCTCATCTTCTCTTCGAGCTCCCACGTGGCCTCTTCCACCGCGTGATTTCTCCAGAGAACTTTCACCGAGTGAATGATTTTGTTCCTCAGCTTCTGCTCTTTTCTATCCAGTATTTGAACAGGAATCTCCTCGTACGATAAGTCCCTCTCGACTTGAATTGGTTCATAGGAGATGACATGCTTGTAGTCTGGCTTATACGGACGCAACACCGATACATGAAACACGTTGTGGATGTGCTCAAGTTCAGGAGGTAACGCCACCTCGTACGCCACTTCACCTATTCTCCTTAATATCTCAAAAGGTCCTATGAACCTAGGGCTCAATTTGCCCTTCTTCCCAAAACGGATCTTCCCTTTCCAGGGTGATACCTTCAGAAACACAAAGCTACCAACTTCAAAGTCTCGTTTCTGACGATGTAAGTCGGCATACTTCTTCTGACGATCTTGGGCTGCTACTAACCGCTGTCTTATTACCTTAATAATTTCCACGGTTTGTTGTACCAATTCTGGTCCCAACAACCTCCGTTCACCAACTTCATCCCAACACAACGGTGTTCGACACTTTCTTCCGTATAATGCTTCGTACGGTGGCATACCAATACTAGCATGGTAACTATTGTTGTAAGCGAACTCTACTAGTGGCAAGTGATCGTCCCAGCTGCCACTTAAGTCCATCACAACTGCCCGGAGCATATCCTCTAGAGTCTGAATTGTTCGCTCACTCTGACCATCCGTCTGAGGATGATATGCCGTACTCATTCTTAACTGTGTTCCGAGTCTCTCCTGTAGGCTTCTCCAAAAATTTGACGTGAAGCGCGGATCCCTGTCAGACACAATAGATACCGGCACTCCATGTCGTGATACTATTTCCTTCACATAAAGTTTTGCTAGCTGTTCCAATTTGTACCTGATCTTGATCGGTAGAAAATGGGCAGACTTGGTCAAACGATCTACGATCACCCAGATGGCGTCTAGACCTTTTTGCGTTGTTGGAAGTCCCACCACAAAATCCATTGTGATGTGCTCCCACTTCCACTCGGGAATCTCTAAGGGTTGCAACAATCCGCTCGGCCGTTGGTGCTCAGCCTTGATCCTCTGACAAGTTAAACACCGGCTGACGAATTCTGCAACTTCCCCCTTCAAATGCGGCCACCAATAATGCTGACGAAGATCTTGATACATCTTGGTGCTACCTGGATGTACCGAAAATCTTGTATTATGGGCCTCCTGCAAAATTTCTTCCCTTAAGTCTGGTACATAGGGTATCCAGATCCTTCCCTCGAATCTCATCAATCCTGTGCTGTCAACCTTATACTTCGAGGCTTTTCCCTCCGATAACTGTTTCTTAATGTCAATGCATTCCTCGTCAAATTCTTGAGCCTCCTGTATCTTATCCAGTAGAGTTGGACCTACCGTCACGGCGAACACCTTTTCGTCCCCCTCCATTGGATACCTAACTTCCAGCTCCAGACGTTCAAAGTCCCGTATCAACTCCTCCTGGACTGTCAGCTGCATCAATTTCACCTTGCCTTTCCTACTTAAGGCATCAGCCACTACATTTGCTTTGCCCGGATGGTACAGAATTTCACAGTCGTAGTCCTTGATCAATTCTAACCATCGGCGTTGCCTCATGTTCAGCTCCTTTTGAGTGAAGATATATTTCAGACTTTTGTGATCTGTATATATCTCGCACTTCTCCCCGTATAGGTAGTGCCTCCAAATTTTCAAGGCGAAAACTACCGCTGCTAACTCCAAGTCATGAGTCGGATAACCCTTCTCATAATCCTTCAGCTGACGCGATGCGTATGCCACGACCTTGCCGTGTTGCATCAGTACACAGCCAAGACCCTTGTGTGATGCATCGCTATACACTACGAAAACCCCAGTGTTGTCTGGTAAGGTCAACACTGGTGCTTGGCTGAGTCTCTTCTTCAACTCCATGAAACTCTCCTCACACTCCTCCGACCAAACAAACTTGACTGTTTTCCTGGTGAGATTGGTCAATGGCGATGCTATCTTTGAAAAATCCTGGATGAATCTCCGATAGTATCCCGCTAATCCCAAGAAACTCCGGATCTCCGTCGGCGTCTTCGGCTGTTCCCAGTTGATAACTGCTTCTACCTTTGCTGGATCTACCGAAACACCATTCTTGTCTATGACATGACCCGGAAATTGTACTCTCTGCAACCAAAACTCACACTTAGAAAACTTTGCATACAACTTCTCCTTCCTAAGAGCTTCTAATACAATCTTCAAATGTTCAGCATGCTCCTCCTCCGTCCCTGAATACACCAGAATGTCATCGATGAATACAACTACGAACTTGTCCAAGTACTGCTTGAACACTCTGTTCATCATATCCATGAATGCTGCTGGTGCATTTGTCAATCCAAAAGACATTACCAGAAACTCGAAGTGCCCGTAACGAGTTCTGAATGCAGTCTTCGGGATATCTTCTTGCCTCACTTTCAGCTGATGGTAGCCTGTTCTTAAGTCGATCTTTGAAAAGTACTTCGCTCCTTTAAGTTGATCAAACAGGTCGTCGATTCTAGGAAGCGGATATCTATTCTTAATCGTAACTTTGTTCAACTCCCGATAGTCGATACAAAGCCTCATTGAACTGTCTTTCTTCTTTACAAACAGAACTGGTGCTCCCCACGGGGACACGCTCGGTCTGATATAACCTTTATCTAACAGTTCCTGCAGTTGCACCATCAACTCCTTCATCTCTACAGGTGCCATTCGATACGGCGGCTTCGATATTGGTGCGGTTCCCGGTGCCAAATCGATAACGAACTCGGTTTCCCTATCCGGCGGCAGTCCCGGAAGTTCATCGGGGAAGACATCAGTGAAATCTCTCACGACTGGTATTTGACTCATCTCATCCCCGACCTGACGAGTATCGACCACATGGGCCAAATAACATTCGCAACCTTTCTTGAGTAATCTCCTTGTTTGCATCATAGTAAGACAACAAGATGGTTTTGGTGATCTGCTGCCATAGAATATCACCTTAGACTTATTAGAAGTCTTTAGGTGTACACATTTCTTCTTGCAATCAATGACTGCTCCGTGAATTGATAGCCAATCCATTCCCAAGATTACGTCGAACTCTCCCAGTCGAATTGGTATCAAATCCACATTGAGCTTAAATCCTCGCAATTCAACACAACAATTCCTATGAATGCATTCTACGGGGATAATTTCTTTGTTGGCTACTTCTACGTTCATAGGGTGTTCTAACTTTTCACAAGGTACATTTAATTGTCTAGCAAATTCTTCGGAAACAAAAGAGCAAGTAGCACCCGAATCAAATAGCACATATGCATTTATATCATTGATTGGGATGATACCTGACACCACGTCTTTGGATTCCATGGCATCCTGCACAGTCATGTTGAACGTGCGGGCTGTCGGCCTGTTGGCTTGACTGGATGGTGGCCCGTAGTTCAACCGATTGTTGTTTCCACTGTTGTTGTTGTTTCGGTTGCCACTCCCGGCGTCGCTTTTCCTTTTCGGACAGTCCTTGATCTGGTGGTCAGGAGATCCACAGGAGAAACAACCTCCTTTCGGCTTATTAGGGCACTGTGGGGCCATGTGCCCAGGTTGTCCACAACGGTAACACACGCTCTTCCCCTTCATGCATTCCCCCGTGTGGTTCTTGCCACAGTTGTTGCATCTGCCTGGCTTCTTTACCTCCCCTACAGATTTATTTCCCCCAGAGGACTGACTCTCGATCCATTTCCGTTTGTTGGGGTTACTGCCCCCACTGCTTCCTGCCTTAGGGCCCTCATGTCCCTTCTTCTTCTCGTGATTGTATTTGGCCAGGGCCTCACTGCCACCCTCTGCAATGATTGCCCTCTCCATCAATTCTGCAAATGTTCTGATTTTCAATACCGCCACAGAACGGTATAACCATGGTTTCAACCCCTGCTCAAACCTACGAGCTTTCCTTTCCTCTGTGCTGACTTGGTGAGCTGCAAACCGTGCCAACTCATTAAACTTAGCTGCGTACTCAGCCACAGACATGTTCCCTTGTTTTAGTTCCAAGAACTTGATCTCCATCTCCTGCTTCATGCTCTCTGGAAAGTAATTTTCCAAGAACATTTCCTTAAAACGATCCCAAGCGACAGTGCCTTCTTCCACTCGGCCTCTGTTGGCCTTCCACCAATAGTTGGCTTCTCCTTTTAGCATGAAAGTGGCAAAACTTGTTCTCTGTTCCTCTGCCACCCTTGCTACTTCAAAGACCTTCTCTATCTCTTCTATCCAGGTCTGCGCCTCGATTGGGTTAAGAGTTCCCTTGAACTCAGGTGGTCCGACCAATTTGAAATCTTTAAAGTTTGCCAGATGATGCGTTGGCTCAGCTGCAGCTTGGGTTCCCTCAGGTGGTGGTCTGGATTGCATAGCCTCGGCCAGCATTTCGGCGAACATTCTCATTGGGTTGGTTTGGTCTCCAACCTCACTTTCTGACTCTTCGACCTGTCAGTTACGTGGCCTTCCCCTTGGCATGGTTTGGAATAAGGAAACTGATAACTTTTACCTATAGATTCACATTTTACAACATATGTTATTAAAATAAGCAATCAAAGGTAAAATATTTATCAACACATTTGATTTAAGTGAAACATCTGCATTTATATTCATATACTACTGTTTTGTTACAATGACTAAACCTGTGGCATACTTCTATAAATGCGCCACTATCTGTCCTATCAACAAATCATCCCCCTAGACAAAAGTGGGGAATCCTAATCTTTCCTCCCTCAAGACCACAAAAGTTGGGGTTCAACTGCTACCCCAATCATAACAACAAATATAAAGTTTCATAAACAAACATGACTATGTCCCTAACATAAACAAAAGTGGGACTGACTGTACTAGCAACTAATCAACCATCCTATCCCATCACTATACATCATGACGGATCCGAGCCTGCTGGCCAGAAAAGACTGCTCCGTCCCCGATCCTGCGACGAACAGAGCGACTGGACTCCCCTACCTCAGTCCGGGGTCTACGGTAGGCTGCATCCAAGGCATGCCCCAGGGTCTCTATCCTCACTGCCCTGGCCTCTAGCTGGTCCTCCAGCTGATCAACCCTCCTGGCCTCCCTGGCCCAGGCCTCCCTGACGTGCATCCTCGCAGCCACCTCCAGTCCGGCCTCAAACCTCATGGCTTCCTGTTTCGCCCTCAGGTGGGCGATCTGCAGATCCCGCTGCTCCAGTCTCTCCCTCAACTCAGCGTTTCGGGCCACTAGCTGATGTAGCAGTGGTCCGACCTGCTGTGCTGAGGACTCGTAGCCCTGCAGCTGAACCTTGACCACCCCTAAATCATGCTCGAGCTGGTAGGCCAGGTCTCTGTACTGGTCCTCCATATACTGATGGGTCTGGTTTTGCTCCTCCAAATGAGAAATCCGAGCCTCCAGCTCCTCATTTCTGTCAGTCAACCCCTCGATGATATCATCAGCAGTGGACCCCATGCCATCAATATCAGCAGGTGGCTCCTCCCCCTCGGCCTCGGGATCCTCCTCCTCAGTATCAGGGTCCTGACTACCGGACCTCATCACCCCACCTACTACTGGCTCTGGTAGCTCCCTATGGTAGTCCTCCTCCGGCTCGGACTCCTCCTGTAACAATCCCGGGGCAATAGGAGCATAGCCCACCAGCTGCTCCGCCACTACCAGTATGTCTATAAATACCTCCTCCTCACGGGCTCCACTGGTCTCCCCTATAGCAGCCATCCTACAAACACACAAAAACTAACATTAGTACAGCAATAAAATATATTCATTGAAGAAATGAAATTATATTTCATTGGGTACTACTTGACTCGATGAATTTCCCAATTCATCAAAACCACATATGATAAATCTCCTCGATTTATCTCCTAACACTCAATACGAGTTTACTATGAAGGTTATAACCTAGGTTTCGCGATCCTAAAGTTTATAACCTATAGCTCTGATACCAACCTGTGACGCCCCCAAATTCGGGTCTCCAAATACCCGGATCTGGTCATCACGATCCAATACAAACATTCACCTCTAACAACATATGATATCTGAAAGTGCGGAATATAATAAACATACGTTGTTCATTACAAGGTGTTACTAGTCCCAGAATACGATTAACCTTAAACATTTACACAATACATACCCTAAATAGCTATCAGGGTTTAAATTACATTAACCGTAATTAACTAACACATAAATCTAAAGTCTGCTACGAGAAGTCTATCACTTCATCTTGTCTTTTCCTTTGTTCTTCCCTGACGTCTCGGGTTTAGCTGCAATGAAGTCATGATATAGCAAGAATGAGCAACGAGTTTGCCCAGCAAGTTTAAAGTACAACAATAAAGATATATCATGATGAAGGGATATTAAAGAGATTTTAACAATAGAATAATCAGAAGCAAGAACATTAAATGCTTTTAGAACAATTGATAGTCAAATAGACTTTGAACGATAACTTCCAGAGGAGTCAATAGCTGGTTGACCCTCTGGTTACTGGCTACAGAATAACGTACTTGAGGGGATCAGCCTCGCGTACCCTATGTATATGCATAACATTTAATTCTGCTATTTGTACCTTATATACGGTACGTGGGGTACTCCCCTATAAATAAAGGGGTGTTCATACAGTCTAAGAATCCTTACCATTGATTGGTTCGGATAGCTTTTATAAATTTTCACAAAATTGTCTGACCGAATAAGGGTTCAGACTTAACCATGAATGGTTTAGAGATTTCTGAATTTAAATATACGAATTCGAATGCACGAATGTCAATAAATGTACAGATGTGGAATAATTCTGAAAGTAATTAGACCACTTAAAGCATGCTTGGAGATAAAATTCAAGCTTAAAGAATACTTGCAATAATATATACCTTTTGCATGAAATAAAATACTGCATAAGGTTTTTAGAGGTATTGCTCAAGGTAAAAAAAAAATGAGTAAGGAAGAACTTGCAATAATGTAAGAAGTTTAGGGTTAGGAACTTGCCTGTTTGCTCAGCTACAAATTAAATCTTAGCTTTAATTAATTGCTCTCGAGTGACCTATCATCGGGTAAAGTCGATTTATCAATTAACAGTTGTATATTGGCACCTCTTACTATACCTTTTACTCAACAGGTAAAATTCATCACCTATATTTAATTACTAATTAACATTAGCTAATAGAAAATTATTGATGATCTTTAGCTATTAAAAACAATTATTAGCTAATCATGATTACTATCATTTGAATGCTCAATTTATTACCTTTAATTGTATCTAGGTATGGTTTAACAATCCTTATTATTATTTATAAAATAAATTTATTTTGGTTTAAAGATAACAGAAAACCCTTGACCATTTATTTAGTTTACTCTTAATTACTATTTACCTTAAGGTAATTTAGTAATTATTACTCTTGTTCTTTATGCAACATTAATTAAATACTTCCTGTATAAATCCTATCCACACTTAATGTTATTAAGAAATCCTTGAGTGTTTATTATCATTATTTAAGGACGAAAATAAATAACTATCTTATTAATCACACTCATACTTAATCATTATTTCATTAATGATTAAGTAATTATTATCCTTATTATTTCGTAACTTAATTATTATTATTATTAAATATTAATTAACTACTTATTACCTTTACTTATTATAAATAATTATTTTATTAACGTTACTCATATTTAATTATTATTATTATTAAATAATAATTAAATATTTATTATATTTATTTATTATTTATTAATAAATAATAAATAATTATTTTATTAACTTTACTCATACTTAATTATTATTATTATTAAATAATAATTAAATATTTATTATCTTTATTTAGCATTTATTAATAAATAATAAATAATTATTTTATTAACTTTATTCATATTTATTTATTATTTATTATTTAAATCAAATATTAACTAAATATTTATCATATTAATAATTAATTTACTAATCATCCATATTTAATTATTTTAATCAAATAACGATTAAATATTTACTATTTTTATTTATTATTTACTCATAATAAATAATTACTTTATTAATTTTATTTATTAGTTATAATGACTAGTTAATCTACAAGGGTGTTATCAGCTCAAATTAATAACCAACAATTTAGCCAAAAGCTACCACCACTTGTCAGTTTTTTTTTTGTTGTTTGAAACAATTTAGATGAGTTACACAACCATTTCCTCAATTGGTTTAATTGGTGTATTTTCATAAAAGATTTTACATGATGCTGCTATGTAATGGGCTCCCACACCATCACATTCAACAGTCATCACCCGTTCCAGTTTATCAATTGTATGTTTACCAGCACTACCCACAACAGACAACACTATCATACACCCAACAAAACTGGCTTAGGCATTAAACCAAACACCCACTGGGCATTACAAATTTGATATTAACCTATATATACAGCACCTAATCGACTGTCAGAACTTTTAAAATTCATTAACACCAGATTCCCAACAAGGTTTAACACAATACCATACTAGATGTTTAAATACAATCCCAAATTAGATGTTTAGTACAACTAATATCATCAACTGCTAGAACCCTTAGGGCTCACCATTAACAATTTCCCAACACAGTACAAGAATTTGGCAACAAAATTAATTAAACGAACAAGGGATTTCATACCCAGACTTCCCACAATATTAACAGAATCGATTAAGCACGCCAAGGATTCCATACACAGATTTCCAAAAGAAGGAAAGATATACCTCAATTACAATAAACAGAGGAACACAACAACAACAAAAATTTAAATTAAAGCCACTCAGTCACTACCTTGCTAACGATCGGACTGCACTCTTCCTCCTTCTACCGAAATAAACGGTTGTAACCCTGGGACATTCACTTCAATTGAAACCCACGATCGAACACCCCTGCTCCCTCTCTCACTTGAACCCTAATTTTCTAATTTGGAGTCTCTAAACTTCTAATTGGGAACTTACAAAATCCAGGGTCGACAGCTTCAGGGTTTAGGGCTTGGAGTCTCAATTTATAGAAAGAAATTTACCCAAATGGTTTGGACAATACCCTACGGCCGAGTCATTAACCGACGGTAAGGAGAGGGGACTGTCGACCACTTCACGTCAAACCCAGCTGTGCTTTTGCCGTCCGTTCCTCGAGTCGCGTACCCTCACCAGTCAAGTCGCCGGATTTTCTGGAATCCCTTTGGTCCGGACGTTGAACCTTCAGTCGCTCACTTCAGCCCTTGAACCGCCCGCTGGTTGCTCCCTTCGTCGCCGGCGCACGCCTGACGACTCGTCCTTGTCCCGTCCGATTTGATCGAAGGCTTGACTGTCGATTTGAGGTGTTAGGGTTTGTTTTAGTTGGATTTGAGGTTCTGACTTGAGAGTGGTGCTTGTAGGTTGCAATTTCCTATTGAGCTGCCGTTTGCCCCAAATTGATTTAAGAACGGAACCGACCCAGGCAGGGAAAAGGAATGGGCTCAACCCGTTTGCCCTGATCCAACCCGATTGGTCCAACAAAATGTGAACTCAGCCCAATAGGAAATAAAAAGAATTTGGGTTCAACTTAGAAGAAAAGAAATGGGCCAATCTAAATAAAAGATTAGTGACCCAATTTAAAATAACCATCTTGTATTTCTGATATTTTAAATTAAATAACTACACCAATTAATTATTTATTTAAAATATTTAATATAAATATAATTCTTTATTCGAATTATTTAATCCGGTAATAATAAAATTATCTATTTCCTTATCTTAATTCCTCTTGCCAATCAAATACTAGGGTTAACTCATTCATTTATTCAACCTATTAATGAGTCCCTTTAAGACAAGGAAAAATTACTAGGCCATATAATTATGCAATAATATTTATTACATGGATTCACTTAAATTCGTAAAATTATATAAAATGAATTTATTTATTAAAATAAATTTGATACAATGTTTAAAATTTTTTGGTCCTTACATCAGTATTG
Source organism: Aralia elata (assembly GCA_034770075.1). Lineage (NCBI taxonomy): Eukaryota > Viridiplantae > Streptophyta > Magnoliopsida > Apiales > Araliaceae > Aralia > Aralia elata. Next base: position 763,363 of record JAVJAP010000243.1, on the reverse strand, counting down.
TTGGATTCGTATATTTCCAAACTACAATTTTCCACCATCATAATCCAAATTTGGACAAGGTTTGGTCACTGAAATTTTCCCGGAAGTGGATTGTTCTTACATTGCTCTAACAGTTAACATATTTTGGTAAAAATTACATATCTCACTCATTTTAACTTCTTTTTAAACGATTCTAATGAGGTTTTGTTCTTAACTTACTCCTTTAAACTTAGAAAAAAGAAAATCACCAATATCATGCATAGATTTCAAAATGCACAATTTATTCGAACAAACTATGTTTTGTTCGTCAGTAAAATGTTTTCAAGCATTTTGCTTAATTTTTCTATATAAACCTGTACCATTACATACCAAAATCACATGTCATCCTACATAAACATATTTAGCATGATTCTAGCTATTTAGAATATGAACTTCATATATCTAACATAAGAATACACAAATAATCCAAACTTAGGGTTTTTAGGGTTTTTGGATGAGTTTTTATACCTTTTGCTCTTAGAGGCTATCTTCCTTTGCTTTCCAAAGTAGGAGATATATTTATTGGACATCCACAAGCTCTCCTCCTTCCTCTCTCTTCTTTTGCTCTCAAAGAATATCTCACAAAGTGCTTTTGCTCTCTATTTTCTCTCTCTAAGCTTGGAAAATGAAATTAGTAAATGACTAACTTCTTTTTATCCAAAAGACTAATGTCTTACATAATCTATAGATATATATAAATTATATCTATCTATTTTGACCATCAAGAGCTAAGCTTACTTACACAAGTTATGTGATAAGTTGGTGATAGGTCATGATTATTTGTACTTCTTTTTAATCCATACAAGCGAGCTTTAAAAATTTAACAACTTACCCATGTGGGCCTCCCCAATTCGGTAGACCCTCTCCCATTTGGCTCCAATTTTTGCTTTTATTTTATTGCTTTAATAGATTAATTAAGTTATTAGAAGTATTCTCCAAGTGGGCCTTCAATTGGACTTTCCTTTAAATCAATTTGGGCTCACTTTTAATTGATTGGGCCACTAGTGTTCAAATGTTATTAATTCAATATTTGGGCTACTAGTTTATTTAATCTTTTGCTAAACATTCTAATTGGGCTAAGCTAGTAAGTTTACATATTAATTATACAAGTCCATAATCAATTAAATGAGTGGGCTTGGTTAATTAATTAATTAGGCTAGTCCACTAGTATTTTCTTACTACTTGGACTATTAAATATAATTATTCATATATCACATAATTCTCATTAATTAATACTCATATTAAGTAATTTACAAAATTTATTTACTTACTACATTCACTTTAATTGAATATTTAATTAGCTTACTATCTTATCAATTTTCTTAATATTAATACTCTTAGGTTAGTCCACTAATTTAAATAACTATTAGTGGGACCCCCCTTTAACTAACAATTGGTCACATAGATCATTAATCACATATTCATTCATTATATGTCACAAAAATTTTAATATCATTAATATTTAATTAATATATTTATTTACAATGTGATTTAAATTTCTTGCTATTAGAGCACCAAATTGTCTAAAACCAAAGAAAATACGAGGATGCTTTAGTTGTGGAGCGACAAAGCACCAGATCAAAGACTGCCCGAACAAAGGAAACACTGGAGGGAGCGGCACTAAGGGAGGAAGTAGTAAACTGATGATCGGTGGGTCTACGCAACCGAGCCGTCCGACTGCCAGAACATTAAATATGACCGTCCACGATGCGGTGGCATCCAAGAACGTGGTGTCAAGTATTATCCCAATCAATAATATAAATGCTTATGTATTATTTGATCCGGGTGCTACCTGTTCTTTTGTGTCTGAAGAGTGCGAAATGATTGAATTTACCCCAAGCACGATTAGAAAATCCTTTGAACATAGAAGTTGCGAATAAGGAAGTAATTTTCGTAGAATGTATACACCGTAATTGTTGTGTTGAGATTAGGGGACATAAGCTAAGCGTAGACTTAATCCCAATAAGATTGGGAGAGTTTGACATAATTCTAGGAATGGATTGGTTGTGTAACCATGGGGCAGTAATTGACTGCCAGGAGAAAAGTATGAACATTCAGACCCCAAATCGGTCTAAGGTAGTATTTTATGGTAGCACATCGCTTAGGCGATCGAGTTTTCTTACGATAATGCAGGCCAAGAAGTTATTAAGAAAAGGGTGTATAGGCTATTTATGGGACCATTTCAGTCATTGTTTAACAATAAATACATCCTAGTAGCTGTGGATTATGTTTCCTAGTGGGTGGAAGCAGCGGCTTTACCTACCAATGATGAAAGGGTTGTTCTAAATTTTCTTTGAAGGAACATATTTACACAATTCAGAACACCAAGAGCTATAATTAGTGATAGGGGATCCCATTTCTGCAATAAGTATTTCTCAACTCTTCTCACCAAGTATGGGGTAAGACACAAGGTTGTTGCAGCATATCACCTGCAGACAAGTGGACAGGCAAAAATCTCCAACAGAGAGGTTAATAGAATTTTGGAAAAAATTGTCAACCCGACCCAAAAATATTGGGCGAGCAAGCTTGACAAAGCTTTGTGGGCATATCGAACGACCTACAAAACTCTGATAGGCATGTCTCCGTATAAACTTGTTTATGGGAAAACATGCCATCTCCCAGTAGAATTGGAGTACAATGCATATTGGGCAATGAAAAAGCTCAATTTTGATTCATAGGCAGTGGGGGAAAGGCGACTCTTGCAATTGAACGAAATGGACGAGTTTCGAGCACAGGCCTATGAAAATGCCAAACGGTACAAGGAGAAAATCAAAAGGTGGCATGACAAGCGGATTATCGAATGAACATTTGAACCAGGCCAGGTAGCGCTGCTTTTCAATTCAAGGTTGAAGTTGTTTCCGGGCAAATTAAAATCAAGGTGGTCCGGGCCTTTTATCATAACTCAAGTCTTCCCATATGGGGCAATTGAGCTCAAGGATCTGAACACTCAGCAGGTGTTCAAAGTCAATGGTCAACGATTAAAGCAATATTGAGGTGAAGACATAGATCGCCAACGCACGTCAGTTACCCTTAAAGATCACACCTGAACAAAATAACAAAGTTGGGCTGACGACTCTAAACCAAGCGCTTGTTGGGAGGCAACCCAATCTCTTTCCTATTGCATTTCAAACCGTCATTTAATTTTTAGGATTTTGTATATTGTAATAACGATTACATTGGTCTACCACTCTCTATGTATGCTTCTTAACACGTGCCTAATTGTTATTTTAGGATTTTAATCACACTAGACTATGGAACAAAAGTGCAAAAGTACAAAGCACAAAAGTTTGGGTGATGGCAGAAATGAGCACCGCCCGCTCTAAAAAATAAAGGATTGAGAGCGGCCAGCTCTGAGCTTGCAGTCACTGAGAGCGGACCGCTCTGAAACAAGAGAACTTGAGTGCGAACAACTCTGAATTCTAAAAGCCCCTACCACCAGAACTAAGCGCGGTCGGCTCTGAAATCCAAAGGATTGAGCGTGGCCGGCTCTGAAGCTGCAAGAGTTGAGCGCCGCCTACTCTGAAACATCACTAACTCAGAGCGGCCCAATCTGAAATCTGGAATGACACAGATTTAACTTCCTAATCGTAAAGCATTCTCCCAAATGCACTTCCATCCAAATACATCACTCCCTCCTCTTAGACTAACAAACCCCCACCGATTCCTTTCCACTACCACACGGATACACCACGCTATCTAGCAAATACATTCCCCTATTCCACATCAAATCCATCTCTAACTCCCTAAACTGCCAACTCACGACCCTCTCGCTTCTCCTCACCACTTGGATTAAAGAAGCATCAACTATAAAGGCTCCACCATACTTCTAACAAGTAAGTATGTATTGATGCTCCAAAGTTACGAATTAGTCATTTTCTATTCTCTCGTCATACATTGTGATATTAGGACCAAGTGTTGCCCAATTGAATTTTTGTGTTTTAATTGGAGGAGTTGGGTGGTTTATTTGAAAATTGTGGAGTGTTGGTTTGAATACAATCTACAAACAGGGGGTTTTTGAGCAAGTTTGGGAGTTATTCAGTAAGTGTGTAACCTAACGCCCGTCAGGTGTTTAAGAAATTGCCTAAGAGAGGTTTTCAGCCCTTTTTCTTCACTAAGGCTACCAATTGCCTGAATGTTGCTAAATTACATTGTAAATATGTCATCAAAGCGTTACAAAGGTGAAGGTTCAAGCTCGACACCAACTAAGTCTTATGATAAGAAGTGGTTCGCAAGTTTAGAGGCAGCGGAGAAGCACAAGGCATGGGCACCTCGCACCTTCATCCCAAAAAGGGGATTACAACCTATTCCGACAGAAGATGGGGAATTGGCTCAAATGATTGTTGAGCGTGGGTGGTGTAACCTCACCGCTCAACCGGAGGTAGCAATCGATCCCATAGTCAGGGCAGTGTATGTTAACGCTCAAGAGAAACATTTTCACGCAATATATGTAAAAGGGAAAACGCTATCACTCATGGGATCAACCATCAATAGCCATTTCGAACTAACCGACTACAGCTCTCTTCTAGATGAATATACCCAATTCGCCCGATAGCCCGATTATGACCTACTGATCCAGAAGTTGTGCAAACCGAGAACTAAACGGACTGTTAAAGGAAGAGGTGCGATGACATTCCCACAATCCGAGTTAAGTCCATATGGCAGGGCATGGTATGCCTTCATTTGCGCCCGACTGATGTCGACCAATCATTTCACCCATGTCATCAAAGAAACGGCAGTGCTTCTATACAGTATTGTCACTAGAAAAAAAAAATCAATGTTCGGGTTGTGATTGAGAATTTCATGAAGAGGTATGTGCGGGGCGGTGCTACAACGGTCGGTTTCCCATTTCCACAACTCATTACTGCCATGTGTTACACTGCGGGCGTGCGATGGCCCGAAAATTCAGCAGTAGTGCAACCCTGGCCTATTATCGATCATGCTTTAATCAAAAGGTATAAAGGCTGGCCAGGAGCTGAGCAGCACCCGCGAGGACTCGGATATCTCATGCCTCAACAGGGCGAAGCTACTTAACCTCTCTCTGACAGTCAGGTCAACAAGCTACTGCGCCGCTTACAACTCCAGAATGATGCACAACACAATGAACTGCTACAAGAAAATAACTGTCTGGCTGAACGCCAAGAGGTCCTGTTCCTGAATTTTAATCAATTCCAAACCTCTTTGGCTAACATGCTTAGATGCATACATCCTAGTGTTAGGCCATTTAACTTCCCAACTCCTCATCTAATGTTAGTGCCCCCCCCCCCCGAAGACCTACAAGGGAGTCCTCTTGTTCTCACTTTTAGATTTAAATTCAATGAGGACATTGCATATGTTAAGTTTGGGGGTACTGGTGGTTTGGTTTTGCTTGTTTTGCAGTGTTTTATGTTGCTCTTTATTATATATGTTGATGTTTTCGGTTCTATTAGTATATAATTATTTTTTAATTAAAAAAATAAAATAAAATAAAATATAAAAAAATTAAATTTGTGTTTAGATCAAGCATTGGTTTAGTAGTAATTTATGTGTTTAAGTGTCAATTGAGCAATGTTTTGATGGTAATGGTAGATTTTGGAGCCAATGATATTAACATGGTGATTTAATTATAACTCTTGTTAAATGAACAATGATTGTTAGTCTGGACTTCACTGTTGCTAGTTTTGCCATTGCTGGAAACCCCTTGGACTCAAAAACACATACTCAGCGTATCAGGTGAATCAAGATTTGATTTAAATTTATTGTGATAGATGCATGTTAAGGAGATAAGAAAAACCTCTATTACTTACTTGATCATGTTGTTATAAAAAGTTTATTATTAGTAAATGCTTCAATGTCCGTCAAATAAAGTTAATAAAAGAAAAATCTGCATAAAAGTGAAGGAGACAAGCCAAGCTGGCTAGTTTATTTTTGTGGCCTTAGTTACTCGAACAAGTATGCCCTTAGGAGTGTCTCTACACTTAACGCCCTAAAACCAAGTAATTTGGGAGTCGCTGGTTGAAAGTTTGCAAGTTTGCTACAGAGGTAACTCTGAAAAGCTTAAGAAAAATAGACATTGCACATGCCACGCATACGAGAAGGAGCGTAAAACGCACTCGTGAAAAAAATAGTAATAAAATGTGTGAGGGTAAGTTTATAGAGGACTTGATTATCCTTATTATGCAGATATCCTTTATGGGCATTGAAATTCATGGTCTATAAGAATTGTAGTTAGTTTGATGCGCTGAATGAACACGCACAAAGGGTTGAAAGTAATGTGAGTCTAGCGATATGTTCAGTTTGGGTAAAACATGATTTTGAAGTTTGGCATGAGTTATGGCTAATGAATCTATGAGGCTATTCTATTTATCGTGATATCGAATCGTTGCTCAAGTTGTGTTAATTTGAGTCTGCGTGTTGATAGGTCGCTGAGTTTATTTATATAGATTATTATTTTTGATTTTTGCTTAAGGACAAGCAAATGTTTAAGTATTACTGTGAAACGTTTAAGTTCTTCATTCATGAACTGTTTAAGGAAATAGTTAACGCTATTTGTTTCGGCTAGACATGTACAGGTTATTATTTTAAAAGCTATCCAAACCGGTTGTTGGTATGGATTCTTGGACTGAGAGAGCAACCCTTATTTAGGGGATTTTAATGTGTCGGTTATTCGATGCAGTCAGAGTTAAATGTTATGCATATACATAGAGTGCTAGACGCTGATCCCCTCAAGTACTACTGACGGGCCAGGCGTTTAAAATGGGTTACTTGAATGACTGATCCTTTGGCCAAAAAGTTCATGGTCTATTGGACCACTCAGCAGTAAATAATCAATATTCATTATTTCATTTGAGCTTTGATTATATTGTCAGCTACTTCTTCAATATTCTTAAATTGTTGAATTATGCGATTATTATTCTCATTCATTCATGATATATCCTCTTTATTCATTTTAAACTTGCTGAGCAAAGTAGTTGCTCACCCTTGCTATATCATGAACCTATTGCGGTTAAGACGAAGAGTTCCAAAGCGGACAAAGGCAAAGGAAAGCTTAAGGAATAGTTATATGTACTATCCCGTTATGTAATCGTGGAATCGTTTTGCAATATTATTGTATTCAGTGATGTATTTATTTAAGGTTATAGACCTTGGGATCATAGAAACCCTTTTGTAATGAACAACATATGTTTATTTATTCCGCTTCTTGGAAGAATCGTCTACAAGCAAGACTTGGTCTTTCTTCATTGGAAAATGACTCTCAACAGTTTTTAACATGTTAAGCAATTCAGGTAAGTTGACATTAAGCTTGTTCATGTGAAAGTTTACAATAAATTGTGAAAAGGAGTTCGGGAGTGACTGCAAGATCAGATCTTGGCTCAACTCACCATCTATGATAAAACCCAGTTGTCCTAACTGTTCAATCAGATTGATCATCTTTCGGACATGGTTCTGCACTGTAGTGCAATCGGTCATCCTAGATCGGAAGAGCTCTTTAGATATTTCATATCTAGCCGACCTACTTTGCTCACCATATAAATCCTGATTGCTGATTGAATACTAATTTTGTGGACGGGATAGTAATTCTTGTCAGTAATAAGGATTGCCGATTGAATATTAATTTTGTGGACGGGATAGAAATATACCCGAATACCGCAAGCAACTGTTGGAAAATGAATCTTAATGAATTTGTTATTATTATTTCTCATAGGAATATAGGGAAATTAATAATAATAGGTATACTTTATAGTTTTTCGAAAGATAATTATAATAATTATTAGTGATTTTCCGTTGACAATTCTGAATAATTGATTTAATGAAGAAGGATGATATTAATTAAGTGATTCATCGGGAGAAATTGAGTTCTTAATATTTTCTCTTATTTATTGAATTTACTTTTCTTCAGTTATTTCTTTATTAATTAATTCATTTGAGATTTTAATTGTTTAAATAGAATCGAATTAAGTACAGATTAGTATTTGGATTGATTAATTATTACTATTCCTCGTGTGATCGACAACTCTACTTACACTTTATTACTTGATTGACCGTGTATACTTACACGTAAATTGGCAGTGTAGATTTAGCCCATCAAGTTTTTTGGCGTCGTTGTCGGGGAATAGTTAATAATTATTGTTCCAATATTAGTTTATGTCAATTTGATTTTAGTTTAAACGTTTCTTTTTATTTTTGTTTTAATTATGTTTTTCTAAGATACGTAGGTACCGGAACCTATGGCATTTTATAATGATCAGCGGTCTATGACAAGGATGAATCAGCCAAAAGCAGTAGAGATTAATGAAAGCAACGTATTATCTGCATTGGTTGTACAAATAGAAATGTTGTCGAAGAAGGTGGATGCCTTTGTAGCACAACGTATTCAGAATGCTTTAGTGATTTGTGATTTTTGTGGTGGAAAGCATCCAAGCCATTAATGTAACTTCAATTCTGAAGCAGTATCGTATGGTGGCAATTTCGACAACTACCCCAACGAGTACGTCTACCACAACAATTACAATCAAGATTTGGGAAATTACCCGAAGTATTTTTGGAGCGATAACAATCAAGTTCAAACTTTTGCTCCATGCCAAACATACAATCCGGAAGTTTATGATCAGGCTTCTCCTCCATAGCAAAGGGAATCAAAATTCGAAGAACTCTTATCCAAGAACATAGTTGTGAGCGATGAAAGGATGCAAAAGATCAAAAATCAAGTGAATCAGTTGGTTAATGCCATTGACAATCACTCTCCAGATATTTTACCAAGCAGCATGGTTTTTGAGAGTGATAAAGGAGCCACAGTATTGCTACAAACTGCCATGGACAATGATGAGGACGCTCTAATGAAGGAGGTAAATAGTGAAGAACCGGTAAATAAGGAAATAGAAGATCTTGATTCGAGTAGTGATACAAGGACTCAGATCCATATGTTGAACCCGGTGCCTTCACCGAAGCGTAATCAAGAAAGGAAGCTGGATGAGCAAGTGCATGAGTACTCGAAATTGGTTAAGAAACTTTCCGTCATCATCGCTCCTGCGGAATCATGGGAACAAAAGCCTAGTTCTGTGGAGTTCATGGAGATTAGTTTATTTGAAAAGAGCAAGCTAGGCAAATTTGAAGTATTGACTTGTTTGAAGGAGAAGCATACAAATGTTACTTTGCTACCGATGGACGTGTCAATCACTTCTCGATTGGGAATTAGATAGAGAAATTGAAGTAGTCAGGCTGAGACTATAAAACAAGCGCTTATTGGGAGGCAACCCAAGTTTCATTTTTAGTTTTAGTTTTTATTTTTTAGGGTTCATAATAGTTAATAGACTTGCATTTATTAGGATTTAATAAATTTTCTTCTATTGTGTTTTCAGGTTATTCGAGTCCAATTCAAGTGCAGTGCCTTATTCATTCTAATGTGCCTAGTATATTCTTCAGACTTAGTAGGCAAGGAGGAAGATTGCTATATTTTTAGGGAAATTTTCTGCTTTACTTTTTCCTATCTTAGCCATTGAGGACAATGTCTAGCTTAAGTTTGGGGGTGTGTTCTTATTTTATGCGGTACTTGTAACGACCCCAAATCCGGGTCACCTTGACCCCGGGTTCGGTTCGTCACGATACTACATAAACAATACAATTCTTACAACATAAATGTAATCTCTATAATATTACAATACATCTTAATCTACTCCCAAGTTTTCTAACCTTTAATCGTACACATCATTCTAAATTAGAGTATACAATACATCAGCTTGTAAATAATAGTACGATATTAAAATAATATAATATCGCAACATAGACTTCACTTTCTTGTTTAAATACCTTTCCTACAGTCATCTTCTTCTGACCATCCAGGTCCTTTTTCGCTAGCTGCAAAAATCTGTTTGTGGCGTGGGTGAGCAATAATGTTGCCCGCAAGTTTAACAGTTACACATAACATATAAATCATGTATCATGCATGTTTCACAATATTTCCATGTATGACAATTATACATGTAAGCATATTAACACGTAAATCACATATTATTGTGTTTTTCATTGCAAAGTATAAAGTTCAAATTGAACGGTTCATAGCACATTATGTTATAATATAACATCGCAATAACATATAATAACATTTTACACATAAGAGCAAGTTCTGAAAAACTTGCCTCAGTCCGTAGATCATTGCGTATATTATTCGCATCGAATATTTTGTTTTCTTCCTTCGATTGACAACCTAATTTAATGAAATAATATTCATTAATTAAGCACGTTAAATATTATGCTTAAATATTATTAATATAACCATAATACTCCTTATTTGTATATTAATATTATAATTATATAATATTAATACAGTTAAAATAATCATCACTAACATATTAATATTATAATTAAATAATATTAATATACTTAAAAATAATCTTCACTTATATATTAATATTATAATTAAATAATATTAATATACTTAAAATAATCCTCACTTATATATTAATATTATAATTAAATAATATTAATATACTTAAAATAATCCTCACTTATATATTAATATTATGATTAAATAATATTAATATACTTAAAATATTCGTCAATTATATATTACTCCAAGTACTTAATACCATTACTTGGATACTTTTAAGTCTCAATGTTTAGATATACAAATTCTCTTAGGCATTTTATCGAGCATGTTGTATGCATTCATTAACAATTTACATGTTATGAACTACATATAAGCACATAACATCAATATTTATCCATCTTTATACACCGGATTCACTATGATCCCCAACATGTCAATGTATGTCATCACATAACAACATATATCATTTTTCAAAATTTTACTTCAAATAAAATTATAAAATCCATTTTCACAATTTCTTTAACAAAACGTTGTTTTCGTTTTTAACGTAACTCCTTCGTTACATGACTCTTTTTGTTCCTTCTTATATCAAATTAAACCTTACTCAGTGTACTACAACCTCATCTAGGCCTTAAAGTCAGATCCTTAACCATTTAAAACAGATTCTGAAATTTCATCAACTAGTCTACAAAATTTTATTTTCTGGACAGCTTTAATAAATAATTTATTTCAAACATGATCCGTTCCATAAAATGGCTCAATTCCGCGTGTCCAGCTAGAAAACTTCAATATCTACAACTTTACAGTTTGAAGTTTCTTCAAATTCCAAACACACGAGGCTGCACATCTCAAGGAATGACTAAATTAAAACTGTTTCGCGAGAAAACTGGCTGACAGACCCTAGCTCGCTTAAACAGTCATAACTTCTTCGTTATTTACAATTTTTGGGTGATTCTAGCGGCCACGCGAAGCTAACTTCCGTATCTACAACTTTGTCCTACTGAAATTTTCCAATTCCCAGCACATCAATACAGGAATCGCACGTAAGGGGGCTGACCAAAATTCGCTGGACAGTTTTGCACGACAAACTAGATTGGTCATAACTCTTTGCTCCGAAGTCGGAATTAGTCCGTTACAGAGTCTATGGAAAGCTTATTCAATGAACTATAACATACCAAAAGCCCAGAATTTTTAGAGCAATTTAGCTAGCCCTGAATTTTTTATTTTTGGGCAGCAGCTCACTAGATCATTTAATTTTAGGAAAATAACCTTCGCTTCTCTTCTTTCGATTTTCATATTTTGAGTTTTACACAACCAAATCAAATTATTTCAAGTTCTATGAATTCCTTACTCATAATATTACAACATATTAAATCTATACAATTTTTCATCAACACCCACTATGCGGATCTAAGGATCAAAGAGGAAAGTGACGGTTTTAGAGTTTTATACAAGTCAGCACGAAGTCCGACCAAGCAAGCAGGTGGATTTCGGGACATGACAGAGAGCAACCCTTATCAGGGGACTATAATGTATCGGTTATCCGGTACAGTCAGGAGTTAATGTTATGCATATACATGCGGTACAAGAGGTTGATCCCCTCAAGTACTATTGACGGGGCCAGGTTTTAAAACGGGTCGGTTGAATGATTGACTCTTTGGCCAAAAAGTTCATGGTCTATTGGACCACTCAGTAGTAAATAATCAATATTCATTTCTTTATTTGAACGTTGATTATGTTATTCAGTTATTTCATCAATGTTCTTAAATTGTTGATCTATGCCGTTATTATTCTTATTCATTCATGATATATCGTCATTCTTGCTATTAAACTTGCTGGGCAAATTCATTGCTCACCCTTGCTATATCATGAACCATTTGCAGTTAAGCCGGAGAGTTCCAAAAAGGACAAAGGCAAAGGAAAGCTTAAAAAATAGTTGCATATTGAATATTTATATATTACTATCCCGTTATGTAATCATGGAACCTTTTTGTATTACTAAAGTGTTTTGTGATGTATTCTATTTAAGGTTATAGACCTTGGGACCGTAGTAAACCTTTTGTAATGGATAACATATATTTATTTATTCCGCATTAGTTGATTTATGTTGTTTATAAGTGTATGGATGTACTTTATCGTGAGCACTAGATTCGAGGTATTGGTACCTGAATTTGGGGGTGTCACAGTGGTTTTGGCATCCCACTTGCTAGGAGGTGATCTCATGAACTTAATGTTAAGATCCTTATTTGGATAGACCTTTCTATAAGGTCTTAAAGAATTTAACATTAGATTGAATCTTTCATAAGTAGCAGTTATGTTTTCTCCGAGTACATGAGAAAACATTTCATATTGTTGGGTTAGCAAAGACTACTTATTCTCTCTGACTTCTTCTGTTCCTTTATGCATGATCAGTAACGCGTCCTAAACTTCTTTAGTAGTTGTGCAATTAACTACATTTTTGAATAGTTTATCTTCTAGAGCCATAAACAAAATGTTCTTAGCCCTTTTGTACAGTTGCACTAACTTCTTTTCATAATCAGTCCACTCAGCTCTGTGTTTGACAACAATCTTGTTTGGATCTTCAGTGTTGGGGGATAGCTTTGTTAGAACGTATGGACCGCTAATTACAGCATCATACAGATCTTCATCTATAGCATCCATGTAAGCCTATAAACGAACTTTCCAGTTAGCAATTTTTTCTCTATTAACCGCGGTAGTTGTCGTAGTGGTTTAAATGAGACCTCGGGGCAAACCGTAAACTTGGACGTCCTGGAATCGAATACCACTAGCAGCAATTGTTAAGCCTGAAAAGGTAATGCGGCCACAGGGACGCGGGTACAAGCTCGTATGAAAAGCCTAACCCGAGGTGGGAGATTAGTCTGACTGCGATTGGGAAACTCCACATTATCAAAAAAAACTCTCTATTTAGAAGAGGTGGCTTATTTCCGCCACTAAGCTTAGAACCAGTTTTAGTGGGTGCCATAAGATCAACTCAAGTGTTTAAGCTTTTAGGTAGGAGAACCTGCTCTGATACCACTTGTTGTTTCCTAGAGGCACAAAAGAGATCTAGAAGAGGGGGTTGAATAGATCCTTTAAAACTTTTCTATGTTACAAAAGATAGTTACTAGATAATTAATTTTGATCAATTAATTTAGCACAACGAAATATTAGTTGCAAAAATCCCCTTAAAGATATATTGAAATCTCAATTCTGACTTTAGTTCATATAAAGATATGTCACAGATAAATATAACAGTTTAAAGCAGATAATGACAGAAGGTAAATGCTTAATGTAAATGACACAAGATGTTTTAAGTGGTTCAGAGTATCAACACTCCTAGTCCAGTATTCTACTTCAACAAGTAGGACATCCACTAAGGATGGGTCACTAAGACCAGATCACTAAGATCTATTATAACTGAATCACTGAAATTCCTTTGAGTCACTTAGTCTCGGCAATTCGATCATTTAAACCAGGGCATTTAGACCTCTTCAAGTCTCTTCAACTTAGCAAAATGGACACTTAGTCCTAGATGAAAGTAGTATGCACACAAGCCAATCATATTTGATATGATGTAGCATATACTTTGTAATCTTATTCATTTATTAATAATAGAATTGATTTTCTTAAAAGGCATTTTATATTATCTACATAGTGCTGTTATATTAAATGTGATAAACCCATAGTTTTGAGCAATGCTTTTAGAATCATGATGGTGATCATGCTAATGAGATCTAAATTCAAGATAGCTCACAAACTAAAATTGTTCCTAATCGTTGGATTACTAAATTGGAGATTAGTGAATCCGGATAGATTAGTACATACGTTGCTTGCTCTTAGGAAGAGGATGATTGATCTTATAATCATTTGTGTGGAAACACTAAAGCAAGTATGTAGGTGCTTATTGGAGAATAAGTTCACTGAACGTGGCTCGCTAAGGAATACCTAATGGAGTTTTACTCGCCTGTCAATAGGAATTTCTCTAGTGATAGTAGTACAAGTGATCCTTGGACTTGAGATCATCATAGTATCTTGTGTATGATGAGTTATACTTTGACATGTCCCTTAAGACTTTTAGGGTATATCAAAGGGTATTATTAGGTATAATAAGTCATACATGGAGATAGGTGAATGATCAACAAAGAATCTACCTCGTCTAGTAAAAGATGTGAATGTCCTATGTGATTCGATAAATGACAACTCAGTAGTCCTTGGCCAAGGCAGGATGAAATTAGAAAAGAGTTTTTAATTTACATTATTTAGAGTTGTACATTTGGGAATCGAAATACATATAATTAAATTAAATAAGACTTGACAGTAAATCCATGTCTTATATTTAATTGGGACATTGCATGGTAGAAGGATTGAATTGTACGGTAACTATTCACTGAAAGGTTCTTTTGTGATTAATGTTGAAATCTATATTATCTGGAAAGTCGTTGATCGCTAAGGGGGCTTACCCTTATTGTAGAATAAATATTATTTATTTAAATGAATTAAATAGTTTAATTTATTTATTTAAATAAGATTAGAATTGTTCTAATTAATTTATTCACAACCGGTTTAATATAGAGAACCTAAAGGGTCACACCGCAAAAGGAAAATATTTATTTAAGAAGTAAATGGCATAATTGTAATAATAAGTTAAGTATATTTAATTTAATCTATGGAGATAGAATAAATTAAATAGCTTAATATTTATTATTTAATATTTAATATTTTGAAAATATTAAATATAAATTAATAAGAGGAGTCTTATTATTATTATTACTATTACTATTATTTAATTCCTAATAGGGATTGAGAATTAATTAATAGAAGTACTCTCCCATGAATTCCTAATTGGATTAGGAGCATAATTAATTAAAGGAGTTTAATTATAATAGAAACCCTAATCCTAAATATTTTAGGGAAGGGTTATTCCTACATCTATAAATAAGAGGACTCTTATCATAGATTGGGGTTACAGACTCTTGCATTAGATTGTGGAGAATACTAGCAATTTCTATAGAGATAGAAACTAGAGTTTTGTCAATACCCAACTTCTTGAATACCTATTTTTCCTTGGTGGATCACCTCTAGAGGCCAAACACTTGGGTGGCTAACGTTGATCAAGCAAAGGAATTTAATCGGTGGAATTCGAGGAGAACACGAAGGACTAGGAGTTGAACTTGTATCCGAAGAAGCTTTGTTCTACGAGGGTATAATTCTTATTCTCTTTCTCTTTCGTTTATATCGTTAATTGAGCACATAAATTGATCATGGTGATGGTTTGTATTAAAATTTTAAAATCCGTTTTATCGCGCTTCCGCACTATTTATGTAATTTGATTGCATGTTCGCGCTATATACAAACCTAACAGTGGTATCAGAGCCTAATCTTGTGCTAATTATCGATTATAATGATTCAATATGAGTATGGTATGCGATTGGATCAAAATTTTTGGGCAGAATCAATTTTTTTTGGATCAGCGACGCGGCGCAGCTGCACCGGCTCCAGTTCATTCTGGAGCGCAGCTGCGCCCCAGCGCAGCTACGCCGTTTCCCAGTTCATTCTGGGCGCAGCTGCGCCGGCTAGCAGAATCCGAAATGTTTTTTTCCTTCAATTGAAATAAATGGTTTATTTAATTGATATAAGTTTAAAATAAAGATGTTTATTTTATCTAAAATAGGATTTCAGATTGCTAAAATTAAAAGAGTTTAATTTGGATTTGGTTTTTGATTAAAATAAAATTGTTTATTTTGTTTCAAAAACTAAATATTAGCAAAACTTTTGCCCATTAATTGATATCAATGCATATATGGAATGGTTTTATTATTCATGAGATGAATGTTATTTATTGATACATATAGAGATATGTATGATAATAAATAGGGATTGATTATGGACTATTGACCAATATGTGATTGGATTTATTTTAGTGGATGCTTGAATGTATGAGTTTTTATAAATGGGGTCTGCGTACCTCGTCTTCTCTAATTTTTCTTAATGTAAATTCTATCTCCCTCCTATGTACTTCCCCTTGACTGCTGATCAAGGTTTTTATTCATTGTAAATAGTTTCTGTAATAGGACTAGTTAGAATTAATTTTGAAGAATTAGAGACAAAGGAGCAAGGAGTGCTTGAAGACCCGTTTGTATTGGAGCCCGGGTTTAAATGTAATAGTTATATTTAAATTTATTCTTGCACCCTAGGTTTGACCTTTTGGTTCACTTGGTGGCTCTAGTGAACCAAACTAGAATAAAAGTCCATAATCAATCCGGGTAGAATATAGTATTCTATATGTGCATGCTTACTATATATATATTATATATTATCAAACATGCTTCGCATGTAAAATAATATGACGCGTATTTTATATATATATGTGCATGTGCGCTAAACAAGATGAGACTAATAATAACAAACCTCTCAATGAAATTATATTAAGTCCTAAGCGTTCAAAGATATTTGGAATATCGAACGTCGCCTTCTAGCATGGTAAAGCGATAGAGTATTAAATATTTAATATGAGTTTGTTGTGTCACACAAGGCAAGTATTAAATATTTAAGATGTTGCTTTATCACATTTGATGCTTATACATAGACTGAACGATGTTGTTTTGTTGTGTCACACAAGGACAGTGTTTTTCTTTCGAATATATGAAAGTGCTAGGTTGGACTTAACTTGGATAATTTTGATTCAGATGTGTCACACTTGATCAAAATAATCTAAGAGGCAAAATACAAGGAGTTACATAGTGATGTAATTGACAATAGTTGTCTACCTATTTATTTATATATCGTTTGTTGTGTCACACAAGGCTATATACATTTGAAATAGGATCCTTATTCTCACTAGCAAACCTTTAATTAGATTTGCCGAACTATATATATTGAGGGTAATATAGTTTGATGAAAAAGTGAGAGATACCAATTTAAATAAAGACCTAATTTATTTTGGTAATTAATTAAATGAATAAATGCTAAAATGTTATCTATTTCACATACAGAATTTAAAAATGTCAAAATCACTATCACTGCGTAGCATACTTGATGCTAACAAACTGACCGGACCGAATTACTCGGACTGGTTAAGGAATCTGAGAATTGTTCTCACTGCTGAAAAGATTTCTTATGTCCTAAATTCGTCAGTCTCTGCAAGTGTTGCAGAAACAGTCTCTGAGGAAGAGATTGCTACTTTTAGAAAGTGGCAAGATGATGCAATCTTGGCTCAATGCATCATGCTCGCATCCATGAGTAACGAGCTTCAGTGTCAGCATGAAACTATGGATGCTCCTACTATATTGTTGCACCTCAAAGAGTTGTATGGTGAGCAAAGTAGGATTGCTAAATATCAGATATCTAAGGAGCTCTTCCGATCTCGTATGACCGAGGGCACTGCTGTTGAGACTCATGTCCTTAAGATGATCAATCTGATTGAACAACTTGGATAGCTTGGGTTCGTGATGGATGGGGAGTTAAGCCAAGATTTGATCTTGCAGTCACTCCCGGACACCTTCTCACAATTTGTTGTGAATTTTCACATGAATAAGTTGGACGTCAGCTTGCCTGAGTTACTTAACATGCTGAAAACTGCTGAAGGTCACTTCTCATCCAACAAGAACCAAGTCTTACTAGTGGATGATTCTTCCAAGAAAAGGAAGAGGCCCAAGGTATCTTCTGAAAAGAAGAAAAACAAGAAGGCTAAGGGCAAGGCGAAGAGAAAGGATAAAAAGAAACCAGATCCAGATAGCAAAGGAATTTGCTACCATTGTAATAAGTCGGGACATTAGAAGAGGAACTGCAAGGAGTATCTTGCGGACCAAAAGAAGCTTGGAGAAGCTTCGACTTCCGATCTAGGTTTGTTCATGATTGAAATTAATTTTTTTGAAAGTCAAAATTCTACTTGGGTATTGGATACCGGCTGTAGTTCTCACATATGTAATAATATGCAGGGACTAAGTAGAAGTAGGAAGCTGAACAAGGATGAAGTTATCCTACGAGTGGAAAATGGAGCAAATGTTGCTGCATTGGTTGTAGGGACTTATTGTTTAGCACTGCCTTCGGGCAAGTTCATTAGTTTAAATAATTGTTATTATATTCCAACACTCATTAGAAACATTATTTTAATTTCTGTATTGGATATGGATGGTTTTGATATTATAATAAAGAACAACAGTTGTTCTATTTATAATAAAAATATTTTATATGGTGTTGGCAATTTACTGAATGGACTTTACATACTTGAATTGCATGAAAATATACTTCAAATTGAACAAACTAAGAAAAGAAAAAGAGATGATGTTAATTATACCTTTTTGTGGCACTGTAGACTCGGTCATATCAATGAAACAAGATTATCCAAGTTGCATAAAGATGGGCTTTTAGAGCTATCTGATTACGAATCATATCCAACTTGTGAATCTTGTCTCATGGGTAAGATGACTAAATCTCCTTTTAGTGGAAAAGGAGAAAGAGTTACAGAGTTGTTAGCGTTGGTACACACAGACGTATGTGGACCTATGACAACGAATGCACGAGGAGGGTATTCTTATTTTATTACTTTCACTGATGATCATTCTAGATTTGGATATGTGTATTTAATGAAATACAAATCTGAATCGTTTGAAAAGTTCAAAGAATTCAGAAGTGAAGTAGAGAAGCAAACTAGTAAGAGTATTAAGATTCTTCGATCGGATCGAGGAGGGGAATACTTGACCAATGAGTTTCTCAATTGTCTCAAAGAAAATGGTATAATCTCACAATGGACTCCACCAGGGACGCCACAATTGAATGGTGTATCTGAAAGGAGAAATCGAACATTGTTGGACATGGTTCGTTCCATGATGAGTTTTACCGACCTTCCAATATCCTTCTGGGGTTATGCCCTAGAAACGGCTGCATACCTACTTAATAAGGTACCTACCAAATCCGTTCCAAAGACCCCATATGAGATATGGACAGGGAGGAAACCAAATCTTAAGTATGTTAAGACTTGGGGTTGTCCAGCTTATGTCAAAAGGTTTGAGCATGATAAGCTAAAGACTAGATCCGACAAGTGTAGATTTGTAGGATACCCTAAAAAAACTGTAGGGTATTATTTCTATCATCCCAATGATTAAAAGATGTTTGTTGCAAAACATGTTGCCTTCTTGGAAAAGGAGTTTATCCTTGAAGGGGTCAGTGGGAGTAAGATATATCTTGAAGAAGTTCAAGAACCACAAAATACTACGGATCAAAGTTAGGTACCTGACCAAGTAGAAGAACCTACTGTACCACAACCTATTCGTAAATCTGGAAGAGTACCGAAGATACCTGAAAGGTATGGATTCATCATAGAGGATGATGATGAGGTACGCATCATAGATGATGATGATCCATTGACTTACGAAGAGGCTATGAGTAGTGAAGGCTCAGAGAAATGGCTAGAAGCCATGAAATCCGAGATGGACTCCATGTATGAAAACCAAGTATGGACTTTGGTTTCACCACTTGAGGGCATTAAGCCTATTGGGTGTAAATGGGTCTTTAAGAGAAAGACTGGAGCAGATGGCAAGGTAGAGACCTATAAGGCCCGACTGGTTGCAAAAGGTTTCAAACAAAGACAAGGAGTTGACTATGATGAAACCTTCTTACCAGTAGCTATGCTCAAGCCTCCATTCGATTTATGCTTGTTAAATTGCAGCTTATTATGACTACGACATCTGGCAATGGACGTGGACGTGGAAAACGGCCTTCCTCAATGAGAGCTTTTGAGGAGAAAATGTATATATGATACAACCAGAAGGTTTTGTTTCAACGGTTGGAACAAACCAAGTCTGTAAGCTACAATGATCCATTTATGGGTTGAAGCAAGCTTCTCGAAGGTGCAACATCCGTTTTGATGAGATAATCAAAAGGTTTGATTTTATCAAGAATGAGGATGAACCATGTGTGTACAAGAAGGTTAGTGGGAGCGCTGTATCATTCCTTGTATTATATATTGATGATATATTACTGATAGGGAATGATGTTCCTATGCTACAGTCGATCAAAATTTGGTTATCTAAACACTTCTCCATGAAGGACTTGGGTCAGACATCCTATATTTTGGGGATAAAGATCTATAGAGATAGATCTAAAAGGATGCTAGGCTTGACCCAAGGAAAGTACATTGACTCGATGCTAAAGAAGTTTAGCATGGAAGATTCCAAGAGAGGTCTCATGCGATGAGCCATGGAATACATCTCTCCAAGAAACAAGCCCCAAAGACACCTGAGGAGAGAGACCGGATGAGTAAGATTCCTTATGCTTCCGCAATAGCATCTATCATGTACGGTATGATATGTAGACCAGATGTCGCTCATGCACTTAGTGTAACGAGCAGATATCAGTCGAATCCAGGAGAAGAGCACTGGAAGGCGGTGAAAAACATCCTAAAGTACTTGAGAAGAACTAAGGATGTATTTCTTGTCTACGGTGGGTCTGAATTGAAACTAGAGGGCTATACAGACTCAAGTTTTCAAACGGACCAAGATGACAGTAAATCCGTTTCGGGGTATATGTTTACCTTAAACGGTGGCGCGGTGAGTTGGAAGAGTTCCAAGCAGCAAACAGTTGTTGATTCAGTGACAGAGGCAGAGTACATAGCTGCAAGTGAAGCTGCAAAGGAAGCTGTTTGGATGAAGAAGTTCATAACTGAACTTGGAGTGGTTTCTAGCATTAGAGGAGCCGTACCTTTATTCTATCACAACAACGGAGCTGTTGCGCAGGCTAAGGAACCCAGGTCTCATCAGAAATCCAAACACGTGTTGCGGCGGTTTCATTTGATTAGAGAGATTATTGAAAGAGGAGATGTCACCCTGGAGCGTGTTGACTCTCAAGACAACATTGCAGATCCATTTACTAAAGCTTTAACTCAACAGCAGTTTGATCGTCACTTGGAGAAGATGGGTATTAGATACCATGGCGATTGGCTTTATTGCAAGTGGGAGATTGAAAGTAGTATGCACACAAGCCAATCATATTTGATATGATGTAGCATATACTTTGTAATCTTATTCATTTATTAATAATAGAATTGATTTTCTTAAAAGACATTTTATATTATCTACATAGTGCTGTTATATTAAATGTGATAAACCCATAATTTTGAGCAATGCTTTTAGAATCATGATGGTGATCATGCTAATGAGATCTAAATTCAAGATAGCTCACAAACTAAAATTGTTCATAATCGTTGGATTACTAAATTGGGGATTAGTGAATTAGGATAGATTAGTACATACGTTGCTTGCTCTTAGGAAGAGGATGATTGATCTCATAATCATTTGTGTGGAGACACTAAAGCAAGTATGTAGGTGCTTATTGGAGAATAAGTTCACTGAACGTGGCTCGCTAAGGAATACCTAATGGAGTTTTACTCGTCTGTCAATAGGAATTCCTCTAGTGATAGTAGTACAAGTGATCCTTGGACTTGAGACCATCATAGTATCTTGTGTATGATGAGTTATACTTTGACATGTCCCTTAAGACCTTTAGGGTATATCAAAGGGTATAATTGGGTATAATAAGTTATACATGGAGATAGGTGAATGATCAACAAAGAATCTATCTCGTCTAGTAAAAGATGTGAATGTCCTATGTGATTCGATAAATGACAACTCAGTAGTCCTTGGCCAAGGCATAATGAAATTAGAAAGGAGTTTCTAATTTACATTATTTAGAGTTGTACATTTGGGAATCGAAATACATATAATTAAATTAAATAAGACTTGACAGTAAATCCATGTCTTATATTTAATTGGGACATTGTATGGTAGAAGGATTGAATTGTACGGTAACTATTCACTCAAAGGTTCTTTTGTGATTAATGTTGAAATTTATATTATCTGGAAAGTCGTTGATCGTTAAGGAGGCTTACCCTTATTGTAGAATAAATATTATTTATTTAAATGAATTAAATAGTTTAATTTATTTATTTAAATAAGATTAGAATTGTTCTAATTAATTTATTCACAACCGGTTTAATATGGAGAACCTAAAGGGTCACACCGTAAAAGGAAAATATTTATTTAAGAAGTAAATGGCATAATTGTAATAATAAGTTAAGTGTATTTAATTTAATCTATGGAGATAGAATAAATTAAATAGCTTAATATTTATTATTTAATATTTTAGAAATATTAAATATAAATTAATAAGAGGAGTCTTATTATTATTATTATTACTATTACTATTATTTAATTCCTAATAGGGATTGAGAATTAATTAATAGAAGTACTCTCCCATGAATTCCTAATTGGATTAAGAGCATAATTAATTAAAGGAGTTTAATTATAATAGAAACTCTAATCCTAAATAGTTTAGGGAAGGGTTATTCCTACATCTATAAATAAGAGGAGTCTTATCATAGATTAGGGTTACAGACTCTTGCATTAGATTGTGAAGAGTACTATCAATTTCTATAGAGATAGAAACTAGGGTTTTGCCAATACCCAACTTCTTGAATACCTATTTTTCCTTGGTGGATCACCTCTAGAGGCCAAACACTTGGGTGGCTAACGTTGATCAAGCAAAGAAATTTAATCGGTGGAATTCGAGAAGAACACGAAGGACTAGGAGTTGAACTTGTACCCGAGGAAGCTTTGTTCTACGAGGGTATAATTCTTATTCTCTTTCTCTTTCGTTTATATCGTTAATTGAGCACATAGATTGATCATGGTGATGGTTTGTATTAAAATTTTAAAATCCGTTTTATCGCGCTTCTGCACTATTTATGTAATTTGATTGCATGTTCGCGCTATATACAAACCTAACACTAGATAACTAAGATCTCTTCAAGTCTCTTTGACTTGGCAAAGGGGACACTTAGTCCCAGATCACTAAGATCTCTTCAAGTCTCTTCGACTTGGAAAATGGTCACTTAGACCAGGTGAATCACAATTGAATGTTGATTGCGTTTGAGGTGCTGTTAAGCTTTGCAATGATGTTTGACTTCTTCTGGTACTTGGCAGCTTTGAACTTGTACTAAGTCGTAAAGTAAAGCTTTATAAATTTGGTAGAGGTTCAGCTTTTTTTTCTTGGTGATTCGTACTTGGATTTGAATCCTCGTACGCCTTTTTCAAACCTTCAAAAGTGTCACGTTAGAGTGTTCCCATTGGTGCATTTAATATTTTGCTCCTAGATATTCTTTGACAACTGCTTTGAAGGTAGTAGACATATTGCTTTCGGCTCTGCAAAAGTCCCATCAGACTGCAGACTCTTCTACCACACTCTAGTGATGTCACATCTTCATTCTAACTATTTAGACACAACTTCAAATTGATCCTCTTTCTGAATTTGAAGATGGTGAGAAACATTCTTGAAATCTTTGCTCTGTAATATTCTAAAATGCTCTATACTTGTCAGCCTTATGACCATTCTAATATGTTCATCAAGCTTGACTTGATCGTTGAGTTTGCTGAAGAACGTAGAGTCTTAACTAGCTTCACTAGACGTTCTATTCTACGATGACTGAGACGGCTCTACGATCTGCTCTTCGATGGACGAGGCAGCTTTACGATCTGCTCTATGATGGACAAGACAGCTTTACGATCTGCTTTACAATGGACGAGACAGCTCTACGATTCTTAGGAGGTACTTGGACTATCTGCTCTACGAATATCTCTTTATAATGCTGGAGCAGACTTTGCGAACTTCTCTTTCTTTAATTTGATCTCAACTTTCACTTTATGATTCCGAAGACAACTCTACGATCTTCATTGTCGACTCTGTAATCTTAACTTCAGATTTGAGATTACTTTACAGTTTCAGCAATCTTTCTTTCAATGCTTTACGATCACATAGTGTACTCTACAAACAACATACACATTATGAATAAGCACAGTTACTCTACGATCTGCTTTAAGATTACATAAGCAGCTTCATGATCTGCTAAACGATTGCACAGACAACTCTACTATCTGCTCGACGATTCTGACTTAATCTTCATTTTTGTTCTACATTTCAATGCCGAGATAATTTTCCTATTTTGTTATTTTTACCCTTTTTAAGATTTCGATTTATTCATTTCACTTAAAGGGTGATTTTTAGGAAAAAGCTAACATAAATGCGACGGGATTTTGAAAGGTTGATTTTAATGATGGGCCAATTAGATAGAGCCGCCAGTTGGTAAAGATTTAAATAGATGTACCAACTCATCCGGATTTTAAGATTTTCGCAATCGAAAGGCCCAATATGTGACTCCGTAAAATAGGTCTGCAACCGAGATTCATAGAGTTCGGGGGCTTGCTTAAGTGAGGAAAAGGTGTTAGGCAGGACTTCCGTGAAAACACGATTACTACATCTTGATGTTTTCCTAAGTGTGAAGAAAGTGTGTGTGTGTGTGTGTGTGTGATTTTGAAGGAAGTCACTACTTAGTTTGGGATCGAAATCGTGAGAAGTGCGTTATTTTGAAAGCAACTTAAAGCCTTTGTGAACTTATGCACGAGGGATTTGATTTAAAGAAAAAGTTCATTTTCGTTTATGATTTTAGATAGAAACCGTTTTTGGGTGATGTTTTGGAAAGCACGATTTTCAAACCCTTCGCCAAATAGGAATCGAGATTCATCGTTACTTTCAATTTTAAGTTAAAGTGGACTTACTAACCCAAGCGATTGGAGTTTGATTTTAGAATATATTTGTCATTTTGTTTAGAAATCGTTTTTGGTGATAAATAGGAAATTAAGCATCAAAATAGGGTTGGGGCGATCCGTGGGCATGAAAGCCGTCTCGATAGCCCTGAACACCCACAATCGCAATTTTTCATTATTACAAGGCCTTCAATCCAATTTTTATGGGATGGAACCCTCAAAACCGTTTTAAGGCCCAAATTTACATTTATAACAAGATCGCACTTTAATATTAAATCCGAGTAACCATGTCCATCGTGGGAATCATACCAAGATCCATTTCTAGGGTCCCGACCCCAAGATTCCTAGGCTCACATCGTGAGAAACAATATATTAAAATAGGAAAATAAATGATAAAAGGAGATCTATGAAAGGATTCCCGTAACCCAATCCCGTAGATCACACAACCGAAGTCGACATCACGAGGGACTATATGCATTGATGAGATCCGTTGACCGGATCTAGAATCGATGGAATCAATCCATAGATCTAAGATTCCTCGGATCTATACAATGACATAATCGTGATTTAAATCGAGAAATATATCTCAAATTGGCTATCAGGTGATTCAATTGTTAGAATCCCTTGACGGCGGGTAGATAGGACCCCCTCACCACTAGATATAGATCTAGGATTGTACGACGTAAACTAAAATCCACTTAAAACATTGAAAACACATAGATCCAACTAGATTCGCATCGGATCTAACATAAAGGTTAAAGTTTTAAACTTTGAAACCAATAATGAGTTAGATCCAAGCTAGATCTCATGTGACTCTTTGAAAAGATTCAAACTTTAACAACGCATAAGCAAAATAATCGATAAAATAGGTCGGATCTAAGCCGAAATCGATAAATCGACTCAAGGATATCATCGGATGATTAGAAGGAGATTTTAACCACAAGAAATCCTCTCTAACCATCCATAATCCCATAAAGAGGATCACCACACCCTAGATATAGATCTAGGATGCAGGGAGAGCCCCAACACAATATTAATCGGAAAATAACCCAAATCCAAGCACAACAACGTATAGAATAAACAAGATCTATACTAGATCTAATAGATATATATCAAATCGATATAAAAATCGAATCTTTCGCCAAAATAAACAAGATATATACTAGATCTATATTAGATCTACATTGAATCTATATAAAAATCGAATCTTTTGCCACAAAACACAAATTTATGCTAGATCTATGCTAGATCCACAAGATTTACATTAAATATAAATAAAAATTGAGTCTTTCACCTCGGGAATGGTGAAATCTGTAATATCCCAAATATTTAAAATATAATCTGACAAGATCTAATAAAGGTTGTCAATTTAAAACCTAAGGACGATTTCTCAAGTATACGTTGAGCTATCTGAAAGACTAAAAAATAATTTGTAGATACGATCGTATACGATTAGAGGTTAGAACTATAACTTAAGCTATGTGTTATATGGAAAAATAAGCTTGAATTAAGCTTCAAAGGTGTTATATGATTTTTGCTATGTGTAGGATTTTGTGTTTTGGTTTAAGTAGTTAACATTAACACTTGTTAAAATTAAGAAGTTAATTTAAGGTTAAAACCTAAATTGGGAAAAAGGTTAAAACCTAAACCATAAGGGTTAAAAACTAGAAATCAGATATGCCCGTGAAATTTGTCTTGCATCCTTTTAGGACTTTTCACATTACACGAAATAGTGTTTATATGAGTCATAGAACCCATGGAGCTAATAAAAGTTTTCGAGAAAAAGACGAAAAAACACGATTTTTGAGAAAACGCTTTTCGTCTTTTTGATCAGTTCTTTTCGTCGTTTTGACTTATTATATTTCACAACATAGTAATTATACGTGGTTTAGAGACCAATGAACCAATAATATTTTTCCTACAAAAAAGACAAAAAACACTATTCATCCGAGAACTGTCTTCCGAATTTTGAAATTTCAGATTTCAAAATAGCGTGTTTACGGACAACAGATATATTTTCACAAATAAATTTTTTACTGAAAAATGATTGTGGGATTTATTAATTATTAATACAAGACGAATATGGAACGAATACGGAGCAAATACGGAAAGAATACGAAGAATATTGCAAGTATAATGTACAGTATAATACGAGAATTATACTGAATATTATACAAGATTGATACGAGATTAATACGAGTTATAATACGAGTAGATTACGAATATTATACGAAGTATATACGAAAGAAATGCGTATAAATACTTAAGTATTATACTAATTAGTTGAAATCAAACTAGTATGTAACTGGGAATTCAAGTGATTTGCTTTCGACCAATCACGATTAAGTATGGTTATACATGTGAAATGGTTTAGACCAATCAGAGCTGAGCTAGAAAATACCAAGTTAGTGTAACCAAACTAGGGAAAGAAAACATAGTTAGACTAACTAAGTAGTAACTCAATCCAAGTGAAGAAGAATCGACCAATTATAGTGAAGGATGATGCAAGCGATGATGTCACGTTAGACAATGATGTAAGCGGTGATGTCACAAAGGACAATGATGCAAGCGATGATGTCATGGATTAATGCGAAAAGACTATTTTGTCCTAACTCTTCCTAGCCTATAAATACTCCTTCATCCATTCATTATTTCCTACCATTTTCAAGAGCAATTCAAGAGCAAAAACACTCTATATTTATATTCTGAGAGATATTGTGAGATAAAAATTACTTTCGAAGCATCGAAGTACTAAGCGATTGGAAGTAAAGCTAGCAACTATAAGAGGTATACTCTAGTGGTTATAATTTTCATTTTTATGTATGTACTAGTAAAATTATACTTTTACAAGCAGTTATAATGCCCAAATTATTTTAAATATATTGTCGACGCCGGGTTTTCTCGTCTCTTTTGTCTTTTCCAATTTTAGCCTTTTGGTTTAGATGATTTTTGGAAAAGGTCGGCACTGATGTCGACGGGGTTTTGAAAGATCGTGTTTTATGATGAGCCAATTAACCAGAGTCGCCAGTTGGTATATTTGAAATGGATGTACCAACTCATCCGAGTTTTCGTTTTTTTATAAATCGCTGGCTCATATGTGACTCCGAATTAATTGGTCTGCGAATCGAGATTCATAGAGTTCGGGGGCTTGCTTAAGTGAGGGGAAGGTGTTAGGCACCCCTCGACTTCCGTGAAACACGGTTACCGCAATCTTGATACTTTCCTATCCTTTAATCCATGAAATGTGTGTGTGTGTGCGCGCGCGTGTGTGTGTGTGCCTATGTGAATGAATTTGTATGAAAGAATCATTTGGATTTTTAGGGAAAGTCATGCTTTAATTTGAAAACGCTTCGGAATGTCTTTCAGCATACACGAGAAGGCTCGATGAGAAAGGTTTTGATTTTAATCGTCAAAACTGCAAGATTTCCATTAGGTGTCATTTTGACAAAACAAGAGTTTTAAACCTTCGTCAAAATAGGAGTCGAGATCTATACGTTGCTTTCGTAACTCAAATAATGGGCAACTTCTAGAGTCTCTTTAACCCTATGCACAACGGTTTAATAAAACGCCATTTATTTATAAAATCATTTTTGTGATGTTTGAAAACGATTTTTCCTTTGCCTTCTTGTCAAATAGGAATCGACATTCATTAGCATTTCCAATTTTTTGCCTCGTGACTCTAATAACCTAGTTTGCTTGATTTTATGAAAATCTTATCGTTTAGCTTTGAAATCATTTTTTTCGTGTCACAAAATCCAATCAAGCATAAACACGCGTCGGGGCTATTCATGGGCATGTAAGCCATCAAAATAACCCCAAACGCCCACAATCACAAGTTTCACTATTTTGGGGCCTTAAGCACGATTATCGCCTTGGCGTCGTCTTAAGGCCCGACGATTACATATTTACAATAACGGATGCATCCAACCGATTACATATATTCAAAAATGTCCATCATCGGATTGGACCACCGGGGTCGCATTCCTAGGCTCACATCCGAACTTATTGCACAACCACCAAATGGATATAACGAAAATAAACAACAACGGGATGCCTAACACTCTAGGATATCTTACAATGACGATCGAAATACACTATGAATGATACCATACCATCATAGCTAAGAGTTGCACCAAACGGATATCATCGGGCTATTAGGGGGGAATTTCATTCCGATGAGACCCTCACTAATAGTCCCTAACCCATGGCTTCACAATAACATATAAGAAAAACTACGTTTAAGGTGATTCGGATGACCAAAAGATTAACAAAACGGTATAACAAAATGCTAAGAACAAAGGGTTTTTCACCTGAAATGCAATTAATCCCCACAATATGTATGAATTTGTGTATTGAGTAAAGTAGAGAATATGGAATATAATCTCACAAATTTGGTACAATTCCTCACTCTTTTTCACTCTTTTTCTCTCCTAATTGCTCTTGTTTTGCTGCTGTTTTCTGTTCCTACCGAGCTGCTGCTGCTGCTGAATGCTTCTCTTTCCTTCTCTCCTTCTCTTCCTGTATGCGAACTGGCCTAATAAAGCACTGCCAAGGGCAGCCGCAGATCTATCTGCGGCTGGCCGCAGATACATCTGCGGCTGGCCCTTGATTCTCCCCCCAGCCGCGCTCGAGTCCCGTGCGCTTCGAGTCCCGTGCTGCCTCGAGTTCCGTCCTTGGCCGCGAATTGATCTGCGGCTAACTGTGCTGATTTTCTCGTTTTCCGTGCCTCGTCTCGATTTTCGTGTCGTACCGTTGGTTTCCGCTGACGGGTTTGCGCTCGGCAGTCCGGAACCCGTGATCAGTAACTGACCCTCGACATTCGCTTGTTGTCGTGTCGGCTTCAATATCATCCCGTCGTGGTGGTTTTGAGGGTTCGTCCTTATGTCCACCCTTTATTCTCGTGTGCCGGGTCAATTGACGATTTTGCCCTCCTGTCAGGGTTAGTATAGTAAATGCAAAAATCGGGTGTCTACAGCTGCCCCTCTTTATCATGTTTATGAAATGATAAATGAAATGAACAGGATAAAGAATAGACACTCGATGCATGAATGACAGTGCACAAGAATGACAATACATATGTGATTTGCTTGGATCTCAGCCCTTCCCAGGGTTGTTATTGGTTTGGATCTTAGCCCTTCCCAGTTTTTGTTTTGGTCGGATGCCTTCCCAGGTTTGCTCACCACTCTGTCGCGGTTTGCTTGGATCTCAGCCCTTCCCAGGGTTTGCTGTTTTTGTCTTTTTTCTTTTTGTGGATATCAGCCCTTCCCAGGGTTGCTCACCATCTTGTTGTGGTTCGCGTGGATCTCAGCCCTTCCCAGGGTTTGCTCACCACTCTGTCGCGGTTTGCTTGGATGCCTTCCCAGGTTTGCTCACCACTCTGTCGCGGTTTGCTTGGATCTCAGCCCTTCCCAGGGTTTGTTGTTTTTTGTCTTTTTTCTTCTTGTGGATATCAGCCCTTCCCAGGGTTGCTCACCATCTTGTTGTGGTTCGCGTGGATCTCAGCCCTTCCCAGGGTTTGCTCCACCACTCTGTCGCGGTTTGCTTGGATGCCTTCCCAGGTTTGCTCACCACTCTGTCGCGGTTTGTCTTGGATCACAGCCCTTCCCAGGGTTTTGTGATATTAAGACATTTTTCTTTTTGTGGATATCAGCCCTTCCCAGGGTTGCTCACCATCTTGTTGTGGTTCGCGTGGATCTCAGCCCTTCCCAGGGTTTGCTCACCACTCTGTCGCGGTTTGCTTGGATGCCTTCCCAGTTTGCTCACCACTCCTGTCGCGGTTTGCTTGGATCTCAGCCCTTCCCCAGGGTTTGTTGTTTTTGTCTTTTTTCTTTTTCTTTTTGTGGATATCATCCCTTCCCAGGGTTGCTAAAAATCTTGTTGTGTTTCGCGTGGATCTCAGCCCTACCAAGTGATTTCTCACAACTCTGTCGCGGTTTGCTTGTATGCCTTCCCAGGTTTGCTCACCACTCTGTCGCGGTTTGCTTGGATCTCAGCCCTTCCCAGGGTTTGTTGTTTTTTGTCTTTTTTTTCTTCTTCTTTTTGTGGATACCAGCCCTTCCCAGGGTTGCTCACCATCTTGTTGTGGTTCGCGTGGATCTCAGCCCTTCCCAGGGTTTGCTCACCACTCTGTCGCGGTTTGCTTGGATCTCAGCCCTTCCCAGGGTTTGTTGTTTTTTGTCTTTTTTTTGTTTTGTTTTTTTTTTTTTTTTTTTTTTTTTTTTTTTTTTTTGTATGAATTTTGAGGGATTTCTTGAAGTGGGCTGTGTGATCGGCTTTTGTCCCAGATCTCCCACCAACATCGTCCACGTACCACGCCGCAAAAGCCATCACTCTGGTCATTTGTGAAGTTGAGAGCGACGTGCTTGTACTTTCCTGAAGATTTTCATTTTGATCGTACCTGCATGCATGAAAAAGATGTTATACATGATCTGGCAGATATATTATGGACAGATGCATGTGCACAACATATGTTTAGATAGAAATGACCCCTGTTCAGTCAAATGATATGATTCGACAATCGTCGTTGTTTGCCAACATTTGATTGAATCACGCCTCGTCGTGAAGTGTAGTTTCTAGACTTCAACATTGGTTTGGTACTTTGCCTGTTCTTGGTCGTCTTCATTTCATCGAGTTGAGGCAGTCTGTTTCGCTCTCTGTGATGATCGGCAGCTATGTTGGGCTCTTTGGCCTTTTGATCATTTCTGCTGGTCGATATGCTGTTATCCCGCATTATATCATCTTTGTATATGCTCATGCACGTGGATCATTTGGATGTCGAGGTAATGATAGTCAAGATTGGGGAGAGGCCCAATGACGAGAAGTTCTGTGCAGCCTCAACTTCCTTCCATTTCATGATTCTTAACTGCCCCAGCCTTGGCGCATGTCGCTACCAAGAATTTCTATCGAAAACTCGCGATGTTGACCGTGCTGAGTATATCCACAGTTCTGCAAGATCCTGCATATCAGATGACTAACAAATGCCAAAACTTGAGGGCTCAGGCCGTTAGTGTTAGTTTAACACAAAGATATTATAATCTCGAAAAAAAATGCAGTTAAAGCACATGCAATTGAATATCTATTGACCGCACAATCTAGCAAGTTGTGAACCGTGAATGTACTAGACTGGAAGTTTTTTTTTTTTTTTTTTTTTTTTTTTTTTTTTTTTTTTTTTTTTTTTTTTTTTTTTTTTTTTTTTTTTTTTTTTTCCCCGTGAGTTGATGATTTTCTATTTGACGAGTTATGAAATCGTAAGAACACCTTCAAGCATTCATGGTCACTGTACGTGAGTGAGGTCGAATTCAAAAGAACTACCTTCCCTCGTCAAAGGTATCCTGTCTTCATTCTCGACAACGTTCTTAGCAGGATTGACGTCATATGACAAATGCACTATGCGATACAGCACTCAGTAGGGTTTCTCTTCTATGACTTCTTGTTTAAAGCCGGGAGTTTTTTTCATATTATCTTTTCTCTTTATTAGCCCACTTCACTTGTCTCGTTTTCTTAGGCTTTTCAAAGTTACCCATTTAACGAGTTTTGGACCAATGGCTCCCGAACCAGACGGTTTTGGGGCATTAGGTGTACAGACACCCCTTCGAGTTTATTTACTCGAGTAACAAAGGCCACGGTTCGAGACAAGCTGGTGGTCTGCCCCATTCATTCTTTGCTTGAGCTTGCGCAAGATTCGTTTTCTTAGGCTTGAGTTACCCATGTAGCGAGTGTTAGGCCGGTGACTCCCAAACCAGACGGCTTTAGGGCACCAGATGCAGAGACACCCCTTAGGCTTAATTACTCGAGTAGCCCATGCCACGATTCGAATCTGCTCGGGCCTCCTCTACTGTAATGCTCGTTTTCTTAGGCTCTGAGTTACCCATGTAACGAGTGTTGGGCCAGCGACTCCCAAACCAGATGGCTTTAGGGCACCAGGTGTAGAGACACCCCTCGGGCTTAATTACTCGAATAACCCAGGCCACGATTCGAGACATTAGCTTGATAATCATTTATCGTCTAACTTCTTGATTTTAGCTTGATAATCATTGACTGTCTGACTACGTGTTAATTGTCATCAACGTCGTCATAGTTTTATACCCCACAACTGAAAGTTTGTGCAAATGCAAAGTGAAGGCTGTCACATGAGGTCGATTCTGTCGCAAACGTTGCTTTGAATTGAGGCTTTGTACCCGATCAAAAGGTTGAATAGCCTTCTTCGTCTAATCATACTCACGATCGTGCTCCACGGTTGCTTGTCAGAATTAATCCGATTCCTATCAAGCCAAATGAAATCCCCTTTCACGCGGATCATCGTATCCCGGGAAAACTATGCTTGACAAATGCCAGATGATCGTACCGTTGAATATTGAATTGACATGAGTTAGCATTTGATGATGATGATACATGTTGATGGGATTGTTGCATGGGTGCCAATTTGCACGTCATCATTTCCTGGGTAGTTGATAAATGCCCCAGTGTTAAGCTGCCTTTTTTGTGATCTCCCTCGCACTGGTTGCATCGGTATCTCGCTGGGCTGACAAAAGATCCGGTCCTTTGACCTGTTGAAAGGTTTGGGGGATTTTTTTGATTTTTTTGATTTTTGATTTTTGATTTTTTTTTTTTTTTTTTTTTTTTTTTTTTTTTTTTTTTTTTTTTTTTTTTTGGTGGTCGAATTTGCCCCTACTCCGGTTCTCTGTGATTGTTAGGGGTTCTGATGTTTGATGGCTATGGTTTGATCCAAGTTGGGTTTGGGTTTGTCTTCGACCCATCCTTTGATCTCGTCAGGGATATTGTCGATATGTGTCTCGCCCTGCTCAATCCCCATCGAAATCTAGCTCTATACCAAAATCGTGACCCTCCTTCAAATTTGGCCTATCGCTTGCCAGGCTAGAATGCCTCAAATCGGGGTACCTGATGCACGGTCCAACTGGCCACGGTGAGGTCAAGCAATGGAGCTCATTAGGAGGTGCATGGATCACATTGGTATGGATCTAACATTGATGGCATTTCCTGACATGAGTATCGCAATCAGTTTTCATGGTTAGCCCGTAGCGACCCGTTCACACGCTTTTCTTTGCAAAAGTGCTCTATTCATATGGGCTCTGCACACATTGCCATGTACTTCGTTCATTAATGTGTGGGCTTCTTCGGCTTCCAGATATCTCAGCAGTTCCCGTAGCTTAGGAAGAAATTCACTGCCCCTCTTTGGATTCTCTTTCCCTGGTCAGATCTGCATTTTCGGGAGAGGAGCTGTCTCGAAGGAACTTTTTAATGTTTTGATACCAAGCCCATTCAGGAGGGGTGTCACTATGGGAGATCTCTCCGATCTGATCATCATAGGCCGGACAAGTCTGTACCACAATTCTCAGGGCTAATCTCAGTCCTAGGATGCATCCCTCGTATTCGGCCGTATTGTTGGAGTGGCAGAACTGTAATTTCATGGCTACAGGCTTCTGCCATTTGGATGGATGGAGTATGGACTTTATGGCCTCTCAGTTGGATCCTAGGGGCAATCTCACAAAACAAACAAGGGCCGTAGTTTAGCACTGTGCCAGCTACAAATTGGCAGATGCATGTCAACACTGATGCCTGATTATTATTCATCATTTTTTTTTCTTTTTCTTCTTTTTCTTTTCTTTTTCCCCTTTTTCGAATATGCCCCTACTCCGGGTTCCTTGTGATCGTTATGCCATGCTTTCACGGCTCTCTCAATCTTATCCTGCAAAACAAGGTCAGTGTTTGATGACAGGATAGTATTTAGAAGTTTTAGAAAACCCTGGTTCGTGGCACGGATTGCCTTCCTGCAAAACCATGTCAGTATTCTCTTTATATGTGCAGGTGATGTAATCACGTGATACAGGACATATTTATTACGATGATGTCGGTATGACAGTTGTATGTCATTTACATGACATTTATTTATTTGACTGAACGATAAAAGAGCATGAAGAAGCTTCCCTTTCGTTAGGTTTATCAGAGGCTGACCTACCCTAGGGTTACTCTCGCGGGCTTTTCGGCATGAAGGTTCCCAAATCTTCGCAATCTACTCGTTTGAATCCTTTCGATTGGAGCGGATTTGGGTGGTGCGTTTCCTGAGCCATCTCCAGGGAGCAGCCCCTTCGAGTCCAGTAATAAGCAACCGACAGGTTCGCCTCAGGAGGAGGTACTCTCTCAACATACATTCACATTCATCGTCCTCACCGTATGCAAATGATTACTTTGAAGTAAAGCAAACCCATTCAATCATTCATTCATTGGACAACAACACACATTCATACAACAATAAAAAGAAGTCAAAATGTCGCAAGCACATACACATTTATAAATTTTAAAGGATAGGATAGCATCAAGACTTAAATGCGGCTTAAGCCCTCTAATGTCCCCAGCAGAGTCGCCAGCTGTCGACGCCGGGTTTTCTCGTCTCTTTTGTCTTTTCCAATTTTAGCCTTTTGGTTTAGATGATTTTTGGAAAAGGTCGGCACTGATGTCGACGGGGTTTTGAAAGATCGTGTTTTTATGATGAGCCAATTAAACCAGAGTCGCCAGTTTGGTATATTTGAAATGGATGTACCAACTCATCCGAGTTTTCGTTTTTTTATAAATCGCTGGCTCATATGTGACTCCGAATTAATTGGTCTGCGAATCGAGATTCATAGAGTTCGGGGGCTTGCTTAAGTGAGGGGAAGGTGTTAGGCACCCCTCGACTTCCGTGAAACACGGTTACCGCAATCTTGATACTTTCCTATCCTTTAAATCCATGAAATGTGTGTGTGTGTGCGCGGCTGCGTGTGTGTGTGTGTGCCTATGTGAATGAATTTGTATGAAAGAATCATTTGGATTTTTAGGGAAAGTCCATGCTTTAATTTGAAAACGCTTCGGAATGTCTTTCAGCATACACGAGAAGGCTCGATGAGAAAGGTTTTGATTTTAATCGTCAAAACTGCAAGATTTCCATTAGGTGTCATTTTGACAAAACAAGAGTTTTAAACCTTCGTCAAAATAGGAGTCGAGATCTATACGTTGCTTTCGTAACTCAAATAATGGGCAACTTCTAGAGTCTCTTTAACCCTATGCACAACGGTTTAATAAAACGCCATTTATTTATAAAATCATTTTTGTGATGTTTGAAAACGATTTTTCCTTTGCCTTCTTGTCAAATAGGGAATCGACATTCATTAGCATTTCCAATTTTTTGGCCTCGTGACTCTAATAACCTAGTTTTGCTTGATTTTATGAAAATCTTATCGTTTAGCTTTGAAATCATTTTTTCGTGTCACAAAATCCAATCAAGCATAAACAACGCGTCGGGGCTATTCATGGGCATGTAAGCCATCAAAATAAAACCCCAAACGCCCACAATCACAAGTTTCACTATTTTGGGGCCTTAAGCACGATTATCGCCTTGGCGTCGTCTTAAGGCCCGACGATTTACATATTTACAATAACGGATGCATCCAACCGATTACATATATTCAAAAATGTCCATCAATCGGATTTGGACCACGGGGTCCGCATTCCTAGGCTCCACATCCGAACTTATTGCACAACCACCAAAATGGATATAACGAAAATAAACAACAACGGGATGCCTAACACTCTAGGATATCTTACAATGACGATCGAAATACACTATGAATGATACCATACCATCATAGCTAAGAGTTGCACCAAACGGATATCATCGGGCTATTAGGGGGGAATTTCATTCCGATGAGACCCTCACTAATAGTCCCTAACCCATGGCTTCACAATAACATATAAGAAAAACTACGTTTAAGGTGATTCGGATGACCAAAAGATTAACAAAACGGTATAACAAAATGCTAAGAACAAAGGGTTTTTCACCTTGCAAGTAATCCCCACAATATGTATGAATTTGTGTATTGAGTAAAGTTAGAGAATATGGAATATAATCTCACAAATTTGGTACAATTCCCTCACTCTTTTTTCACTCTTTTTCTCTCCTAATTGCTCTTGTTTTGCTGCTGTTTTTCTGTTCCTACCGAGCTGCTGCTGCTGCTGACTGCTTCTCTTTCCTTCTCTCCTTCTCTTCCTGTATGCGAACTGGCCTAATAAAGCACTGCCACGGGCAGCCGCAGATCTATCTGCGGCTGGCCGCAGATACATCTGCGGCTGGCCCTTGATTCTCCCCCCAGCCGCGCTCGAGTCCCGTGCGCTTCGAGTCCCGTGCTGCCTCGAGTTCCGTCCTTGGCCGCGAATTGATCTGCGGCTAACTGTGCTGATTTTCTCGTTTTCCGTGCCTCGTCTCGATTTTCGTGTCGTACCGTTGGTTTCCGCTGACGGGTTTGCGCTCGGCAGTCCGGAACCCGTGATCAGTAACTGACCCTCGACATTCGCTTGTTGTCGTGTCGGCTTCAATATCATCCCGTCGTGGTGGTTTTGAGGGTTCGTCCTTATGTCCACCCTTTATTCTCGTGTGTCGGGTCAATTGACGATTTTGCCCTCCTGTCAGGGTTAGTATAGTAAATGCAAAAATCGGGTGTCTACATATATAGTACAAAAGTCCTATTTATAAGATGTTATAATGTCCGATTTATTTCTCTTATAAAGTAGAAAATATATTTTTATAAGCAGTTACTATGTTCGATTTTTTTTCAAATAGTTAGTAAGAATATTCATTTATAAGCAGTTATAATGCTGAAATTATCTCAAATATAATAGCCAAATATTCATTTTATAAGCAGTTATAATGCCCGATTTATTTCAAACATAATAAACGAATATTCATTTTACAAGCAGTTATAATGCTCAATTTATTTTAAATATAGTTGATGAATATTCATTTTATAAGCAGTTATAATGTTGAAATTATTTCATGTATAGTAGAAGGAGTTTTATTTATAAGGAGTTATAATACTCGAAATAAAAACTTAAAAGAGTTATTCGTTAAATGTTTAACTAGTTATGTACATCGATAATCGTGTAGGATTTACGACGAACATTTAGACGTTATATTAACTGTAAAAGATATACGAGGCAAATTTTCTAACTTCATTTGATTTTCGTATTGAATGCAAGTATTCTAACTCTTATGTGTTATTTTTATAAGTTATATATATGTGGTGTATACGCTTTGTGTGACAACGTGATATAAACTGTTGAATGAAAAGTTATTTGTAATATCAAATTGATATATGTGATATGTCAAGGCATGTTAAAGTTTATATGAAAGCATAAATTGTTTATGTGTTATTGGTTAGACTTGCTGAGTCGTAGTGCTCATTTTTGCAAATAAAACTTTAATTGTAGTTATGAAAAATGATAAGAAGATCATGAATTTAAAGAAGAAGCGTAGACTAGGTTTCATGTTTTATTTACTTGTATTTGTATGAAGTGATAATGACTGTTGTAATACGAACAACCAAACCATGTAACCGAATATTATAAAATGATATTGTTATTATTATCAGAATGGTGTTATGTATTTAATTTGATATAACTTAGAATTGTTAAAGATCTATTAATCTGAATGAGGGTACTAGTAATATGGATTGATCATGTTATGCCGATACTCTGAACTTCAGATAGATAGTAAAACATTAATACAATGTTGATAAAGAACTATAAATCTGAATGAGGATATTGAATAACATTGTGAGGACTGTAAGACTAGAGATCTAGCATCGATGAAGAAACCAAATTCATCGCAAGGTTCCTCTGTTCCAAGTACATCTGTGTTATTAATATTGTGAAATTCACATAAACAAGAAATATCGATATGAAGAGATATATCTATAAGGATATATGTCTAAGTGAGGGTATTGAATAATACTGGGAGTTCTGTAAGCACTAAGGTTACACTAATGAGCGCCGGTAAGATGCCAAAATTATCGGAATGCGCCCCTCTGTTGCCAAGAACAATCTTTGTTATTAATACTGTGAAACTTAGATATGTAAAATTATAGAATGTCTGAATCTTAAGGTTAAAATTTGACCAATATGTATGTATATATATATATATATGTATATGTATATATATGGTGTTATCTATATATACGAATGAACTACAAGTTGATACTTGTAGAAAGAATGAGATTGAGATCAAGTTAAGATCTAGGGATGAAGTTAAGGAAATTTATATTTTTATAGTCTGTAATAGACTAATTCAACCAATATGATTATGGGATCATTGGTTAAGTTACGAAAGATGTTGAGTTAACGTTGACCTGTATTCGGGCGGCGATCGTCCGAATTTGGGGGCTTTACAATTGGTATCAAAGCAATAAGTTATAGTTTCAAGGTAACGAGTACCTTGGAGTATAATCTGATGGATTAAGAATTAATGGACTTGTGAAGAGTTCGTAGATAAATAAAATATATGAATAAATCTTATTAAATCTTAATACATAAAAACATTATGTGAAAGAAATATACTGATTAAAGAGTAACGCTGAAATAAATCAAGTGTTATCTAATTAAGTTATTTGTTTGGAATTATGTTTAAATTATATTATTTTGCATAAAACCTGAGTAAGTAGACGAGTAAACTCATAGAAAAATGCTAGTAATATGGATTAAATAAATTCATAAGATAATTAAGAAATGAGTAGGGATTTCAATTAAAAACCCATGATAGTATCTGAGATGAAAAACTATTGTATAGGCAGGGGGAATAATTGAACGACTCTCTTGTATGGGCAGGAGTTTAATATGCGTTAGGGAACTGATCTAACTCACTGAAGGCACAGTTGTGTAATGTTGAGGTATCGTAAAGTCGGTTGTTTGTCTAAATCTATGCTAGCAAAATATGCAAGTATACGTAGTCCACAAGTAATATAATGATAAGAGAGTGTCGAACCCACAGAGAATTATTTAATAATAATTACCAAATACTAACTCATAATCAAATTAATTTTATTTAAACAATTCGATAAAAGATTTTGAATTTTGAAATAAAGTACTAAACTAACTAATTACTAACTACCAAGAATTGAATTCAGATAAAAAGGCTTAAGATTACAATTTCCCTTAATGTTTCACTTGAATTAATACACTTCCTGTTAAGTTATATTAATTATTCCGGATTGTTAATCAAGAACTCATCAATATTTATAACCATCTCTTGATGTATCATAAACGAATCAACTTAAATCTACAAAAGATAAAATTAAGATGAACACCCTAGTTAACTAATTCACTATATCTCTATGTGAATTACAATTAAAAGGATTTAAAGCTCAGGTTCTCTTTCAGATTACATGCAGTGTATAGGTATATCTCTATCCTAGACACAAATTATGAATTACATCACTATGCAGAAAACACAATCACATGCTATTATGATTAGGTCTAAATCTATAATCCATCTCTCGAGTTCATATAGATTACCACGGTAATTGTTGATCAGACAATTAAGCAATTAATCACAAATCATAATAGACAATCTGATAATAATCAACAATAATTAACAAGGAAGCATATCAATAAAAGCTACGCAATAAGTTCCATTGTAATCTTAAAAAGAAATTAGTTCATAATTGAATTAAAATCCATAATCCATAATTGAAATAGCATTCAAGAATACAAAATAAGAGGTAGAGAAGAGAATAGAATCTGTAGACGCAATCCTTGAGTCTCTCCTTCAGCTCCTTAATTGAATCATTCGTGCTCTTGCAATTGCTTCAAGCCTTACTCTCCTTTCTTAATTCTAAGGTTAGCAAAAAGTAACAAGATCTCCCCTATTTTATGCTTCATATCATGTATTTATAGGTTCTAGTTAAAAACCTAAACCAATTAGAAGTTACAATCCTCGTTCCATTCAATGCGGGTTAAAAATAAGCTTTTTAAAAACCCGACCCAGCGCGGCCGCGCCTATATTTGGCCTAGGAAGCAGCGCGCCCGCGCCCAAGTGCCATAAATCAAGTTTTTCACTCTGCAGACCAGCGCGGCCGCACCCAAAATACACTAGGAATCGGCGCGCCCGCGCCCGACAAAATTCTACTGCAGCATCTGTTGGAAAAAGGGTCATAACTTTTGATCCGGGCGGAGTTACAGGGCCTGCTACCTATCAAATTGAAGCTCTCGACGAGATCTACAACTTTAATTCTTTGAGAATTGAGAGATTCAGATTGGATCAAAGTCGAAATTGGGATTGAAGTGAGTGATATGTAAATGGCAACTCCAAACTTTGAGGTTCAACGTCCGTTGGTAAAACGATAATTACTTTCTCATCCGAACTCCGATTGTGATGATTTAAGATGTTCTGGAAACTAAGGAGTAGCTTTACAATACAATCTAAGTTCTAAACCAATAACATGCATCCAACCTAGTGTTAAAAGCCCTTCCTTTTTTGCGTCTACTTGCTTATTGTACTCCAAAAGATGTTCGAATCGCGTTTCCTTGCTTCTTCCTACAAAATAACATAAAAACACTATAAATACTTAATACTAACTTAAAATACTTAAGAACTCACAAATTATTAAGCCAAACATACTCAATTCGTAGGTGTAAAACCCCCTCATCAAATACCCCCAAACTTAAATCTTTGC
This sequence comes from Aralia elata, assembly GCA_034770075.1. Classification (NCBI taxonomy): domain Eukaryota; kingdom Viridiplantae; phylum Streptophyta; class Magnoliopsida; order Apiales; family Araliaceae; genus Aralia; species Aralia elata. The sequence goes on along the minus strand of JAVJAP010000243.1, from coordinate 721,952 downwards.
TTGTCCTCAAGCAAACACTAAGAACAACAACTATAACAACTAATTCTAAATAACAACTCACACGACTCGAGTAATGAATCAATACAAATTTGCATAATAGCCTCAAAGATTTCTTCTAATGTTAACTCAAGAAAAAAAAATTCCGAAAACAAGCAAAGCCTAAAATTTCAACCTAATTATCAGTTCCACAACTACTCATGATCCTTTAAGTGCGTGTGTGTGCATCCAAATGTTCAAACTGTTAGGTTTGTATATAACACAAGCATGCAATCAAATTACATAAATAAAGCGAAAGCGTGATAAAACGGATTTTAAAATTTTCATACAAATCATCACCATGATCTATCCTTGTGTTCAATTATCAATTAAACGAAAGAGAAAGAGAATAAGAATTATACACTCGTAGATCAAAGCTTCCTCGGGTACAAGTTCAACTCCTAGTCCTTCGTGTTCTCCTCGAATTCTACCGATGAGATTCCTTCCTTTGATCAACGTTAGTCACCCAAGTGTTTGGCCTCTAGAGGTGATCCACCAAGGAAGAATAGGTATTCAAGAAGTTGGGTATTGGCAAAACTCTAGTTTCTATCTCTATAGAAATTGCAAGTACTCTCCACAATCTAATGCAAGAGTGTGTAACCCTAATCTATGATAAGACTCCTCTTATTTATAGATGTAGGAATAACCCTTCCCTAAACTATTTAGGATTAGGGTTTCTATTATAATTAAACTCCTTTAATTAATTATGCTCCTAATCTAATTAGGAATTCATGGGAGAGTACTTCTATTAATTAATTCCCAATCCCTATTAGGAATTAAATAATAGTAATAGTAATAGTAATAATAAGACTCCTCTTATTAATTTATATTTAATATTTCTAAAATATTAAATAATAAATATTAAGCTATTTAATTTATTCTATCTCCATAGATTAAATTAAATACACTTAACTTATTATTACGATTATGCCATTTACTTCTTAAATAAATATTTTTCTTTTGCGGTGTGACCCTTTAGGTTCTCCATATTAAACCGGTTGTGAATAAATCAATTAGAACAATTCTAATTTTATTTAAATAAATAAATTAAACTATTTAATTCATTTAAATAAATAATATTTATTCTACAATAAGGGTAAGCCCCCTTAGCGATCAACGACTTTCCAGATAATATAGATTTCAATATTAATCACAAAAGAACCTTTGAGTGAATAGTTACCGTACAATTCAATCCTTCTACCATACAATGTCCCAATTAAATATAAGACATGGATTTACTGTCAAGTCTTATTTTATTTAATTATATGTATTTCGATTCTCAAATGCACAACTCTAAATAATGCAAATTAGAAACTCCTTTCTAATTTCATTCTGCCTTGGCCAAAAACTACTGAGTTGTCATTTATCGAATCACATAGGACATTCACATCTTTTACTAGACGTGGTAGATTCTTTGTTGATCATTCACCTATCTCCATGTACAACTTATTATACTCAATCATACCCTTTGATATACCCTAAAGGTCTTAAGGGACATGTAAAAGTATAACTCATACACAAGATACTATGATGATCTCAAGTCCAAGGATCACTTGTACTACTATCACTATAGGAATTCCTATTGACAGGCGAGTAAAACTCCATTAGGTATTCCTTAGCGAGCCACGTTCAGTAAACTTATTCTCCAATAAGCACCTACATACTTGCTTTAGTGTCTCCACACAAATGATTATGAGATTAATCATCCTCTTCTTAAGAGCAAGCAACGTATGTACTAATCTATCCGGATTCACTAATCCCCTATTTAGTAATCCAACGATTAGGAACGATTTTAGTTTGTGAGCTATCTAGAATTTAGATTTCATTAGCATGATCACCATCATGATTCTAAAAGCATTGCTCAAAACTATGGGTTTATCATGTGACAACCCAGATTTTCAGAAATTATTAAATAAGAATTTAATAAATAAAATTCTTACTATGTGACGTTTTGAGTTTTGAGTATGTGATATATATTTTGTGAATTTCGTAAATGGATAAAATATTTATTGAGTAGAATAAATATTTAATGTGTTACGATTGTGAACATATTTAATGTGTTCGATTAATGTGTTTAGTGGTTGTAACGAATGCAATTTTTGTGAATGAACAAAAATATTTATTAAGTTATATAAATATTTTTTGTTAATTTATTTGTTGAGTAAAATAATAATTTATTAAGTTATTGTGGAATAGTTCATGTTGAGTTTAATTGTGTTAATTATTATTTGAATATGATTTGATGTGTTTATTCTAATTTAATTTAATGATTAAATTAGATGATGAAAAGATTTATTTGAATAATATAATTCATTTGGTGTATTGTTATAATAATTTATTATAATAAATGAGAAAGTGGTTAATTCAGTTTTACCAAACAAGGCCCTATGACCTTTGTTTGGAAATAATGGGTTATTTTACTTTTTGTTTTACCAAACAAGGCCTTAAGACCTTTAGTTAGAATAATAGATTATTTTAATTTGGTATTTGCCAAACAAGCCTTAGAGGCTTTTGAATTGTGTAACTGATGGATTAAGTATGAGAATACGTTATTATCAGTTTTTATTTTTTTTAAAAAGCTTATCAGTTGTTAAAGAAAAGAAAACACAGAGTTAAAAAAAAGAGAAGAAAAGAAAACAGAGCTTGAGAGTTCAGAGATAAGAGAGAGCAAAGGTAGAGAGGAATTGAGAAAGAGCTTGTGATTGTAGAGAATTCACCAAGTTCTTAAAACAAGAGAAGGTATAATTCTTTTTCCTCTTTGTTTTACTCTACTGTATATAGTTTTAGTTCCTGTATGTGAATTCAATTGCTAAAATATATGAATTATTTGATATAATTGTTAGTAATCATGAATTAGATGATTATATGATGATCATAAGTTAATTTTAAGGTTTTAAACCATGAAAACATGCTTTGGAGTAGAGTTTGTAATTTTTACAGAGTTTATTTCATGTATGGTATATATGTATGAAATTGGTATTCAAATTGGTTGTTAATTGGTAAAATTGATGTTTGACTATGATAATATGATGAAAAATGAAAAGAATGTAATTAGAATGGTTTTAATTGGTTGAAAGATGAAGTTACAGTGTTTAATTTCATGAAAATGGCCAAAACTTGAATAAATTGTTTAACAGTGAAATTCTTAGGTTTAAATTGGTTGTTTATGTGTTAGAATGATTAAAATGTTTAGAAACTATGTTGGGTAAATGTTTTGTATCATATATGATGTCTGGGTATGTTTAAATTGTATATTGGATGGTAGAATTCGGAAAATTTGGCCAAATTTGGCCTAAGTTTTCACTGGTTCGCGAACTGTAGGAGATGACTGTCGAGTCTCTCGCCCCGGCGAGAGAAATAAGCTGGAAGATTCGCCCCGGCGACATTTTTGAACTGTGTTTGTCGCCCCGGCGACGGTTTTGTTAAGCATTTTCTCGCCCCGGCGAGAATTGCAGAAATGGAAAATGTTTTTTTTTCCTATTTTTAATTCTTTTCTTTTTGGTTATCATATGTTACCCTAAACAAGAATTACTTATAACCATTACGCGTCTAATGTAGAACAAAGTTTAAAACTTAGCCAGTAGTTAAGTGTCGATTAAAGCGAGACGCAATAAATGAAGGTTTACAAGGAGCCCTAATGGAACTTAATTCCTAACTTAGGAATTGTAAAGAGAATAAAGTAAAGGATTTTGAAATGTTAAGTAGAATTAATTCTACGTGTTTTTACGTGGCTAATAAATGATGTGCATGATTATATATATCGTGTAGGATACATGAAGTACAGATAAACATAAGCTGGTTATGGTAATTGATAATCTACAAACCAGACAAGTCTTTCAGTTCCTATTTGTTATGTGTATTAATTGATTAACTGTTTTAATCATATGATGTATAAAGCATGATGTATTTTATTTATGTTGCAAGTATGAACGACAAAGTCAAAATATGACTACGTTCGTTGAGTAAAGAATGTTGATTGAGTTATGGAACTCAATATCTAATTGTTAAGTGGTGATCGTTATGCATGATATGTTGAGTCAAATGATTATGATTTAAATGTTGAGCATGTTATCTACATGTTATATGATGCATGCAAACTGTTAGATTTTGCTGAGCCATTGAGCTCATTCTTGCAAATAACCATTTTTGCAGGTTAAAGATACAAGGTAAATTGAATGGCATGATTCAGATGTAAAGCATGCAGATTGATTCTTTTAATTTAAATTAATTTTTTTTGAACCATGATTAAGGTTCTGAGTGATGTATTTGAGAATGTATTAAATTGTAATAGATGTGGAGTTGTTAAATTTGTACTAAGTTGTAATTTAATTTTATCCGATGTATAAAGGGTATTGATTCTAGAAATAAGTTTTATTTTATTATAACTCTGATAAAGCGAATCAAATATGTTTCTAGTAATGTAAATGATTAAGGTTTTGATTCAGGGAAGGTAAAGAAAGATTATTGAAAAGTTTCTTTTTATTCCGCGTTTTATTGAGTTTATTATCGATTAATGATATAAAGTTAGAATATAGATGTATTGTTAACGACCGATGTGAAGAGTTGGTTTGTTCAGAATTTTGGGGTCGTTACATATCACATTTAAATCTTTGCTTGTCCTCAAGCAAAACAAACCTAAACTATATACTTCAAGCACTTGTAATACAACCTAACTTGAGCAATGAATTAATAAGCCGACAATGGTCTCAAAGGCATCAACACATGGAACTCAAGAGAACAAACAAAACGTTGTAAGTCTAAAATTTCAATTAGCTAGTCACACTTTGCTTAAGGCCCCTTCCGTGTGTGTGTGAGTACCCAATAACACTAAATCACGTGTAGCTCGAATGAACTATGTAACCACATTACCTTATGAAATAATCAAAATAAAACCCAAAACAACATGCTTAACACATCACTCATTACAAAGATGTACAAATCACAATTCCAAAAATTTTGAGAACCAAGGGCTCTAGGTGAGTGCATTTTATGCTCCATCTCAATCCTTAAGCACGCTCATATGGGCGAGTGCGTTTTACGCTCAACCTCAACCCCATGCAAAATTTGCAATAAACAATTTTCTTTCTTTATTCACAGTTATAAGAGAGTGCGTTTTACGCTCTATCTCCCCTACGCATGTGTCCATGAGTGAGTGCGTTTTACGCTCCATCTCAACTCACCACATGACCATCAATTCAAGTATAACAAATTTAGACACCTTGCTTCGAGTGATGTTTAAACGAGTTCTAGAGTTTATAGAAATCTCCGATAAGCATTCGGCCATAATAGCCATCCAAAGCATACAACTAGCTTAATACTCATGGGTAAGTGCATAAAAGTGAAATGAGGCATAAGCAAAATAATAACCGATGAACGATAAGCACAAAGACTAAGCAACAATTGTCAATATCTCATGAGTTAGGCTCTCTTCAAACAAGCTATTATCATTGACCATGGATTATGGTTCAAATCAAATTAAAACAATGCTCAAGGGACACATCCTAAAAATAAATGAATTTTTTTTTTGAACAAAAATACATAACTTAAATCACATAAAAACTAAATTAAAAATACACAAATACGAAGTACTACCCCTAAACTTAAACTTGACATTGTCCTCAATGTCTGATATAGGAAAAATTAAAATAGAAGACTTCCCTAAAACCGTGTCAAGCGCCATTGATATCATCTTTCAATACCTCGAAGTTGGGAGCGTACCTGAAAGCAAATGACTAAAGAAATTAAAATGCAATTAAACCACTAAAATGCAATCAAACAAAAATAAAAGCAAAACAGTAAACTTGGGTTGCCTCCCAAGAAGCGCTTGGTTTAAAGTCGTTAGCCCGACTCCTTTATTTCCCATCAATCCGGCTCAATCGCAAAATTGACCATTGCATGCCGCCTCGTTGTTCTTTCTTTGATTTGCATGGCATGCATGCTTGGTTGGTGACCTTCAAACTTCGTTTCAACCGATGGCAAGAAGAAGCTTTCCTCATCCGCATCATCAATTATTACACTTGTGTCAAGATCGACATGAAGATCTTCTTCATGAACCAATAGGTGTTCGATGGGTTTGAAAACCTCGAATGTGACTTCTTGGTCTTCAATTTCCTTTTCATGATCCCCATTCATGCTCCTCGTCTCATCAACCTCAGAATCATCATCCACAACAGGATGTTCACTCTCAAAATTTTCACTAATAGCTTCGTGCGACTTCGTGCCATTTCCTTGATCATTCACCAAGCACTCCTCTTCACCTTCCTCTATGGGGTTGATCTATGTATCGCTAGATAAGGTGCTTTGCGGGTGAATAATGTAAGAATTGGCAACATAGTTCATGATGTTCTGCACTGAAGCTTGTATATTTGCCATCCTAACCTCATTTTGAGAGATATGAGCCATGAGCTCCTCCCTCCTTCTTTCCGCTTTATCACAACTATGCGAATTCACCATACATTGCTCTTCACCTTCCTCTATAGGGTTAATCTGTGTAATACAAGGTAAGGTGCTCTGCGGGTGAATAAGCACTGCCTCGACAAGTTGTGCCATTTGGTTCTCGAGGTTTCGTAACAATTCTTGTTTCTCAATGAACATGGGAAGAATCTCCTCCACATTAGATGTATCCTCATGGTGTGGTGGAGGTTGGAATGAAAATTCTGAATGGTATGAGAGACTTGGATCAAAGCATTGATCTTGACTGTTGTCCCAAGAAAAGCTTGGATGATCTTGCCAACCCGGTTGATAGTAGTTTGGGTAGTAGTCAGCTTGATTCTGACTGTAAGCATTTTGAGTGGACTGACCTTTAAGAGTGTCAACAGCCCTTGAAAGCATTGCAATTTGTTCTTGCAATTGCTCAAGAAGTTTTGACGAACTTGGTTGCGTCGTCCCTTCATAATCCCATTGATAGTTATGCTCATCCATTAACTGAAAACAAAATCAAAACAAAACAAAATAAATAATAAGCAAATTATTTACAAGTCTAAATTAAAACCAATTCGATTGTTATTAATATCGGAAAGACACTAGAAGAACAATTCCCCGGCAACGGCGCCAAAAACTTGTTGGTCGATTTCGCAACCGAAAAATATGCGCAAGTATACGCGGTCAACAAGTAATAAAGTGATAAGAGAGTTGTCAAACTCACAGGGAATTGTTCTAGTGTATCCCAAGTACCAACTATATATCGTCTCGATTTTAATTAGACAAATGATGATTTGATATTTTTGTTGTTGGTAGTGACTAAGATAATCATAATCAAGTAAAAGATAATGAAATCTAATATTAACAAGTCTAAGATTGCAATTTCCCCCAACACTTCGTTTGAATCATCTAACTCTCTCTTTTCAATCAGTTATATCATACGAATTGACAACCGAGAAATCAAAACTACATAAGAGCCTCTGTCGATGGTCAATCACGAATCTTCCTAAGCGGTGCATAGGTATATGTCTATCCTATACACTATCAAGAGACTAATTTCGGGAATGATTAATAGACACGTGTCACCAAATCTAATTAATCGTCCCCTCAATTACCAACTTTCACATCGGAAGTCATTAAGACTAGATTCTCAATTGGTTGCATGCGGTAATTAGGTATATATCTATCCCAACTACTATCAAGATACCTATTATTGCAGATAATTAATAAGACACACGTCACTTAATCCGATTAATAACCCACAACAATCTATACTCTCACATGTTATCATAACTAGGTCTTAACCTATAATCCGTTCGTCAAGTTCATATAGGTTCCCAAGGTAATTACGGGCCAAGCAATTAATCAAGAAAGCAAAGGCTATGATAATCAATTCACAAATGAATAACTAATATCAAAGAGAGAGAATTCAATTCAACTATGTGTTGGGTTCCATTGAAATCTTAGAATGCAAGCTTTAGTTCATGGTAGCTAAGTAAAACATCAAACACATGGTGTTCATCATAAAATAGAATTACAAATTCAAAAGAAAGTAAGAGATGATAAAACCCATTTAAAAGATAATCATGTGTTGCTTGCTTGGTTGATGTCAATCTCTAGCTTTTCCTCTTCATTTGGCATTCATTTCTCTTTTAGCTCCTTAGCTTGTTGCTGAAAATTTCCTTGAATTGCAGCCCTCAAGCTCTTCTTGATGAAGTATGTGCAGCCTTCCAAGGTCTAGATATGTCTTGACAATCCTTTCCTTCTTGGTTCTTTGGCTTGTGCTGAGTTTTTTCTTGTATTGCAGCACTTTTGCTCTCAAATTGATGTTTTAGTGTGGCCTCCCAATCCCTAGATATCAAATATGAAGCCCCAAAGAGATATTATATAGTGCCTCCATGAAAACCCCTAGCCAAACATCAGATTTTGGGTCAAAAGTGAGCTGGAATCGCACTAGGAGCTCAAAAGATCGCACTCAGCACGCCCGGATGTGCCCGCACGCCGCCCCCTGGCCATGCCACACGCCCATGGCACGCCCACGCTGCGCGCGCGCGCGCTGGCTGCCTGGTGCCAGGCGCCGCGCGCCCGCATCCATTTCCGCGCGCCCGCGCCGATTCCGCTGTAACCCGACTCAGCTTTGACCTCTGCTGGTAAAATGGCCATAACTTCTTCGTCCGAACTTGGATTTAGGCGTGTAAATAGGCTATGGAAAGCTGAGAAAGAGCTCTACAACTTTCATAACTGGAGCGTGAAAATAAAATGTCCGGAGAAATACTCAAATTGAGCCCGAAGCAACTGCTATATAAAATACATGCCAAATCCGATGGTAAAATAGTCATAACTCTCTCATACGAACTTCAAATTGGATGATTCAAGATGCTCTGGAAAGCTAAGACAAATATCTACAACTTTCATTCTTTGAGTTTTGAGAGATTCGGATTGGATCATGGGTGAAATTTGGAAACAAGCAGCTACAGTACCGAAAAGCAAGTTATGGGTATTGATTCCAAGGAGCTTTTATTTCAATTCCTACAAAACAAAATAAAAATACATAAAAGCATAAAAAAACATATAAAACTAATACAAAGCTACATTACATAATAATAAGATAAAAACACATAAAACCAACCGAAATGACTTAGGATTTACAAATTATCAAGCTCAAAAGCACTTATTTTGTGTATATAAAATACACTCATCAAACGTATGTACTAATCTATCCGGATTCACTAATCCCCTATTTAGTAATCCAACGATTAGGAACGATTTTAGTTTGTGAGCTATCTAGAATTTAGATCTCATTAGCATGATCACCATCATGATTCTAAAAGCATTGCTCAAAACTATGGGTTTATCACATTTAATATAACAGCACCATGTAGATAATATAAAATGCCTTTTAAGAAAATTAATTCTTTTATTAATAAATGAATAAGATTAGAAAGTATATGCTACATCATATCAAATGTTATTGGCTTGTGTGCATACTACTTTCAATCTCCCACTTGCACTAAAGTCAATCGCCATGGTATCTAATACCCATCTTCTCTAAGTGACGATCAAACTGTTGTTGTGTTAAAGCTTTAGTAAATGGATCTGCAATGTTGTCTTTAGAATCCACACGCTCCAGGGTGACATCTCCTCTTTCAATGATCTCTCTAATCAAATGAAACCGCCGCAATACGTGTTTGGATTTCTGATGAGACCTGGGTTCCTTAGCCTGCGCAACAGCTCCGTTGTTGTCACAGAATAAAGGTACAACTCCTCTAATTCTAGGAGCCACTCCAAGTTTAGTTATGAACTTCTTCATCCAAACAGCTTCCTTTGCAGCTTCACTTGCAGCTATGTACTCTGCCTCTATCACTGAATCAGCAATTATTTGCTGCTTGGAACTCTTCCAACTCACTGCGCCACCGTTTAAGGTAAACACATACCCTGAAACGGATTTACTGTCATATTGGTTTGTTTGAAAACTTGAGTCTGTATAGCCCTCTAGTTTCAATTCAGACCCACCGTAGAAAAGAAATACATCCTTAGTTCTTCTCAAGTACTTTAAGATGTTTTTCACTGCCTTCCAGTGCTCTTCTCCTGGATTTGACTGATATCTGCTCATTACACTAAGTGCATGAGCGACATCTGGTCTAGTACATATCATACCGTACATGATAGATCCTATTGTGGAAGCATAAGGAATCTTACTCATACGGTCTCTCTCCTCAGGTGTCTTTGGGGCCTATTTCTTGGAGAGATGTATTCTATGGCTCATCGGCATGAGACCTCTCTTGGAATCTTCCATGCTAAACTTCTTTAGCATCGAGTCAATGTACTTTCCTTGGGTCAAGCCCAGCATCCTTTTAGATCTATCTCTATAGATCTTTATCCCCAAAATATAGGATGCCTCACCCAAGTCCTTCATGGAGAAGTGCTTAGATAACCATATTTTGATCGACTGTAGCATAGGAACATCATTCCCTATCAGTAATATATTATCAACATATAATACAAGGAATAAAACAGTGCTCCCACTAACCTTCTTATACACACAAGGTTCATCCTCATTTTTGATAAAATCAAACCTTTTGATTACCTCATCAAAACGGATGTTCCATCTTCGAGAAGCTTGCATCAATCCATAAATGGATCGTTGTAGCTTACAGACTTGGTTTATTCCAACTGTTGAAACAAAACCCTCTGGTTGTATCATATATACATTCTCCTCAAGCTCTTCATTGAGGAAGGTCGTTTTCACGTCCATTTGCTAGATCTCGTATTCATAATAAGCTGCAATTGCAAGCAAAATCCTAATGGACTTAAGCATAGCTATTGGTGAGAAGGTTTCATCATAGTCAACTCCTTGTCTTTGTTTGAAACCTTTTGCAACCAGTCGGGTCTTATAGGTCTCTACCTTGCCATCTGCTCCAGTCTTTCTCTTAAAGACCCATTTACACCCAATAGGCTTAATGCCCTCAGGTGGTGAAACCAAAGTCCATACTTGGTTTTCATACATGGAGTCCATCTCGGATTTCATGGCTTCTAGCCATTTCTCTGAGTCTTCCCTACTCATAGCCTCTTCGTAAGTCAATGGATCATCATCATCTATGATGCATACCTCATCATCATCCTCTATGATGAATCCATACCTATCAGGTATCTTCGGTACTCTTCCAGATTTACGAATAGGTAGTGGTACAGTAGGTTCTTCTACTTGGTCAGGTACCTGACTTTGATCCGTAGTATTTTGTGGTTCTTGAACTTCTTCAAGATATATCTTACTCCCACTGACCCCTTCAAGGATAAACTCCTTTTCTAAGAAGGCAGCGTGTTTCGCAACAAACACCTTTTGATCAGTAGGATGATAGAAATAATATCCTAAACTTTCTTTAGGATATCCCACAAATCTACACTTGTCGGATCTAGTCTTCAGCTTATCATGCTCAAACCTTTTGACATAAGCTGGACAACCCCAAGTCTTAACATGGTTAAGACTAGGTTTCCTCCCTGTCCATATCTCATATGGGGTCTTTGGGACAGATTTGGTAGGTACCTTGTTAAGCAGGTATGCAGCCGTTTCTAAGGCATAACCCCAGAAGGATACTGGAAGGTCGGTAAAGCTCATCATGGATCGAACCATGTCCAACAATGTTCGATTTCTCCTTTCAGATACACCATTCAACTGTGGCGTCCCTGGTGGAGTCCATTGTGAGATTATACCATTTTCTTTGAAACAACTTAGAAACTCATTGGTCAAGTATTCACCTCCTCGATCCGATCGAAGAATCTTGATACTCTTACCAGTTTGCTTCTCTACTTCATTTCTGAATTCTTTGAACTTTTCAAACGATTCAGATTTGTATTTCATTAAATACACATATCCAAATCTAGAATGATCATCAGTGAAAGTAATAAAATAAGAATACCCTCCTCGTGTATTCGTTGTCATAGGTTTACATACGTCTGTGTGTACCAACGCTAACAACTCTGTAACTCTTTCTCCTTTTTCACTAAAAGGAGATTTAGTCATCTTACCCATGAGACAAGATTCACAAGTTGGATATGATTCGTAATCAGATAGCTCTAAAAGCCCATCTTTATGCAACTTGGTTAATCTTGTTTCATTGATATGACCGAGTCTACAGTGCCACATAAAGGTATAATTAACATCATCTCTTTTTCTTTTCTTAGTTTGTTCAATTTGAAGTATATTTTCATGCAAGTCAAGTATGTAAAGTCCATTCAGTAGATTGCCAACACCATATAAAATATTTTTATTATAAATAGAACAACTATTGTTCTTTATTATAATACCAAAACCATTAATATCCAATAAAAAAATTGAAATAATGTTTCTAATGAGTGTCGGAACATAATAACAATTATTTAAACTAATGAATTTGCCCGAAGGCAGTGCTAAACAATAAGTCCCTACAGCTAATGCAGCAACCTTTGCTCCATTTCCCACTCGTAGGACGACTTCATCCTTGTTCAGCTTTCTACTTCTGCTTAGTCCCTGCATATTATTACATATGTGAGAACTATAGCCGGTATCCAATACCCAAGTAGAATTTTGACTTTCAGAAAAATTAATTTCAATCATGAACAAACCTAGATCGGAAGTCGAAGCTTCTCCAAACTTCTTTTGGTCCGCAAGATACTCCTTGCAGTTCCTCTTCTAGTGTCCCGGCTTATTGCAATAGTAGCAAATTCCTTTACTATCTGGATCAGGTTTCTTTTTATCCTTTCTCTTCGCCTTGCCCTTAGCCTTCTTGTTTTTCTTGTTTTCAGAAGATACCTTAGGCCTCTTCCTTTTCTTGGAAGAGTCATCTACTAGTAAGACTTGGCTCTTGTTGGATGAGAAGTGACCTTTAGCAGTTTTCAACATGTTAAGTAACTCAAGCAAGCTGACATCCAACTTATTCATGTGAAAATTCACAACAAATTGTGAGAAGGTGTCCGGGAGTGACTGCAAGATCAAATCTTGGCTTAACTCCCCATCCATCACGAGCCCAAGTTGTCCAAGTTGTTCAATCAGATTGATCATCTTAAGGACATGAGTCTCAATAACAGTTCCCTCGGTTATACGAGATCGGAAGAGCTCCTTAGATATCTGATATCTAGCAGTCCTACTTTACTCACCATACAACTCTTTGAGGTGTAGCAATATAGTAGGAGCATCCATAATTTCATGCTGACGCTGAAGCTCGTTACTCATGGATGCGAGCATGACGCATTGAGCCAAGATTGCATCATCTGGCCACTTTCTGAAAGTAGCAATCTCTTCCTCAGAGGTTGTTTTTGCAACATTTGCAGGGACTGGCGAATTTAGGACATAAGAAATCTTTTCAGTAGTGAGAACAATTCTCAGATTCCTTAACCAGTCCGTGTAATTCGGTCCGGTCAGTTTGTTAGCATCAAGTATGCTACGCAGTGATAGTGAGTTTGACATTTTTAAATTTTGCATGTGAAATAGACAACATTTTAGCATACATTCATTTAATTAATTACCAAAATAAATTAAGTCTTTATTTTAAATTGGTATCTCTCACTTTTTCATCAAACTATATTACCCTCATTATATAGTTCGGCAAATCTAATTAAAGATTTGCTAGTGAGATTAAGGATCCCATTTCAAATGTATATAGCTTTGTGTGTGCACAATAAACTATATATAAATAAATAGGTAGACAACTATTGTCAATTACATCACTATGTAACTCCTTGTATTTTTCCTCTTAGATTATAATGGTCAAGTGTGTGCACATCCGAACTAAAATAATCTAAGTTAAGTCCAACCTAGCACTTCCATATATGTGAAGAGAAAAAGACCGCCCTTGTGTGTGCACAACAAAGCAGTAATGTTCAATTCCTTAATAAGCATCAAATGTGATAAAACAACATTTTAAATATTTAATACTCGCCTTGTGTGTACACAACAAACTCATATTAAATATTTAATACTCGATTGCTTTACCATGCTAGAAGGCGACGTTCGATATTCCTAATATCTTTGAACGCTTAGGACTTAATATTATTTCTTTGAGGGTTTATTATTATTAGTCTCATCTTGTTTAGCGCGTATGCACATATATATATAAAATACGCATCATATTATTTAACATGCGAAGCATGTTGTATAATATATAATATATATATATAGTAATCATGCACATATAGAATACTATATTCTGTTAGGTTTGTATATAGCGCGATCATGTAATCAAATTACATAAATAGTGCGGAAGCGCGATAAAATCAGATTTTTAAAATTTTATACAAACCATCACCAAGATCAATCTATGTGCTCAATTAACGATATAAACGAAAGAGAAAGAGAATAAGAATTATACCCTCGTAGAACGAAGCTTCCTCGGGTACAAGTTCAACTCCTAGTCCTTCGTGTTCTCCTCGAATGCTACGGTGTGATTCCTTCCTTTGATCAACGTCAGCCACCCAAGTGTTTGGCCTCTAGAGGTGATCCACCAAGGAAGAACAAGTATTCAAGAAGTTGGGTATTTGGCAAAACCCTAGTTTCTATCTCTATAGAAATTGCTCTCCACAATCTAATGCAAGAGTGTGTAACCCTAATCTATGATAAAGACCCCTCTTATTTATAGATGTAGGAATAACCCTTCCCTAAACAATTTAGGATTAGGGTTTGTATTATAATTAAACTCCTTTAATTAATAATGCTCCTAATCTAATTAGGAATTCATGGGAGAGTACTTCTATTAATTAATTCTCAATCCCTATTAGGAATTAAATAATAGTAATAGTAATAATAATAATAAGACTCCTCTTATTAATTTATATTTAATATTTCCAAAATATTAAATAATAAATATTAAGCTATTTAATTTATTCTATCTCCATAGATTAAATTAAATACACTTAACTTATTATTACCATTATGCCATTTACTTCTTAAATAAATATTTTCCTTTTGCGGTGTGACCCTTTAGGTTCTCCATATTAAACCGGTTGTGAATAAATCAATTAGAACAATTCTAATCTTATTTAAATAAATAAATTAAACTATTTAATTCATTTAAATAAATAACATTTATTTTACAATAAGGGTAAGCCCCCTTAGCGATCAACGACTTTCCAGATAATATAGATTTCAACATTAATCACAAAAGAACCTTTAAGTAGATAGTTACCGTACAATTCAATCCTTCTACCATACAATGTCCCAATTAAATATAAGACATGGATTTACTGTCAAGTCTTATTTTATTTAATTATATGTATTTCGATTCCCAAATGCATAACTCTAAATAATGCAAATTAGAAACTCCTTTCTAATCTCATTCTGCCTTGGCCAAGGACTACTGAGTTATCATTTATCGAATCACATAGGACATTCACATCTTTTACTAGACGAGGTAGATTCTTTGTTGATCATTCACCTATCTCCATGTACAACTAATTATACCCAATCATACCCTTTGATATACCCACAAGGTCTTAAGGGACATGTCAAAGTATAACTCATCATACACAAGATACTATGATGATCTCAAGTCCAAGGATCACTTGTTACTACTATCACTAGAGGAATTCCTATTGACAGGCGAGTAAAACTCCATTAGGTATTCCTTAGCGAGTCACGTTCAGTGAACTTATTCTCTAATAAGCACCTACATACTTGCTTTAGTGTCTCCACACAAATGATTATGAGATCAATCATCCTCTTCCTAAGAGCAAGCAACGTATGTACTAATCTATCCGGATTCACTAATCCCCAATTTAGTAATCCAACGATTAGGAACAATTTTAGTTTGTGAGCTATCTTGAATTTAGATCTCATTAGCATGATCACCATCATGATTCTAAAAGCATTGCTCAAAACTATGGGTTTATCACATTTAATATAACAGCACTATGTAGATAATATAAAATGCCTTTTAAGAAAATCAATTCCTTTATTAATAAATGAATAAGATTACAAAGTATACGCTACATCATATCAAATATGATTGGCTTGTGTGCATACTACTTTCATATTCTACTCGGATTGATTATGGACCTTTATTTTAGTTTGGTTCACTAGAGCCACCAAGAGAACCAAAAGGTCAAACCTAAGGTGCAAGAATAAAATTTAAATATAACTATTACATTTAAACCCGGGCTCCATCACAAACGGGTCTTCATGCGCTCCTTGCTCCTTTGTCTCCAATTCTTCAAAATTAATTCTAACTAGTCCTATTATAGAAACTATTTACAATAAATAGAAACCTTGATCAGCAGTCAAGGGGAAGTACATAGAAGGGAGATAGAATTTAGATTAAGAAAAATTAGAGAAGACGAGGTACGCATACCCCATTTATAAAAACCCATACATTCAAGCATCCTCTAAAATAAATCCAATCACACATTGGTTAATAGTCCATAATCAATCCCTATTTATTATCATACATATCTTTATATGTATCAATAAATAACATTCATCATATGAATAATAAAATCATTCCATATATGCATTGATATCAATTAATGGGCAAAAGTTTTGCTAATATTTAGTTTTGAAACAAAATAAACTCTTTTATTTTAATCAAAAACCAAATCCAAATTAAACTCCTTTAATTTTAGCAATCTGAAATCCTACTCCAGATAAACTAAACATCTTTATTTTAAAATTTTATCAATTAAATAAACCATTTATGTTAATTGAGAAAAATAAAAAAATTTCAAAGTCTGCACACTGGCGCGGCCGCGCTCCAAATTGAACTAGGAGCGACGCGGCCGCGCTGCACCCCCAGAAACGTTTTCTGAGTTAGGGCGCGGCCGCGCTCCAAAATGAACTGGTAGCGGCGCGGCCGCGCCGCGACGCAGATTCAGAAAAAATTTTCCAGCCCAAAAATCTGATCGTATCGCATATCAATTCATACATGGAATCATCAAAATCAATAATTAACACAAGGATTAGGCTCTGATACCACTGTTAGGTTTGTATACAACGCAAGCATGCAATCAAATTACATAAATAAAGCGGAAGCGTGATAAAACGAATTTTAAAATTTTCATACAAACCATCACCATGATCTATCCTTGTGTTCAATTATCAATTAAACGAAAGAGAAAGAGAATAAGAATTATACCCTCGTAGATCAAAGCTTTCTCGGGTACAAGTTCAACTCCTAGTCCTTCGTGTTCTCCTCGAATTCCACCGATGAGATTCCTTTCTTTGATCAACGTTAGCCACCCAAGTGTTTGGCCTCTAGAGGTGATCCACCAAGGAAGAATAGGTATTCAAGAAGTTGGGTATTGGCAAAATCCTAGTTTCTATCTTTATAGAAATTACAAGTACTCTCCACAATCTAATGCAAGAGTGTGTAACCCTAATCTATGATAAGACTCCTCTTATTTATAGATGTAGGAATAACCCTTCCCTAAACTATTTAGGATTAGGGTTTCTATTATAATTAAACTCCTTTAATTAATTATGCTCCTAATCCAATTAGGAATTCATGGGAGAGTACTTCTATTAATTAATTCCCAATCCCTATTAGGAATTAAATAATAGTAATAGTAATAATAATAATAAGACTCCTCTTATTAATTTATATTTAATATTTCCAAAATATTAAATAATAAATATTAAGCTTTTTAATTTATTCTATCTCCACAGATTAAATTAAATACACTTAACTTATTATTACAATTATGCCATTTACTTCTTAAATAAATATTTTTCTTTTGCGGTGTGACCCTTTAGGTTCTCCATATTAAACCGGTTGTGAATAAATCAATTAGAACAATTCTAATTTTATTTAAATAAATAAATTAAACTATTTAATTCATTTAAATAAATAATATTTATTCTACAATAAGGGTAAGTCCCCTTAGCGATCAACGACTTTCAAGATAATATAGATTTCAACATTAATCACAAAAGAACTTTTCAGTGAATAGTTACCGTGCAATTCAATCCTTCTACCATACAATGTCCCAATTAAATATAAGACATGGATTTACTGTCAAGTCTTATTTTATTTAATTATATGTATTTCGATTCTCAAATGCACAACTCTAAATAATGCAAATTAGAAACTCCTTTCTAATTTCATTCTGCCTTGGCCAAGGACTACTGAGTTGTCATTTATCGAATCACATAGGACATTCACATTTTTTACTAGACGTGGTAGATTCTTTGTTGATCATTCACTTATCTCCATGTACAACTTATTATACCCAATCATACCCTTTGATATACCCTAAAGGTCGTAAGGGACATATAAAAGTATAACTCATCATACACAAGATACTATGATGATCTCAAGTCCAAGGAGCACTTGTACTACTATCACTATCGGAATTCCTATTGACAGGCGAGTAAAACTCCATTAGGTATTCCTTAGCGAGTCACGTTCAGTGAACTTATTCTCCAATAAACACCTACATACTTGTTTTAGTGTCTCCACACAAATGATTATGAGATCAATCATCCTCTTCTTAAGAGCAAGCAACGTATGTACTAATCTATCTGGATTCACTAATCCCTTATTTAGTAATCCAACGATTAGGAACGATTTTAGTTTGTGAGCTATCTAGAATTTAGATCTCATTAGCATGATCACCATCATGATTCTAAAAGCATTGCTCAAAACTATGGGTTTATCACATTTAATATAACCGCACCATGTAGATAATATAAAATGCCTTTTAAGAAAATCAATTCTTTTATTAATAAATGAATAAGATTACAAAGTATATGCTACATCATATCAAATATGATTGGCTTGTGTGCATACTACTTTCACAAACTAGTCATGACTCACACTAGATCATATAATCAAATACTCATAAAAGATTTTCAAATCAACTCTAAAAATCTGCTTTCACATCAATCTCCGCTAATAAAGGCAAAACATAAAATTTAGATGATCAAAAGGATATTTCATACATTTAAGCACACTTGAACCCTTCCCAAGTATTTTAAAACACAATTTTTCTTTCCTTTTTTTTTCTTTTTAGTGGGTGCGTTTTACGCTCCATCTCACTTCTCATTGAACGAGTGCATTTTACGCTCCATCCCATTTTCTCTTGTACGAGTGCATTTTACGCTCCTTCTCGTGCTTGTGTTTATGGGTGAGTGCGTTTTACGCTCCATCTCAACCCACCACATGATTCATCATTCTAACTCAGGAAGGTTTCACAATTTTCAAAATTTTTAATAACCCAAGATTTCCCCCAAACTTATGTTAATGCCTAAATTTCACTTTGAATGATGCTCAAATAAGATTTTAAAGTTTCAATGATATCGTTCACAAGTATTCAACCAAATTTTTTTTCCTTAAGACACAACTAGCTAAACAGATGGATATGTGCTTTGAAGTTCAAAAAGATCACAAATAGTGTAAACCCAACTCATAAGTCAAAATATAAACTAAGCATGCTTCTTAACTTCACAAGAGTTACAAAAAAAAATTAACCCATTTTTTTCTTATCATTGGTCATAATCAAATTCAAATCAAAACATTGCTCACCTATCCTAAAAACATACTAACTAACATGCAACCTTAATAAACTAAAATAAATAACACAAAACAATACCACACCTCCAAACTTAAACCAGACATTGTCCTCAATGGCTAAAATAGAAAAAAATAAAGCAAAGGACTTCCCTGAAAATATAGCAATCTTCCTCCTTGTTTGATAAGTCTGAAGAATAGGCTAGGCACATCGGAATGAATAAGGCATTGCACTTGAATTGGACTCGAATGACCTGTAAACACATTAGAAGCAAATTTATTAACTACTATGAAACCTAATAAAATAAATAAAAACTAAAAATAAAAATTAAACTTTAAACTTTAAACTTGGATTTCCTCCCAAGAAGCGCTTGTTTTAAAGTCGTCAGCCCGACTTCACCATTTACTATCCAATTCCCCTTCGAAAATTGAGGAACCCTTCATCCATTAGACGCAATGTAACCTTTGACCGTTTTGCTGTAGTAGGGGCCATTGTTTCAAAGTCACCTAGTTTGCATTTTGTAGATAGGTTCCTAATTACGACTGTCAAATAGCTAGGTGCTTCCTCCGTTGTGTTCGTGATTAGATTGGGACATTGAATCTTGTCAAACACCACAGGCTCTTCTTCTAGCTCCTCTCTCTCATCCCACCATGGTTGTAATGTAGTCTTAGTTCTCATATCATAAAGAGTTTACCAAGGACATGACTACCAAGTGGGCAGGGGATTACAAAACTACCTGGATCTTTGAGCTTTGGCGGAAAAGGTACATGGGGCACTAACAAAATCGGTACATCAGCGTCGAAACTCATGACTAGACCTTCTTCAGCTGCATTTTCCAGATCCCCACTATTCTCCTCCATATCAGAATTATCATCAATTAGCACGTCCGGTTGCAGCTTTGCTGCGGGCAATCCATCAGTCTTGAGAACAACGTCACTGGGCCATGCACAATGATAACTATTGTAACGATCGGGAATTTTAGATTTCCTTGTAACCCGAGTTATGTATGAATAAAATGAATTTTTATTTTTATCTATATTATTATATGTTATGTGCTTAAAGTTGTGTTGCAACCTAGAATATGTGTATGTGTTAAATTTTATGTGTTGTTGTGTCGTTGGAGTGAATAAATCGATTTTGCGAAAATTCGTAAAATCATTATTCACAGGGCACGTTTCTCGAGGTACTATTCGCGAGCACTATTCATGCTCAAATATTTTTGCGTCTCTTTCGATTTCTATTAATTTTGTTAAGGCGTGTATGCGAAGGAATAATTTTTCCAAGTGTCAAAAATTTTATTAGAGCTGATACGTGATTTAATCCGTATCCGAAATGTATTATATGAGTGTTCCAAATAATTGGACAAATTCCATAATAATTATTTTTACGCGTCCCAATATTTTAGGGAGTACCCATTTTAATTTTGGGTAGAATTATTTACCAAATTTGGTACAAAAGTGGGAGTATTCGGGTATATTTATCTGTGTATTCGAATTAACTGGAGAGGCAATTAAGCCTCAACCAATTAGGAGAGAGCATTAATTGAATTAGCCAATCAAATGAGGGGTTAGACCGTCACAGTACACCATACATTGGCAAGCAATTAATGGCAAACATCCTCCTCAATATTGATTCCAAGAAGCTCGGGTTAGCAAATTTTGCTCTCCCAATTTATTCCCCATCCTCCCGAAGCCACCTTATCCTTCCATCCATTCCTTCCTCTTCTCATTCAAACCATCATCATACTTCCCATGTGCAAGCAAGGATAGAGAATAGAGAGAGAGAGAACTATAGAGAGAGAAAGAAGAACATTTAAGAAGAAGAAGAAGCAAGCTACGGGAAGAAGAAGGGAAGAAAAAGAAGACGCACGAGAGCTAGAGGAAGGAGAAGAAGAATCCTAGTAGCTTCCATAACAACCTTAGAAGTAAGATTAAGAGGTAAAATCATCTTTCCTTTATTGTTAAAGTTTTTGAGTTTTTGAAGCTTTGTTGATGGGTTTTACGTTTCTGGAGATTTTTGGTTGTTATTGTTGGTTGTGGTTGCTTAATATTGTTACCAAGACACCTTCTAAGCTATTAATACCATTAAAGTGGAACAAAAACGAAGAGAAATCCGAACCTTGGCTTAAAGGATGAACTATGGACATTTTTGGACTTTTGGACCTTTGGACTGTTTAGAGGACTGTATAGCCTGGATGGTGTAATTATTTTGATTGTTTGTTGTTATATTATTGTACTTCCATGAGTTGTGAAGATAACCTAGTTGGAATGAACCAAAAAGATGCTAAAACGAAGTCATAGTTATGATTTGAGTAAAATGTATCATGACTGCGAAAAACAGAGTATGCAGTTTATGTTTTGGCTTAAGATTTGGTCATGTTAGCATCTATAGGTCATCCTGCATTTTTGTTATGTTGTAGCCCCGTGTCTTACGAATCCATAGAGTCCGTAACGGACCAAATTGATCGAGTATAGAGGGAGATATAGGAGCTGGAGCGGACGGAGGTCTTGACCTCGTGGTTCTGCAATTGCAGAACCTGGGCTACTGCATGGCGCTGTTCTAAAGTTGAGCCCGGGTCGGGTCAAGCTGGACCGGGTCGGGTCAGGCAGGATCGGGTTGGGTCGGGCCGGGTCGGACCCAGTAAATTTTTCCCGCGAGTCTAAAACTTATATTTTTGTACAAAATGATTAGAAACGCTTATATCTTGTTAAAGCCTTATGTGCTTAATTTTATACCAGTGTCAACCAAAGTGATGCTGTCTTAAGGCGTAAATTGAATAAATTGATCGCAAATTGCACTTGGTTTTCCGCTTGCTCACCGGGGAGCGAGACCCCCGACTGGGTAGTCGTAGCGGCTATTAATGTATTTTGATGATGTGATGACTGCATTGAACCTAGTCCTTATATAACTAATATTTAAGATGATTTTAATGAACTGTAGGGTATTAATTTTGAAGGACAATTAACGTCAAGATTTTAACGCACGCGCAAGGCAAGTTCCTTACTCAACCCTTATTTAATTGTGCGAGTTTTCCTTACTCAATTTATTTATTGGGCAAGTTTCGAATTCATTTATCTATCGAGCAAGTCTCCTATCTTATTCAAGTTATTATTGTGCAAGTTTGCTTACCCTACTCAAAATTATATTCGAGCAAATATTATTTATTGAGCAAGCTTATTGAGCTTCTTAACTCCGTTCAAATTACTTATTAATTTAGCAATTAGTATGCTAGTATTCATACTTTTATTCCAGTATTGCAATGAAAGCCCATTTCATGCAATGTTATATATTGTGTGATTCCAAAGATTATGAATTGTTATTCATTCAAGATATTATTGACGCTATTAGGCATGTTGTTGAACCTTAAAGTTCTTTATTCCATAAAACTGTTTGAAAGCTATGTCAAAGCTAATTGTTCCAGCTAAACACTTATTGATTTGTTTATTGAAGTGAGGTTAAGTCCTCCAACTATTATTGTTGTTAAGTAAAACTGTCCGATCATATTGTTTTGGTCTGGACCCCATGTAAAGCTGAGAAGAACAACCCTCATAGTAGGGGAAATTGTATAAACGTCGGGGAACCGACACATGCGTAAATGGAAAATGTAAGGCTTATGCATAACACCGGGTATTTTAGGCTGATCGCCTATTGTACCAGTTTTGTGGATTATCGGATGAATTTCCAGTAATTCTAGAATAGAGTTCTGTGCCTCGGTGTACCCTCAGTATTGAATAGTTCCTTTCTTTGGGAAACTTTAAAATCCTTGGATACTTCAGAAATCCTTCGGTCCATAGCGACCACTATAACGGTGATAAAAGAAGTTGTTTATTTCCTTGGCTTAGATAAATTTTTTCTCTTGTGAGCTATAAAGTTACTCATGTAATTATTCATTGCTATTATACTTGTGGGGCAAATTTGTTGCTCACCCTTTGCTTTCCTTAAAACATTTCAGTTAGTACGGCACGTGGCGAGAGCTCAGGAAAAGATAAGGGAAAGGGGAAGGCTACTGTTTAGTTGTAATTTGTTGTTCTAGAATTACCGTTTGTATTAAGACTTGTTAATTGACGTTGTGTATTAAGACATATTTACCCTTATGTATTATGTTATGTTTTGTTGTAGTCTTGGTTTCGAGACTTGGGACAGGGTTATTTATGTTATATTAATGTAAATATTCCTTTATTCCGCTATAAGTTATCGATTGTATAATTCTTGTATTAGGTAGTGATGAACCAGGTCTGTGGCTCAGGTGACCCGGATTTGGGGGCATCACAGGTTGGTATCGGAGCCTTAGGTTATAAACCTTTAGAGAGAGGCCTTTGGGCTATAACCTTAGGACGTGTATAGAGAATAAGAGTAGACAAAACTCCTGTAGAGTTTTACGTGGTGAAGACTTATCTCAGAGAGTGTAGTGTTATGAAATTCATTCCAGACAATGGACTTATATTTTGTTGATGGATACTAATAGAAGTTTGCTTGTTTGTGGTTGTGCTTGTAGGATGTCAAACATAGGAGAACCTAGTAGAGTCACAGAGGAGGAGCCATGTGACATTCATGTGGTGTCCGAGACACTCCTGATGGTTGAGCCTACTCTAGCTATTGCCCTTACTAAGGAGGAACCCGAGTTGGAATCTGACCCGGAGGAGGACCCAGAAGAGGAATTGGAGGAGGTGCCCCCTGTTGACACCGCGTTTTTGATGGAGATGCTAGAAGAACGTACCAACCGCATTCTCAATCAAGAAAATAGGATCCATGAGTTGGAGAGTGAGGCCCGAGAGTAACAGGCCAGGATTCAGGGACTAGAAGGCGAGGTCCAAGAGGGTAAGAACCGGATCCAAGAATTAGAGACGGATGTGCAAGGGCAGCTAGGGGCCTCCACACAATTGGCAGTCATGCTGCATCACCTCTTGGCGAGGAATGCAGAATTGGCAGGAAAACTGGAGCAGTCAGAGCATCGGGGAGTTAATTTGCAAATGGATAATGAGATCCTGAAAAACCAGTTAGGTAGGGAGGTGGCAAACCGTGTCCGGATCAAGGAACAACGGGATGATGCCGTAGAACGAGTGGACGACCTAGAGGGTGAAGTGAGGAGGGGTAAGAGAAAGATGAACCGAAAGGGATATGATTTCCACTCGGCAATGGGCAGGTGGATAGATGGTGTGTACCACTACCCAGCTGAAGAGGGATAGACTCGTCACACCCTGAGTCGAGACTTGATGATCCATATGGGTCATAGGGAGTATGGCAACGCTGTGGAGCGC
Source organism: Aralia elata (assembly GCA_034770075.1). NCBI lineage: Eukaryota > Viridiplantae > Streptophyta > Magnoliopsida > Apiales > Araliaceae > Aralia > Aralia elata. The sequence continues at coordinate 697,266 of JAVJAP010000243.1, read as the reverse complement.
GGTATGCTCGGATAGGTTGCTTAACTTATGTGCCTAGCTGTATGTAATCTTGTATATGTTAATCCCAATATTTTGCTACATGTGTGGGATAGTATTGTAAGACAGTAACTTTTGTGCTTCTAAGGGGAGTATGTCGGTGAACCCCTCACCATTTTGTTGTATCAAGAAATGTTTGATGACATCTATAGTAGTACGCTATAGTATAATCATGTATGTTGTAACAGCTGGTAGCACTGAATGCAGTTGTCATTACTATATATGTTGTTTTCTTGTAGTACTCATGATAGATATTCCTCCTAGTATAATGAAATAACGACATTACGTTTTCTTACGTTAAGTAGACAATGCCACCCAGACGTAACATACCAGCCCCACCACCAACACTCCAGGGATTGGTTAATAATGAAGGAGCCCCGATGGACCCCATGCGGCGGTTAGCGGATATACTGGAGAGAATGACCAAGGGAGAAATACGGGACCCATTGATCCCCATCCCCTGACAGCACCCATAACAAATTTCAAGGACTTCAAGAGCGTTGGACCTCTAGAGTTCAAGGGAACGACTGATCCGATTGAAGCCCAGTCTTGGGTGAAGGAAATAGAAAAGGCTTTCACCATCGCACATATGGGGGATGACCAAAAAACGGCATTCACCACCTATATGATGAAAGGAGAAACAAATTATTGGTAGGAGGCTAACCAATAACGAGCATGCGAAGGAGTGATACTGTGGGACAAGTTCAAGGAATTATTTTTCAAGAATTATTTTCCAAAGAGCATGGAAAGGAAAATGGTGGTGAAATTCCTTGAGCTAAAGCAAGGAGACATATCGGTGGCTCAGTATGCCGCCAAATTCAATGAACTTGCCCATTTTGCACCGCTTCAAGTAAGTACTAAAGAGTTGAAGACGCAAAAGTTCGAACAAGGGCTGAAACCGTGGTTGTATAATAAGGTAGCCGTTCTCCAGATCGAGACTTTTAGTGCGCTGTTGGAAAAAGCCACCATCGCCGAAGGAGGGATTGAAGCCCTGAATCAACACAAAAGGAATAAGAAGAGTGGAGGAGACTACCGTGGTGGTGGCAGTAGCGGTGGAAATAATTCGGGAAAGAGAAAATGGGACGGTGGTAACAACAACAACAGTACTAACACTAATCAGGCAGGGAATAGTCAGGGAGGATTTAAGAAGAAGATTGAAATGTGTTCGAAATGTGGGAAAAATCACAAGGGTGAGTGCTGGAAGGGACGTAATGTCTGCTACAACTGTAACCAGGAAGGGCATATAGCACCGCATTGCCCAAACCCAAAGAAGAACCGTGGATGCTATTCTTGTGGATCAATGGAGCATCAGTTCAGAGACTACCCGAAGAAAGGAAGCAGTGGTGGAAGCGGTAACCGAGGAGGAGATAGCAAACTGATGATTGGAGGTCTGACTCCGCCGAACCGCACCCCTGCCCGAACATTTAACATGACCGTCTGGGATGCAGTGATTGCTAAGGACGTGGTGTCAGGTATTATCCCAATCAATAACATAAATGCTTGTGTATTATTCGATTCGGGTGCGACCTGTTCTTTTGTGTCAGAAGATTTTGCTAAACGGTTAAATTTACCCCAAGAGCGGTTAGAAAAGCCTTTGAACATAGAAATTGCTAACGAAGAGGTAATCCCCATAGAGTGCATATACCGTGAATGTGGTGCTGAAATTAGGGGTCATAACCTAAATGTAGATTTGATCCCGATTAAATTAGGAGAGTTTGATGTAATATTGGGAATGGACTGGTTATACGATCATGCAACGATTATTGACTGTCAGAAGAAAAGTGTGAGCCTTCGGACCCCAAACCGGTCGAGGGTAGTGTTTAATGGCAGCGCATCGTTGAGAAGTTCTTGTCGTCTTACGACGATGCAGGCTCGGAAGCTGTTAAAGAAAGGATGTGTAGGCTATTTAGCCTATATTCTAGAAACGAAGAAAGAAGGTGTGGATATTAAAAATATACCGGTAGTGAGAGAGTTTCCAGATGTGTTTCCAAGCGATTTACCCGGTCTTCCGCCAGACAGGGAAATTAAATTTGCAATAGACTTAGTGTCGGGGACTACACCAATTTCAAAGGCTCCGTATCGTATGGCGCCGGTAGAGATGAAGGAATTGTTGATACAACTTCAAGAACTGCTAGACAATGGGCATATTCAGCCAAGTGTGTCCCCATGGGGAGCACTAGTTTTGTTTGTCAAGAAGAAGGACGGATCGATGAGACTCTACATCGACTATCGGGATCTGAACAAATCAACGATCAAGAATAAGTACCCATTGCCAAGAACGACGACTTGGTCGATCAACTAAAGGGAGCCAGACACTTCTCGAAGATAGATTTAAGGACCGGATATCATCAGCTAAAAGTAAGGAAGGAAGATATACCTAAAACTGCATTTCGAACAAGATATGGTCACTACGAGTTTTTGGTGATGTCTTTCGGTTTGACTAACGCGCCGGCAGCATTCATGGACTTGATGAACCGGATTCTGAAGTCGTACTTAGATAAGTTTGTAGTAGTTTTCATCGATGACATTTTGATTTATTCAAAGACCGAAAAAGAGCACGCCGATCATTTGAACGAAGTACTGGAGACACTGAGAAGGGAAAAGTTATACGCGAAATTTTCCAAGTGCGAATTCTAGATGGAAAAGGTGCAATTTTTAGGGCATATGATCGACAAAGACAGTATCTCAATGGACCCTGCGAAGGTGGAGGTAGTTAGTAACTGGGAACAACCGAAGACGCCGACAGAAGTACGAAGTTTCTTAGGGTTAGCCGGGTACTATCGAAGGTTTATCCAAGATTTTTCCAAAATAGCAACCCCGTTGACCTATCTAACGAGGAAAACGGTGAAGTTTGTGTGGTCTGAAAAGTGTGAAGACAGTTTTCAGGAGTTGAAGAAGAGGTTGAGCGAGGCGCCTGTATTGTCCTTACCAGATGATATGGGGGGTTTTGTAGTGTATAGTGATACATCACACAAGGGTCTTGGTTGTGTGTTAATGCAACACGGCAAGGTTATTGCGTATGCATCACGACAACTGAAGGATTACGAGAAGCGATACCCTACCCATGACTTGGAGTTAGCAGTCGTCGTATTTGCGTTGAAGATTTGGAGACATTACCTTTATGGGAAAAAATGTGAGATATACACGGACCATAAGAGTCTGAAATATATTTTCACACAGAAGGAGTTAAACATGCGACAGAGGAGGTGGCTGGAATTAATCAAGGATTATGACTGCAAAATTCTTTATCACCTAGGGAAGGCAAACGTAGTAGCAGACGCATTGAGCAGAAAGGGGAACGAGAAATTATTTTTGCTAACTACTCATGAGGAGCTGATACGAGAAATGGCGAGACTGGAGATCGAAGTGAAAAGTCCGACAAAGACAACAGAGAAATTATTCGTAATTGAAGCTCGTCCGACATTACACGACAAAGTGAAAGAATCACAGGAAAAGGATGAAGAATGTGAAAGGATTCGGGAAAGGATCGCAAAAAATAAGGAAGAGAAATTTCGAACGGATAAAGATGGTATCTTGAGATACGAAGAGCGAGTGTGGGTGCCAGCCGTGACTGAATTAAGAGAGAAAATTTTACATGAAGCACATAATTCAGCATATTCTGTTCACCCTAGAAGCACGAAAATGTATCGGGATCTCCGTCAATATTTTTGGTGGCCCAACATGAAGCGGGACATAGCAGAGTACGTCAGTAAGTGTCTCACCTGTCAACAAGTCAGGGCGGAACATCAGAGACCGAGTGGGTTACTTCAACCACTGAATATACCGGAATGGAAATTGGAGCATATCACTATGGACTTCGTGGTGGGACTCCCAGTTACACAAAAAGGTTGTGATGCCATTTGGGTTATCGTAGACCGATTGACAAAATCATCACACTTTGTACCGATAAAAATCCGATTCCATTTGAACTAGTTAGCCAAGTTGTACATAAAGGAAATTGTTTCGCGACATGGAGTGCCAGTGTCAATTGTCTCAGATCGAGATCCGCGCTTCACATCAAATTTTTGGAAGAGCTTGCAAGAGAGAAAGGGAACATAGTTACGACTAAGTACTGCTTACCATCCTCAAACTGACGGACAGAGCGAACGAACGATACAGACGCTAGAAGACATGTTTAGAGCTTGTGTGATAGATTTTAAAGGGAATTGGGATGACAACTTACCACTTGTGGAATTCGCTTATAACAACAGCTATCATGCAAGTATCTATATGCCGACGTATGAAGCCCTCTACGGGAGAAAGTGCAGAACACCGTTAAGTTAGGATGAGGTCGGCGAACGATGACTGTTGGGACCAGAGTTGGTGCAGCAGACAGCCGAAGTGGTCAAGATGATCAGGGCAAGACTAGTTGCAGCCGAAGACCGACAAAAGAAATATGCAGATCAACATCGCCAGACGAGAGACTTCGATGTCGGCAGCTACGTGTTTCTGAAAGTGTCTCCCTGGAAAGGGAAGATACATTTTGGAAAGAAGGGAAAGTTGAGCCCAAGGTTCGTAGGACAGTTCGAAGTATTGAGAATAGTGGGCTAAGTGGCGTATGAGGTAGCCTTGCCTCCTGAACTGGAGCATATCCACAATGTGTTCCATGTTTCAGTACTACGACCATACAAGCCCGATTATAAGCACGTTATATCCTATGAGCTCGTTCAATTAGAGAAGGATCTTACGTACGAAGAAATTCCTATTCAGATAATTGATAGGAAGGAACAAGTATTAAGAAATAAGGTTATACCTTCTGTAAAAGTAGTTTGGCGGAACCACAATGTCGAGGAGGCTACATGGGAATTGGAAGATAAGATGAAGGAAAATTACCCTCAACTTTTTGTTTGACCTTGTATGGTGATTCTGGGGACAGAATCCTTATAAGGGGGGAGAATGTAACAATCGGGAATTTTAGATTTCCTTGTAACCCGAGTTATGTATGAATAAAATAAATTTTTATTTTTATCTATATTATTATATGTTATGTGCTTAAAGTTATGTTGCAACCTAGAATATGTGTATGTGTTAAATTTTATGTGTTGTTATGTCGTTGGAGTGAATAAATCGATTTTGCGAAAATTCGTAAAATCACTATTCACATGGCACGTTTCCCGAGGTACTATTCGCGAGCACTATTCACGCTCAAATATTTTTGTGTCTCTTTCGATTTCTATTAATTTTGTTAAGGCGTGTATGCGAAGGAATTATTTTGGGTAGAATTATTTACCAAATTTGGTACAAAAGTGGGAGTATTCGGGTATATTTATCTGTGTATTCGAATTAACTGGAGAGGCAATTAAGCCTTAACCAATTAGGAGAGAGCATTAATTGAATTAGCCAATCAAATGAGGGGTTAGACCGTCACAGTACACCATACATTGGCAAGCAATTAATGGCAAACATCCTCCTCAATATTGATTCCAAGAAGCTCGGGTTAGCAAATTTTGCTCTCCCAATTCATTCCCCATCTTCCCGAAGCCACCTTATCCTTCCATCCATTCCTTCCTCTTCTCATTCAAACCATCAACATACTTCCCATGTGCAAGCAAGGATAGAGAATAGAGAGAGAGAACTATAGAGAGAGAAAGAAGAACATTTAAGAAGAAGAAGAAGCAAGCTACGGGAAGAAGAAGGGAAGAAAAAGAAGATGCACGGGAGCTAGAGGAAGGAGAAGAAGAATCCTAGTAGCTTCCATAACAACCTTAGAAGTAAGAGTAAGAGGTAAAATCATCTTTCCTCCATTGTTAAAGTTTTTGAGTTTTTGAAGCTTTCTTGATGGGTTTTGTGTTTCTGGAGATTTTTGGTTGTTATTGTTGGTTGTGGTTGCTTAATATTATTACCAAGACACCTTCTAAGCTATTAATACCATTAAAGTGGAACAAAAACGAAGAGAAATCCGAACCTTGGCTTAAAGGATGAACTATGGACATTTTTGGACTTTTGGACCTTCAGACTGTTTAGAGGACTGTATAGCCTGGATGGTGTAATTATTTTGATTGTTTGTTGTTATATTATTGTACTTCCATGAGTTGTGAAGATAACCTAGTTGGAATGACCCCCGACTGGGTAGTTGTAGCGGCTATTAATGTATTTTGATGATGTAATGACTGTATTGAACCTAGTCCTTATATAACTAATATTTAAGATGATTTTAATGAACTGTAGGGTATTGATTTTGAAGGACGATTAACGTCAAGATTTTAACGCACGCGCTGTTAGGTTGGTACATAGCGCGAACATGTAATCAAATTACATAAATAGTGCGGAAGCGCGATAAAATGGATTTTAAAATTTTTCATACAAACCATCACCATGATCATTCATGTGCTCAATTATCAATTAAACGAAAGAGATAAAGTATGAGAATCATACCCTTGTAGAACCATGCTTCCATATGTACGAGTTCACCTCCAAATCCTTCGCGTTCTCCTTGAATTTCACCGATTAAATTCCTTCCTTTAATCAACGTTAGCCACCCAAGTGTTTGGCCTCTAGAGGTGATCCACCAAGGAATAATAGTTGTTCAAGAAGATGGGTGTTGACAAAACCCTAGTTTCTATCTCTATAGAAAATTGCAAGTACTCTCCACCCTCTCCAATTCTTATGGAAGAGTGTGTAAATTGTCTAACCCCAAATCATAATAAGACTCCTCTTATTTACAGATATAGGGAACCCTCCTAAACTATTTAGGATTAGGGTTTTTATTTTAATTAAACTCCTTTAATTAATTATGCTCCTAGTCCAATTAGGAATTCATGAGAGAGTACTTCTATTAATTAATTCTCAATCCCTATTAGGAATTAAATAATAGTAATTGTAATAATAATAATAAGACTCCTCTTATTAATTTATATTTAATATTTCTAAAATATTAAATGATAAATATTAAGCTATTTAATTTATTCTATCTCCATAGATTAAATTAAATACACTTAACTTATTATTACAATTATGCCATTTACTTCTTAAATAAATATTTTCCTTTTGCGGTGTGACCCTTTAGGTTCTCCATATTAAACCGGTTGTGAATAAATCAATTAGAACAATTCGAATTTTATTTAAATAAATAAATTAAACTATTTAATTCATTTAAATAAATAATATTTATTCTACAATAAGGGTAAGCCCCCTTAGCGATCAACGACTTTCCAGATAATATAGATTTCAACATTAATCACAAAAGAACCTTTCAGTGAATAGTTACCGTACAATTCAATCCTTCTACCATACAATGTCCCAATTAAATATAAGACATGGAATTACTGTCAAGTCTTATTTTATTTAATTATATGCATTTCAATTCTCAAATGCACAACTCTGATAATGTAAATTAGAAACTCCTTTCTAATTTCATTCCGCTTTGGCCAAAGACTTCTGAGTCGTCATTTATCGAATCGCATAGGACATTCACTCATTTTACTAGAAGTGGTAGATTCTTTGTTGATCATTCACCTATCTCCATGTATAACTTATTATACCCAATCATACCCTTTGATATACCCTAAAGGTCTTAAGGGACATGTCAAAGTATAACTAATTATACACAAGATACCATGATGATCTCAAGTCCAAGGATCACTTGTACTACTATCACTAGAGGAAATCCTATTGACAGGCAAGTAAAACTCCATTAGGTATTCCTTAGCGAGCCACGTTCAGTGAACTTATTCTCTAATAAGCACCTACATACTTGCTTTAGTGTCTCCACACAAATGATTATGAGATCAAGCATCCTCTTCATAAGAGCAAGCAACGTATGTACTAATCTATCTGGATTCACTAATCCCCTTTTTAGTAATCCATCGATTAGGAACGATTTTAGTTTGTGAGATATCTAGAATTTAGATCTCATTAGCATGATCACCATCATGATTCTAAAAGCATTGCTCAAAACTATGGGTTTATCACATTTAATATAACAGCACCATGTAGATAAAGTAAAATACCTTTAACAATCGAATAAGATTACAAAGTATATGCTACATCATATCAAATATGATTGGCTTGTGTGCATACTACTTTCAATCTCCCACTTGCACTAAAGCCAATCGTCATGGTATCTAATACCCTTCTTCTCTAAGTGACGATCATCCTGCTGTTTGGATAAGCTTCAGTAAATGGATATGCAATGTTGTTCTTGAGAGTCCACTATCTCTATAGTGACTTCTCCTCTTTCAATGATTCCACTAATCAAATGAAAGTGCCGCAACACATGTTTAAATCCAAGATGAGACTTAGGAACTATTCCTAGTTCTGTGATGAATTTTTCATCCAAACAATCAACTTGCAGCTTCATTTACAGCTATATACTTTGTCTTTGTCACTAAACCAACAACTCTTTGCCGTTTGGAACCTTTCCAATTCACTGCACCACCTTTTAAAGTAACGATTTACCTTAAAGTGGATTTGTTATCGTCTTGGTCAGTCTGAAAAACTTGAGTCTGTTTAACCCTCTAGTTTTAATTCAGACCTACCATGAATCATAATCATATCTTCAGTACCGGTTAAGTACCTAAAGATGTTTATCACTATCTTACAGTGATCATCTCTAAAATATGACTGATCAACATCAGGCCTTGTATATTCACTGCGTACATGATAGTAACTCATGCGATCTCTCTTTCATTTGGGGATAATTTTAGAGAGATACACTCCATGGCTCATCATCATGAGACCTCTCTTGGAGTTTGCCATGCTAAACGCCTTTAGTATCGAATGAATATATATTAATTGGGTCAAGCTGAGCATCCTTTTAAATCTATCTATATAGATTTATATCCCCAATTTATAGGATGCTCCTCCCAAGTTATTCATGGAGGAATGTTTAGACAATTTTATCTTTACTGATTGTAGCATTGGTGTGTCATTCCTTATCAGTAATATATCAACATATAATACTAGGAATGTCACAGTGCTCCCACTGATCTTTTGTACACACTAGGTTTATTCTCGTTTTTGATAAAATCAAACTCTTTTGATTGTCTCATCAAAATCAAACTCTTTTGATTGTCTCATCAAAATGAATGTTCCATCTTTAAGAAGCTTGCTTCAACCTTTGAAACAAATTCCTCTGGCTGTATCATACATACATTCTCCTCAAGTCTTCATTGAGGAAGGACGTCTCCATATCCATTTTGCCAGATTTCGTAATAAGCTGCAATCGCAAATAAAATCCAAATGGACTTGAGCATTACCCGATAATAAGGTTTTATCACAGTCAACTCCTTGACTTGAAAAACCTTTTAAACAGGTCTGGTCTTATAGGTCTCCACCTTGCCATTTGCCCCAGTCTTTTCTTAAAGACCCATATTCACACTCTAGGCACTATACCCTTTTGTGGAGTAACCAGAGTCTATACTTGGTTCTCTTACATGGAGTCCATTTCGGATTTCATGGCCATCTGCCATTTCTCTGAGTGTCTACTACTCATAGCCTCATCGTATATAACTGGATCATCATCCTCTATGATGCGTACCTCATCATCATCCTCTATGATGAATCCATACCTCCCAGGTATCTTCGGTACTATTCCAGATTTACGATTCGGTTGTGGTACAATAGGTCTATCTACAGGTTCCTCGGTTCGACTTAAAGTGCTTTGTGGTTCTTGAACTCCTTCAAGATCTATTACCCCTCCCACTAGCTCTTTCAATGATAAACACCTTTATTTAAGAAGGCAGCGTGTAGGATTATAGTAATAATACCCTAAACTTACTTTAGGATATCCCACAAGTCTGCACTTGTCAGATTTTGTCCCAAACTTATCTTTGAAACCTTTTCACATAAGCTGGACAACCCCTTATCTTAACATACTTAAGAATAGGAATCCTCCTTATCCATAACCTTTATGGAGTCTTGGAGCCAGATTTTTGAGGTTACCTTATTTTGTAGATATGCAGCCGTTTATAGGGTATAACCCCAGATGGATACTAGAATGTCGATAAAATCATTATAGACTGCACCATTTCCAACAAGGTACAATTTCTCCTTTTAGATACACCAATCAATTATTGCGTATCAGGAGGTTTCCATTATGAGAAAATACCATTTTGAGATGATCTAGAAACTCATTGCATAAGTATACTTTCTTCGATCTGATCAAAGAATCTTAATACTTTGTCAATTTGTTTCACTTCTGAATTCTTTGAACATTTCAAATGATTCAGACTTGTATTTCATCAAATACACACATTCAACTCTTTGAATGACCATCTCCTTTTTCTTTTACTAGTTTGTTCAATTTGCAAAATTATTTTTCATGTAAGTCAAGTTTACAAAGTCCATCAAGTGATCTTCCAGTTTCAAACAAAACATTATCATTATAAATAGAACAACAATTGTTCTTAAATATAATACCAGAACCTTCCTTGTCCAACAATGGAAGTAATAATGTTTCTAAAGAGAACTGAAACATAATAACAACTTATTAACTTAATAGACTTGCCCGTAGGCAATGCTAAACTATAAGTCCTATGGTTAATGCAGCAACCCTTGCTCCATTTCCACACATAAGATTACTTACTCTTAGTTTAGATTTATACTTCTGCTTAGTCTCTGCATTGGATTGCATACGTGAGAACTACAGCCGGTATCCAATACCCAAGTAGAACCTTGACTTATAGAAAAATTTATTTCAATCATGAACAAACCCATATTTGTAACCGAAGCTTCACTAAGCTTCTTCTGGTTAGCCCCTGTAAGATTCTCCTTACAGTTTCCTTTCAGGTATCCAGGCTTATTGCAGCGGAAGCAAACTCCTTTGCTATCTGCATTAGTCTTGTTCTTATTGTCCTTTGTTTTTGCCTTTCCATTTACCTTCTTTGAATTGTTCTTCTTTTAAGAAGATCCTTTGGCCCTCTTCCGCTTCCTGGAAGAATCATCTACCAGTAAGACTTGGTCTTTCTTGGTTGGAAAGTGACTCTTTACAGTTTTCAACATGTTTAAGCAACTCAGGCAGGCTGACATATAGCTTGTTCATGTGGAAATTCACAATAATTTGTGAGAAAGAGTCCGGAAGTGATTGCAAGATCAAATCTTGGATCAACTCTCCATCCATTAAACCCAGTTGTCCCAATTGTTCAATCAGATTGATCATTTTGAGGACATTTGTCTATACTGTAGTGCCATCGGTTATTCTAGATCAGAAGAGCTTCTTAGATATCTGATATCTAATAGTCCTACTTTCCTCGCCCTTCAACTCCTTAAAGGCGCAGGAGTATAGTAGGAGCATCCATAGTTTCATGCTGACGCTGAAGCTCGTTACTCATGGATGCGAGCATGATGCATTGAGCCAACTGTGCATCATCTTGCCACTTTCTAAAAGTAGCAATATCTTCCTCTGAGGCATTGTCTGCAACCATTGCAGGGATAGGCATATTAAGGACATAAGATAGCTTTTCAGCCTTGAGAACTATTCTCAAATTCTTTAACCAGTCCGTGTAATTCGGTCCGGTTAATTAGCATCTAATACGCTCCGCAGTGATAGTGAATTAGACATCGTAAAATTCTGTAAATGAATTTGTAATTTAACAACATTTTAGCATACATTCATTTAATTAATTACCAAAATAAATTAGGTCTTTATTTTAAATTGGTATCTCCCACTATTTTTATCAAACTATATTACCCTCAATATACAGTTCGGCAAATCTAATTAAAGATTTGCTAGTGAAAATAAGGATCCCATTTCAAATGTATATAGCCTTGTGTGACACAACAAACGATATATAAATAAATAGGTAGACAACTATTGTCAATTACATCACTATGTAACTCCTTTCAATTTGCCTCTTAGATTATTTTGATCAAGTGTGACACATCCGAATCAAAATTATCCAAGTTAAGTCCAACTTAGCACTTCCATATATTCGAAAGAAAAACACTGTCCTTGTGTGACACAACAAAACAGCATCGTTTAGTCTATGTATACGCATCAAATGTGATAAAACAACATCTTAAATATTTAATACTTGCCTTGTGTGACACAACAAACTCATATTAAATATTTAATACTCTATCGCTTTACCATGCTAGAAGGCGACGTTCGATATTCCAAATATCTTTGAACGCTTAAGACTTAATATAATTTTTTTGAGGGGTTTGTTATTATTTGTCTCATCTTGTTTAGCGCGCATGCACATATATATATATATATAAAATACGCGTCATATTATTTAACATGCGAAGCATGTTGTATAATATATAATATATACATAGTAAGCATGCACATATAGAATACTATATTCTACCCGGATTGATTATGGACTTTTATTCTAGTTTGGTTCACTAGAGCCACCAAGTGAACCAAAAGGTCAAACCTAAAGAACAAAATTTAAATATAACTATTACATTTAAACCCGGGCTCCATTACAAACGGGTCTTTAAGCGCTCCTTGCTCCTTTGTCTCCAATTCTTCAAGTAATTCTAACTAAACCTATTACATAAACTATTTACAATAAATAGAAACCTTGATCAGCAGTCAAGGGGAGGTACATATGAGGAAGATAGAATTTACATCAAGAAAAACTAGAGAAGACGAGGTACGCAGACCTCATTTATAAAACCCATTCATTCAAGCATCCACTAAAATAAATCCAATCACACATTGGTCAATAGTCCATAATCAATCCCTATTTATTATCATACATATCTCTATATATATCAATAAATAACATTCATCTCATGAATAATAAAACCATTCCATATATGCATTGATATCAATTAATGGGCAATTAAAAGTTTACTAGAAATCTAATTTTGAAACAAAAATAAACTCCTTTATTTTAATTAAAATTTAAATCATAATAAACTTATTTATTTTATTTTATCCAATTTTGAATAAAAATAAACTCCTTTATTTTTAATCAAATTCCAAATCAAAATAAACTCTTTTATTTCAATTAACATGGAATCCAATTTCAAGTTCAAAACAAACTCTTTTATTTTAACTTAAAATTGTTGGAAAAATAAAATATGTTGAATCATATTCCTTATCAAAATAAACAACTTTATTTTTAAGGAAACATGGAATCCTATTCCATATGTGAATAAACTCTTTTATTCTAGGAAACATGGAATCCTATTCCATATGTAAATAAACTCCTTTATTCTTAATTTATATCAATTAAATAAACCATTTATTTTAATTGAAGAATAAATTAATGCACCCGGATTGAACTGGGAATCGGCGCAGCTGCGCTGAACCCCAGGAAACGTTTTTTCTGGGTTTGGGCGCAGCTGCGCTCCAGAATAAACTGGAGTCGGCGCAGCTGCGCCGCGTAGCAGATTTCGGGAAAACAGTTTATGCCCAAAAATTCGATCCAATCGCATATCATACACACATAGAATCATCATAATCGATAATTAGCACAAGGTTAGGCTCTGATACCACTGTTAGGTTTGTACATAGCGCGAACATGTAATCAAATTACATAAATAGTGCGGAAGCGCGATAAAACGGATTTTAAAATTTTTCATACAAACCATCACTATGATCATCCATGTGCTCAATTATCAATTAAACGAAAGAGATAAAGTATGAGAATCATACCCTTGTAGAACCATGCTTCCACAGGTACGAGTTCACCTCCAAATCCTTCGCGTTCTCCTTCAATTTCACCGATTAAATTCCTTCCTTTGATCAACATTAGCCACCCAAGTGTTTGGCTTCTAGAGGTAATCCACCAAGGAATAATAGTTGTTCAAAAAGATGGGTGTTGGCAAAACCCTAGTTTCTATCTCTATAGAAAATTGCAAGTACTCTCCACCCTCTCCAATTCTTATGGAAGAGTGTGTAAATTGTCTAACCCCAAATCATAATAAGACTCCTCTTATTTATAGATATAGGGAACCCTCCTAAACTATTTAGGATTAGGGTTTTTATTTTAATTAAACTCCTTTAATTAATAAATTGATATGATGTAGCATATACTTTGTAATCTTATTCGATTGTTAAAGGTATTTTACTTTATCTACATGGTGTTGTTATATTAAATGTGATAAACCCATAGCAAATTACTTATCAATTTAGCAATTAGTATGCTAGTATTCATACTTTTATTCCAGTATTGCAATGAAAGCCCATTTCATGCAATGTTATATATTGTGTGATTCCAAAGATTATGAATTGTTATTCATTCAAGATATTATTGACGCTATTAGGCATGTTGTTGAACCTTAAAGTTCTTTATTCCATAAACTGTTTGAAAGTTATGTCAAAGCTAATTGTTCCAGCTAAACACTTATTGATTTATTTATTGAAGTGAGGTTAAGTCCTCCAACTATTATTGTTGTTAAGTAAAATTGTCCAATCAAATTATTTTGGTCTGGACCCCCATGTAAAGCTGAGAAGAACAACCCTCACAGCAGGGAAAATTGTATAAACGTCGGGGAACCAACATGCGCGTAAATGAAAAATGTAAGGCTTATGCATAACGCCAGGTATTTTAGACTGATCGCCTATTGTACCAGTTTTGTGGATTATCGGATGAATTTCCAGTAATTCTAGAATAGAGTTCTATGCCTCGGTGCACCCTCAGTATTGAATAGTTCCTTTCTTTGGGAAACTTTAAAATCCTTGGATACTTTAGAAATCCTTCGGTCCATAGCGACCACTATAATGGTGATAAAAGAAGTTGTTTATTTCCTTGGCTTAGATAAATTTTTTCCCTTGTGAGCTATAAAGTTACTCATGTAATTATTCATTGCTATTATACTTGCGGGAAAAATTTGTTGCTCACCCCTTACTTTCCTTAAAACATTTCAGTTAGTGCGGCACGTGGCGAGAGCTCAGGAAAAGATAAAGGAAAGGGGAATGCTACTGATTAGTTGTAATTTGTTGTTCTAGAATTACCGTTTGTATTAAGACTTATTAATTGACGTTGTGTATTAAGACATATTTACCCTTATGTATTATGTTATGTTTTGTTGTAGTCTTGGTTTCGAGACTTGGGACAGGGTTATTTATGTTATATCAATGTAAATATTCCTTTATTCCGCTATAAGTTATCGATTGTATAATTCTTGTATTAGGTAGTGATGAACCAGGTCCGTGGCTCAGGTGACCCGGATTTGGGGGCGTCACAACTATTCTTGAAGGCGTTGATAAGCTGTCCTATCTGGTTCTCAAGATTTCGAATCGACACTTCTTGGCTTTTTATATTTAAATCCACTAAGTTCAACAGCTGATCTTGATCACTCATTCTTTTATCCGTAGCTGTAATAAACTTCGTCAAGGCCTCCTCCAAACTCAGTTTCCTTTCTTCTTCATGTAGATAGGCTGAATCCTGAAATTCTGGAGTGTATGATTGGCTTGGAGCAAAGATTTGGACTTGATTATTATGGCTCCATGAAAAATCCAGATGATACCCCCAATCTTGATGATAGTTGTTGGGATAGGCATAACTGTTGGGGTAATCGTCAAAATTGCCACCATACTGCATCGACTTAAAATTAATGGTGCATTGATGACTCGGATGATTTCCAGCACAATAATCACAAATTACCGCCACACTTTGAATACGTTGTACTGCAAAAGTGTCAATCATCCTCGAAAGTGTCTCAATCTGTGCTAATAATTCATCGAATTCATAAATCCCTGCCGCTCTTGGCTGAATCATTCTCGTATAAGGCCATTGATAGTCGTAGTCAGCCATGATGTACCTAAAAAGAGAGAAATATAGGAAGAGAATTAAAATAAAAACAAAATGATTAAATTAAAACTAATTTGATTGAAGCTAATGATGGCAAAAATTATTAAACTAATTCCCCGGCAACGGCGTCAAAAACTTGTTTGCCTAAATCTATACTAGCAAAATACGCAAGTATACGTAGTCCACAAGTAATATAATGATAAGAGAGTGTCGAACCCACATAGAATTATTTAATAATAATTACCAAATACTAACTCATAATTAAATTAATTTTATTTAAACAATTCGATAAAAGATTTTGAATTTTGAAATAAAGTACTAAACTAACTAATTACTAACTACCAAGAATTCAATTCAGATAAAAAGGCTTAAGATTACAATTTTCCTTAATATTTCACTTAAATTAATACACTTCCTGTTAGGTTATATTAATTATTCCGGATTGTTAATCAAGAACTCATCAATATTTATAACCATCTCTCGATGTATCATAAACGAATCAACTTAAATCCACAAAAGATAGAATTAAGATGAACACCCTAGTTAACTAATTCACTATATTTCTATGTGAATTACAATTAAAAAGGATTTAAAGCTCAGGTTCTCTTTCAGATTACATGCGGCGTATAGGTATATCTCTATCCTATACACAAATTATGAATTCCATCACTATGCAAAAAACATAATCACATGCTATTATGATGAGGTCTAAATCTATAATCCATCTCTCGAGTTCATATAGATTACCATGGTAATTGTTGATCAGGCAATTAAGCAATTAATCACAAATCATAGTAGACAATCCGATAATAATCAACAATAATTAACAACGAAACATATCAATAAAAGCTACGCAATAAGTTCCATTGTAATCTTAAAAAAAATTAGTTCATAATTGAATTAAAATCCATAATCCACAATTGAAATAGCATTCAAGAATACAAAATAAGAGGTAGAGAAGAGAATAAAATCTGTAGACGCAATCCTTGAGTCTCTCCTTCAGCTCCTTAATTGAATCCTTCGTGCTCTTACAATTGCTTCAAGCCTTGATCTCCTTTCTTAATTCTAGGGTTAGCAAAAAGTAGCAAGATCTCCCCTATTCTATGCTTCATATCATGTATTTATAGGTTCTAGTTAAAAACCTAAACCAATTAGAAGTTACAATCCTCGTTCCATTCAATGCGGGTCAAAAATAAGCTTTTTAAAAACCCGACCCAGTGCGGCCGCGCCCATATTTGGCCTAGGAAGCAGCGCGCCCGCGCCCAAGTGCCAGAAATCAAGTTTTTCACTCTGCAGACCAACGCGGCCGCGCCAAAAATACACTAGGAACCGGCGCGCCCGCGCCCGACAAAATTCTGCTGCAGCATCTGTTGGAAAAATGGTCATAACGTTTGATCCGGGAGGAGTTACGGGGCATGCTACATATCAAATCGAAGCTCTCGACGAGATCTACAACTTTCATTCTTTGAGAATTGAGAGATTCAGATTGGATCAAAGTCAAAATTGGGCTTGAAGTGAGTGCTATACAAATGGCAACTCCAAACTTTGAGGTTCAACGTCCGTTGGTAAAACGATAATTACTTTCTCATCCGAACTCCGATTGTGACAATTCAAGATGTTCCAGAAAGCTAAGGAGTAGCTTTACAATACAATCCAAGTTCCAAACCAATAACATGCATCCAACGTAGTGTTAAAAGCCCTGCAATCTTCCCTTCTTGCGTTTGCTTGCTTATTGTACTCCAAAAGATGTTCGAATCGCGTTTCCTTGCTTCTTCCTACAAAATAACATAAAACACTATAAATACCTAATACTAACTTAAAATACTTAAGAACTCACAAATTATCAAGCCAAACGTACTCAATTCGTAGGTGTAAATCCCACTCATCATCGGTACGCACTGTTGACACAATTGTGGCAATGTTGATGAGACGGGGAACTGATTCATTAGTTCTTGGGTGGAGGACATACTCAGTTTACTATATTGATAATTGATTGAAATTTGGTGTCAAAATATTCTTTATATATATCTTGAGAAGGTGATTCTTTTCTTGTATATATATATTGAATTGCTAATGATAGTGTCAGACCAAAAAGGTAATGACCTAGATAATTATGTAGTTAGAAATTAATACAGACTAGGGATGAACGAGGTTATGTTTGGTCATAATAGTAACTAAAATAAACAACCCTACTAAAGGGGAATACTTCAGGTCGGGCACATGATTCCGACGTAAGTATTGGACGATATATGTTCAAAGTTAAGCCTGAGATCGGACACTATGATTCCGATGGGTTGCCCTAATATCAAACAATATAATTTCGATGGGTATTGAAAGAAAAGTTTTGGTTTAAATAACCGCTCAATTATTATTATGATAGAAATGTTATGGACAAGAGTTAAGAGTTTTTCAGTCCTTGTAATTGTCAAACGTTTATGGGTTATAATACCTATAGAATATGAAAAAGTTCAAGGTCTTATGGACCCTTAGTACTAATTAGAGTGATCCTCTAAAAGAAGAAAAGATAGAATATGATTGAAGGTTTAAAACCTAGAGTTATGAAAGGAAATGTGTATAGATAAGTGAACATTGTTAACCTAATTTAAGTATTAGGAATTTGATGTGAGAAATGATGAATTCAGAAAATTCATATTGAAGACTAAGTTAGAGTTAATTTCGAAGACGGAATTCTCATAAGGAGGAGAGAATGTAATATCCTGAATATTTATAGAACTTATAAATATGATATTGAATGACTAAAGATATTTGTAAAGTTAATTTCGAGTACGAAATTGTTGTAAGTTGGGTTGAATGTAATATCCCAAATATTTGAAATGTAATCTGACAAGATCTAATAAAGGTTGTCAATTTAAAACCTACGAACAATTGCCCAAGTATACGTTGAGCTATCTGAAAGATTAAAAAATGATTCGTAGATACGATCGTATACGATTAGATGTTAGAACTATAACCTAAGCTATGTGTTATATGAATAAATAAGCTTGAATTAAGCTTCAAATGTGTTATATGATTTTTGCTATGTGTAGGATTTTGTGTTTTGGTTTAAGTAGTTAACCTTAATACTTATTAAAATCAAGAAGTTAATTTAAGGCTAAAACCTAAATTGGGGAAAATGTTAAAACTTAAACCCTAAAGGTTAAAACCTAGAAATCAGATATGCCGTGAAATCCGTCTTGCATCCTTTTGGGACTTTTCACATTACACGAAATAGTGTTTATATGAGTCATAGAACCCAGGGAGCCAATAAAAGTTTTCGAGAAAAAGACGAAAAAATACGATTTTCGAGAAAACGCTTTTCGTCTTTTTGATCAGTTCTTTTTGTCGTTTCGACTTGTTATATTTCACGACATAGTAATTATACGTAGTTAGAGACCAATGAACCAATAATATTTTTCCTACGAAAAAGACGAAAAACACTATTCATTCGAGAATTGTCTTCCGAATTTTGAAATTTCAGATTTCTAAATAGCGTTTTTACGGACAACCGATATATTTTAACAAATAAAATTTTTACCGAAAAATGATTGTGGGGTTTATTAATTATTAATACAGGACGAATATGGAACGAATACAGAGCAAATACGGAAAGAATACGAAGAATATTGTAAGTATAATGTACAGTATAATACGAGAATTATACTGAAGATTATACGAGATTGATACAAGATTAATACGAGGTATAATACGAGTAGATTATGAATATTATACGAAGTATATACGAAAGAATTGTGTATAAATACTTAAGTATTATACTTGTGAGGCCCCCAAATCCGGGTCCCTTGAACCTCGGACCTGGTGCGTCACGATACATCATATTTAGAATTATTGCAGAAGATATAAACATAAATTGTTTATACATTAAACTTTGCTACATATCCCAAGGTCTATAACCTTTATTTTAATACATATTTACCTTTAGATTCACAAAAGGTTTACAGCATATCATTTACATCAGATAATTAATTTGGTTATCATGCATAACCATCTAATCTTGTCCTTTGCTTTTGTACTGTCTTTCCTCGAACGTTCGCCTTAAATCTGAAATTTGTTATCATGATATAGCAAGGGTGAGCAACTACTTTGCTCAGCAAGTTTAAGTACAATAAAGATATATCATGATTGAAAGAATGAATAAGCTTTAGAACTTTTCAATAATATAATAATTGTGAAAGAGCATGAATCAGAATTTCAATAATTGAATGACTGAATTCAATAATAAGGGGTGTCAATAATGACCATGAACAATTTAACTGAACCTTATGGTAATGAAGGTGATCAGCCTTTCATACCTGATGAACATATGCAATATGCACTAAGTGCGAATCAATAATCATAGTTGTGGGATAATCAACAATAATTATCCACTAACATGCTTGAAAGATAATAACTTGAGTGTGAGTTAGGGAAACTTTCTCAATATAAAAGTTGAGTAAGATGGAACTTGCCTGTACCGTCGATTACTGCTACGCAATTTAACTTATTCTCTTATGAAAGACCTATCAGTTATAAGATTGATCTTTCAATTAGCAACACATATACCTCATAACACTACTTCTAATATTTAAGCACATAAGCAAATATTAGATAGCACCTTACACGTTCATAATCTCTAAAACTAGCACACATCGAGTCTTTAACAGTGTTCAATATAGTATGCTGAGTGGTTTCCCACAAACAACCAACAAACTAGTTTCCGTCTCGTCTACACTGTTTTCACAGTGAGTTAGATCGGTTGCTAGTTCGTATATACCTCCGCTCCCTGAAGGAATTGTTTAGCCCAGCTACTATACATCAACTATTAAAGAGTACGATTGTACCACTATTTTATTATAAACTGTATGACTTAACACTAAGTCTTTCATTTTATAAGTCCTTCTTTATAATCCATTAAGCCTGAACACCTAATTCAGTAAGTTGGATTATCTAAACATACTAATCCAGCAACCTGGATTCGAACTATCCTACAATCCAGCACCCTGAATTCACTAATTCAGTAAACCATATTTACCAATTCAGCAAGCCAGATACTACAATCCAGCAAGCTGGATTCAACTGTAAATTCCTATTTTAGTTGACATTTAACAGTCGGTTAAATGTTTAAAGCTTTACTTGACTTCGTATTGAGAGCCTCTCATTCCATATAATTGATTAAGGTTAATTATGTAACCTTTTATATCAAGTCCCTTTATAACTGTCTTCGATTGCTACTTAACATTTAGTTAAGTCTTAAATCTTATCTTTACATCACGTTGGATGTATAATTATCGTTAACAATATTAAGGTTAACGTTCGTCTTATCCTTCTTTAAAGTTCTCTTTTGATCGACACTTAACGTTTGGTTAAGTAATCTTAGTCTAAAGTTACATTATATCAATGTATTATCTTCATTAAAGTTAATTAAATAACTCTCCCATCTTGCCTTTAGACAACTTCTTTTTAATGTTTACTTAACACTTTAGCTAAGTTCTTATACTCTTGTATTCACCTCCTTCACATGTTTATTAGGTTGATAGAATAATTACCTCAACATTCAAGTCATCATTTAACTTCATATTATACCCTCAAGGTATTTCTCTCAAATAATACTTAACATGTAGTTAAGTCCTTATCAAATGTCTCCACATCGTTTTGGAGGTATATTAGATTAATTAAAAAAAAATCTTTAATCAAGCTTTCGCTTAACTTCTCTCATTTATACTTAACATGTAGTTAAGTATTTAAACTTTTAAAATAGGGTTAATTTCATATGACCACTTGGGGTTTAACGCTTTTCCCACTTGACCACCTGCAGTTCAGAAACCTACATTTAAACACCCGAGTTTTTGAGTTAAAGTGAAAAAGTGATTTACGTGTTAACACCGTTATTTTAACTGGCTAAAGACATATTTGACCTCCATATATAATTAGAAGAGCTCAGCTATGGAGTATTATATTTAAAGTGTAACAAAACAAAACAAACAAACCTCTATTCTCGATTTTTGAGCCAAGCCTATTGCATCTTCTCTCTCCTCAGCAGAATATGGGCCTCCATTTGTTTAACTAATTTTATTAAGCTAATCTGTTTATTATTTTAACTTGTTTTAATTATTTGATTTGAATATGTTTTAATTGTTTTACTGTTTAGTTAAGTTAATTTATTAGTTAGTTTGATTTTTTTATGTTTAATTTGTTTTAAATTTATAATATATTAAGAATATAAAAAATTATAATTTATTACTTTTTACACATATTTAATTATTTTTCTTCCTTGGTATTCAAATAGACAAATTTTGTGGTGTTTGTTATTTTTTGACATGTCTATGTGGTTAATTGAATAAATATATGTATTTTTTATTTTCAATCGTTAAAAAGTTAATATTAATTTTATATTTTTAAATGAAAAAAATACTAATAAAAATTGCGTCATCAATTAAAATAAAATTGTTAAGCAGTCATGTATAATGGCAGTCTTTAATAAAATTTGTAAGTCGTTTTTTATGCAGTCTTAGAGTGAAATGGAGGGAGCACTAAATTTTGGGGGAAATTAATATTTATGGGATATTAATTTGAAGGTTACAGTTTAATTTGAGCATTTGATCATCACCCCCTTACTCATTAATTAATAATATCCAATTCCTTAGGGAGGTTTTTTCTTTTTGAAACAGTTAAAATGATTGAAATATATATATGTAGCACGGAAAAATGTAATTTGTTATAACGATGAAAAGTCTATAATGGTTGAAAATAAAAATAAAAATTCTTTCAAACAAATAAAATATATCAAATCAAGAAAAAAGTTAATCGCAATAAGAATCGGATGGACAATAAAAATACTTGAATTATAATTAAACTTCATAAATAACAACAGAATATGCAATAGTCCATTTTATGTTCATTTATTTTGCTTGTGCATTTCTTAAGCAAGAGAAAAGAAAAGAAAAATACACTAAACTTTATTCATCCAAATTTTTTTATGTCAAAAGATAAACAAATTTGGATAAAAAAGAAAATAATTTAATTTAGACTTTTATAATCATATACTATCCTTTTATTTACAAACATAATTAGATTTAATAAAAAAATAAAAATAATAAATAAATTTGAAAGTTATTATAATTATTTTAAATAAACTAAAAAAATACAAGCAAAATGGGACTTTTAAAGCCAAGGTACATGAAAGAGGGCATTTTTGACTTTTTTCAGCTACTTTTGACTGTTATAGCCCAACCTCACGCTCTATTGGCGAGTGTTATGCACACACCGTTAATCTGGATGGAAAATGTGACGTTTTCACTTCAACTCAAAAACTCGGGTGTTTAAATGTAGGTTTCTGAACTGCAGGTGGTCAAGTGGGAAAAACATTAAACCCCAGGTGGTCCAGTGAAATTAACCCTTTAAAATATAACCCATTATGGTTAATCTTTACCTCACTATTCAAGATTTACACTTTATAATACTTAGAACGGTAATTAGTAGGTTCGGAACGCTTTACGGTTCATAAAACGCAAGCCCGACACCTTTCGTTCGCATCCGGTCGAGCAACATCTTCAAAACGCCCATTTTGAACTTTTTCTAAAATCTCAAATTTTAGTTTTTATTACATAAAATTGTAGCATTATCCTTAAGCTTTTTAAAACATCTTGAATTATCAAATTTGGACTTCGTACGCAAAAGTTATGCTTATTTTAGTTTTGGATGTCAAAATCACATTGCCTAGCTCGCGAATTTCAGACCCAACCTCGCTTAAACAGTCATAACTTCTTCGTTATTTACAATTTTTGGGTGATTCCAGTGGCCACGCGAAGCTAACTTCCGTATCTACAATTTTGTCCTACTGAAATGTTTCCAGTTCCCAACACAACAATACAAAAATCGCACGTAAAGGGGGTTGACCCCGAATTTTGCTGGACAGTTTTGCCTATTACTTAGATTGGCCATAACTTTTTGTTCCGAAGTCGGAATTGGTCCGTTTCAGAGTCTATGAAAAACTTATACAGTGTACAATAACATACCAAAAGCCCAGAATTTTTAGAGCAATCTAACTAGCCCTTAATTTTCTAATTTTGGGCAGCAGCTCCCTCGTTCTTTCTCTCCTCTCCGTTTAATTTTCGTATCTTGAGTTTTACACCACCAAATCAAACGATTTCAAGTTCTATGAACTCGTAACTCATAATATTACAACATATTAAATCTATATAATTTTTCATCCATACCCACTAAGCGGATCTAAGGATCAAAAGAAAATGGGGGTTTTAGAGTTTTAAGAAATTATTTCTTAGATCCAAGCTTGATAACCCATCAAACCTCTAGATCCAACCATGAATCATCATAAATCATGTAGATCTATCAATATAAAGTATAATAACACTAACCCAAAGCTAGATCCAAGCTTAATCACAAGAAAAATGGATAGAGTTTTGAGATTTACCTTTTTGGATTTCATTTCCTTTTCTTTCTCTTTCCTTCTATGGATCTTCCATGGCTTCCTTCCTTGCTTTCTTCTTCCTTCATGGTAGCCAAGCCTTCTCTCTCTCTCTCTCCCTCTCTCTTCCTCGGTCGAACCTTTCTCTCTCTTCCTCCTTTCCTTTTGTTGCCGAGAATGAGAAAATGGGGAGTGAATGAGATATATATATTTATATATATATATATATATATATATATATATATATTACTTCCCTTTTCATTTCTTTATCCTTATATATACATATATATATATATTAACTTTCCCCCAAGTCTATTATTACATAATTAATTAAATCATTTGGGTCATGAAATAAAATACTTCAACCCACATAATCACTTTATCCTAATATTTAATTAGGATTTCTTTTCCATAAAATTTGGAATTTAAAATAATTATTCACTTACATTTATTTATATAACTCAATTAAATTCTTTCTTAATTAAGTCAAAATAAATAATAATTGAAATATATTGAAATAAGTCTGTCTCACATTATTTTTACTAGTACACTTCAATCGCCATCATTAATCTCCATACTTAACATATAAAGATTAATTTACAATACCTCATGTTATTTGTTTATTATATAATAACCAATTATATATACTGTAATGTCCAGGAATTTTCAAGCATTGTATCAAATTTATTTTGATAAATAAAATTTATTTTATATAATTTTATGAATTTAATTTGGATCTATGTAAGAATTATTATTTAATTAAATAATTATAAGGTCCAATAATTTTTTGGCATTAGAAAAGGGCTCATTAATAGTTTGATTTAAATTAGTGGGCTAACCCTAAGATTTTAATTGCAAGAAAATTTGGAAGAAAATTCAATAAATAATTTTATCATTTTCGAAGGTAATAATCCGAATGAGAAATTATTGGGGAGACAAATATTTTAAATAATTAATCAAATTAATTATTCACTTTAAATATTAGAATATAATGTGGTTAATTTAAATTTGGTCACTAATCTTTTATTTAGATTGACCCATTTCTTTATCTGAGCCCAAACTCCTTTTTCCTATTGGACTGGGTTCATTTTTCTTTTATTTTCCGGATTGGGCTAAACCCATTGTCTATTTAATGCAACCGGCCCAACCCTATTGGGTTGAGCCCAAATTCTTTCCAGCCGAACCGAACCCAATTCCCTTCTTTTGTTAACCGGTAAGTCGATTGGGAGGGGTTTCAAATCAACAGATATTGATTTGGGGAAAATAAGTCAGCCGAGCAAAACCTCTGGTTCACAATCGAGCAATCGAGCGACCTAGGGACCTAGACCCTCAATCGGACGGGATGAATGAGGGAGGGTTGGCGTCGGCGTGTGAGGGTGAAGGGACCGGCGGCATAGGTGGGAAGGGGAAACGACCGATGGGCACCCAAGGCTCGAGGCGGACAAAGCTAGAAGCCCAGGGACCGACGGCTAAACAAGAACCGAGGCGGGCGCTAGGCGATTTGACCGGCAGAAACGCGCGGCTCAAGGGACTGCCGACTGCACGGATGGGGCTTGACGCGGACAGTCGACAACCCACTCCCTCCTACCGCCGGTTAATAGCTTGGTCAGGTAAGGTAATACCCAGTTAACTGTGCAACATTTTTCCTATAAATTGGGTCCAACTCCTAGCCAAACCACCGAGTTTCTGTTAGTCCAAATTAGAAAAAAAAATATATAATCTCAGAGAGAGGAATCGCAGCGGGTGAACGGCGGTGAACGTCCGGTTGGGTCGCGTATTGTGAAAGAGGAAGAAAGGCAGCGGCGCGGTCAAACCCAAGGTACAACCCTGGGATTTTTGAGCTACTGTGATGGTTCTATGTTAGGTTTAGTATAAATTTCCTTTTTCTGTAATTGGATTTGGTATTGCCGACTGTTTTGGTTGTGCTATATATCGTATTAGGTCTTTATTTGGGAAGCTGTTGTGGATGAACCTTAAAGGTTCTAGCAGTCAATTGTGTTGGTTATTGTAATGCCCGAGATTAATATACATCGTAATGTATTTAATGAATTGAATTTTATGCGAAACTCTTGTGTGATTTCCTTTATTAGATATATATGTGATGAGATGTATTTATATGGTTGGTTTAGTTTTATTTAACTATTTAAATTGATTAAGTGGGGAATTAATTCTTTTTATTACGTGGGTTGGTATTAAATCATGAGTTGGAGTTCGGATCGGAATTTAGAGACGCGGACTGCGTATTCGAGTCCGGAACGTCGAAATTAGTCAGGATAGACTGTAGCCACGAAAAAGTGTCACGGGTTGACTTTTTGATCAAAGTCAACCGGTTGATTTTTTGAGGAAAAAGTCAA
Source organism: Aralia elata (assembly GCA_034770075.1). Classification (NCBI taxonomy): domain Eukaryota; kingdom Viridiplantae; phylum Streptophyta; class Magnoliopsida; order Apiales; family Araliaceae; genus Aralia; species Aralia elata. Next base: position 670,801 of record JAVJAP010000243.1, on the reverse strand, counting down.
CTACGAATTTCAGAGATGAATTTGACCAAACAGATAGTCCCATGACGTTCGGAACATCAACTTTAGTAGGAATCGATATAAGTTTCGCAACGTTCGACTACGAAGGGCAAAATGGTCAAAGTAATTTATTAATTGATTAATTGATTATCATAATGTTTTTATTTATTTATTTAAACAAGTCAACAGCTGGTGGGACCCTTGTGACTCACAAATTGGGACAAGGGAAGGGGGTATACGTATATTACATAATAGCTAAGGAGGGAGTACTTCATTTTACTCCTTAAAACCAAAATCCTTTCATTTTCTCTAACTCCCACATTCTTCACATTAATTAATTAAATTAGTGCATTGTTTAGTAATGTTATTAATATATATTTAGAGTTGGGGGTTATGGGAATCAAAAGACTCCATCAAGCTATACATATATACACCTCACTAAAGCATTTTTTTTTCTTTTAAGAAAATTCCACCAAGTTAGTAAACATGGAGAGGAATTGAGAATAGTAGTTAGTGTGATAGCATTCTGAAGATTTGGGGAGTCTAAACAAGCAAGTGAGGAGGATTCCCAAAAAAATTAAACAAGAAGAAATTCACATCAAGTTACGTGAAGAACTAATAGATAACTTTAAATATAGAAGACTTATCAGGCAAGTTCTTAAACCCTACTTCTCATTTACGCAAGTTTCTTGACTCTACTTTTTATTGAGCAAACTTCTAGAGTTTATTATTTCCATTGAAAAAATATTCTATCATTATTCACTTATTCAATGATCGTGAGTTTCTTATGTCGTAAGCTATACAAATCCATTGTACAAGCTTTATTGATGATTACTCAATTGTTATTACAATTGTTATGTTTTAAAGTTCTTAACTATTACGAACTGCTTTCAAGTATGCTTTTCTGGCCTTTTGTTCCGGCTAGATATTATTGGTGCGTAATGTTATATTGTTTGAACAATTCAAATTCATTGTAGCTATTAAAGTTTACCAATCCAAATTGCTTTGGTGCGGTCTCGCATGATACTAAGATGAACAACCCGAATAACGGGCAAACAGATGTCGGGCATATAGTCCCATTTACGCTTACGCGTTTAAATTTCATACATGTGCACAATGTAGGGTACGAAAGGCTGATCACCTGGAGTACTTGCAGAGAAGGTTTTATAATCTATCTGATTGATAAAAGCTTCTGATGGTTTTCGATGAAACAAAACAATGTTCAGGGTATCAACACCCCTTAGTACACTATTGAAAATTCTTAACTCTTAACTCTAATTCGTATTTTACCTCTTCAATACTCTTTCAATGGTTGAGAAATGCCTATTCAGATATATCTATCCTTGGTATTTATTATCAAATTACTTGTTATACTTGCTGGGCAAATTGTGCTCATTCTTGCTTAAACCTTTCAGTTAAGGGTGAGAAGGCCGAGGGCTCGGGCAAGGACAAGGGAAAGGCTAAGATGAAATGATGAAAGCTTATTTCTTTGTAATAAGTTTAGATCTTCCGCATTGATGTAATGTAGCGGTGAACGCTAAGTCTAAGATGTTTAAGGTTTTGAAACTTGGGGATTATGTTTGGTTTTATATTTGGAATTATTACCGACTACTATTGTTATTATTATTATTATTATTATTATTATTATCTATAAAGTTTATTTAGTTAGATGATGGAGTTTATTGTACCGTGATGCACCACATCCGGTGTTTGATGATGCACGGATTTGGGGGCGTCACAGGTTGGTATCAAAGCTGTAGGTTATAAACCTTAGGTGGGAGAACCTTAGATTATAGCCGTAAAGAAAATTAGTGGAGATAGAAAGAGATGAACTCACATAGAGTTTAAAGTGTTGAGTCTAGTTACTTTTAAAAAAAAATGTTTATTTTTTTTAATACACTAATTTAGTTGTTTGTTTTGATTGTAGGATGTCAGGAGAAGAGGAGGTTAGAGATATCCATGTGGTTAGTGAGCAGTTAGTAGCAGCTGTACCTCCGCCCATAGTTGAGGCATCAACTTATTCAGACCCAGATGAGGACCCTGAGGAGGATTCTGAGGAGGATCCCGAGGAAGAGGAGCCCGAGGAGGACTCGGAGGAGGCACCGGAGGATAGACTGCTAGATGAGTTGATGGACAGAAACACGGAGTTGGATGATCGAGTCCATGAATTGGAGGAGCAGTACCAGGAGGAGAAGGGGGCGGTGGCACTACTCGGGGCATTGGTGCATCATCTGATGGTTAGGAACGCAGATCTGGCTGACAAGCTGCGTGCGTCAGACCAGAAGGCAGATAGGTTGGGGGTCGAAAAGGAGGCCATCCGATCTCACTTGGGTAACACGATAAACGGTTTGAAGGCGAGAGTTCAGGGTCTTCAAACTGACAAACAGTTGATTACTACCTACTGGAGGGATGAAATGAAAGGTCGTGTTAGGGCTCAAAACCAGAGGGATGAGTCAGAGCATGAGGTTAGAAATAAGAAGGTTAGGATGGACAGGATGCAGTACGCGTTTAGCTCAGCGCATGGCAGGTTCTAGCATAGGGTGTATCATTTTCCGCGTGAGGAGCACCGGTCTAGACACGCTATAAGTCGAGGGCTAGTTCTGGACATGGCAAACGAGGAGTATGAAGATGCTATGAGGAGAAGTTTTTGAGTTTATATTGCTATGAATTATTATAGTAGTATCGTATTGAATGCTTATCTATTGACGTAAATATTTAAATTTAAGTTCTAAGTTAAGAGATGTAAGTGGCATTTAGCCATAAGATGTTAAGTACCTTGGTTTCATGGTTTTTCATATTAATAATATGTGTTTATTGATATGTGTGATGTGATGATTAAACTTAATTATAAGCTTTAAATGTTATAAGATTAAGTTGTGGGATGATAACATGTAAATTTTATTGTTCAGAAATGCCAAGGGGAAGACGTCGTCAACAGACACCTGAGGAGTCAGTCAGTAATGCTGGGGATCAACCGAACCCCATGCAACAATTTGTAGACCTATTAGTTGGGGCATTACAGAATCGGACCCCGAATAATAATAATAATCCTCCGACGGCCCAAGTGGCAACCTTTAAGGACTTCAAAAGGGTGGGACCCCCTAAATTCAAAGGGACCACCGAACCCATCGAAGCCCAGTCATGGATCAAAGAAATCGAAAAGGCGTTTGCAATCGCCCGAGTAGGAGATGAGCAGAAAACGATCTTCGCCACGTACATGCTGAAAGGTGAAGCTAACTACTGGTGGGAGGCGAACCAGAACAGGGCTGGGGAAGGTGTGATATCTTGGGAGAGGTTTAAAGAAGTTTTTTTCAAAAATTATTTTCCTGTGAGTATGCAGAGTCGCATGGAGATGCGATTTTTGGAGCTGAAGCAAGATGACATGACGGTACCCCAGTACGCCGCAAAGTTTATTGAACTGGCGAGGTTTGCACCTCATCAGGTCGACACTGAGGAAAGAAAGACAAGGAGGTTCGAGCAGGGCCTCAAGCCATGGTTGTATAGCAGACTTTCGGTGCTACAGACGAACAGCTTCGCTACTCTTCTGGAGAAGGCCATAATTGCTGAGGGCGGAAGTGAAGCCCTGATGAAATTCAACAAGGAAAAGAAGAAGAAGATTGAAGGAGGAAATAGAGGGGAAGGTGGTAGCAAAAGGAAGTGGAACAACAACAACAATAACAACAGCAACCCAACAAGTTTTGGGGGTAAATCTGGTGATTTGAAGAAAAGAGCAGAGGCTTCCAAGGAGTGTGGAAAGAGTCACTCAGGCACTTGCCTAAAGGGAAAGAATGTATGCTTTAATTGCGGACAGGAGGGGCACATCTCTCCCAACTGTCCCGCACCAAAGAAGAATGGATGCTTCAACTGCGGAGCATTGGATCATCAGGCTAGGAATTGCCCAAAGAAGAACTCAAGTGGAGGAAATGGAGGAAGGGGAAATAGCGGTGGAAATCTTACAATTTCTGGACCACCAACTCAGAATCGACCAACAGCAAGGACTTTCAACATGACAGTTCAAGATGCGGTCGCATCTAAGGACGTGGTTTCAGGTATCATTCCGGTCAATGATATATCTGCATATATATTATTTGATTCGGGTGCTACTTGTTCCTTTGTATCACATGAATTCTCTCAACGATTAAATTTACCTCAGGAAGAATTAGAGCATCCTATGAACATAAAAGTGGCGAATAAGGAAATAATTCCCGTTAGCCATATTCATAGGAATTGTCTTGTCCATATAAGGGGGTATAAGTTACCTGTGGATCTAATTCCAATTCAACTAGGAGAATTTGATGTAATTCTAGGTATGGACTGGTTATTTAACCATGGGGCAATGATAGATTGCCAGAAGAAGTGTATAAACCTTCAGACTCCAAATCAGTCTAAGGTAGTGTTCTATGGTAGTAAATCGCCCAGGCACTCGAGTTGCCTGACGATGATGCAAGCTAGGAAATTGTTGAGAAAAGGCTGTATAGGTTATTTGACCCATATTGTTGATACCTAGAAAGTAGAGACAGAGATGGGACAAATATCTGTTGTAAGTGAGTTTCCCGATGTGTTTCCGAAGGATTTGCCAGGTCTACCACCAGATAGGGAGATCGAATTCGTTATAGATCTAGTACCTGGAACGGCACCGATTTCGAAAGCTCCATACAAAATGGCACCGGTGGAGATGAAGGAGCTGATGGTACAGTTGCAGGAGTTGTTAGATAAGAAGTATATCCAGCCGAGTGTGTCTCCTTGGGGAGCACCAGTTTTATTTGTGAAAAAGAAGGACGGGTCGATGAGACTTTGTATCGACTATCGGGAGTTGAACAAAGTAACGATCAAAAACAAATACCCACTACCTAGGATAGATGATTTGTTTGATCAGTTGAAGGGAGCGAAATATTTTTCCAAAATCGACTTAAGGACGGGTTATCACCAGTTGAAGGTGAGGAAGGAAGATGTACCTAAGACGGCATTCAGGACTCGTTATGGCCATTACGAGTTCCTGGTAATGTCATTCGGGTTAACGAATGCGCCAGCAGCATTTATGGACATGATGAATCGGGTATTCAAGCAATACTTGGATAAGTTTGTAGTTGTGTTCATAGATGATATTCTGATCTATTCTAAGACTCCAGAAGATCATACAGAACATTTAACGATGGTGTTAGAAGCGTTGAGAAAGGAGAAATTATACGCAAAATTCTCAAAGTGTGAATTCTGGTTGGAAAGAGTTCAATTTATGGGTCACGTGATTGACAAGGACGGAATCTCTGTGGATCCAGCAAAGGTGGAAGCAGTAATTAATTGGGAGCAGCCGAAGACACCAACAGAAGTAAGAAGTTTCTTGGGATTGGCAGGCTATTACAGAAGATTCATTCAAGATTTCTCCAAGATAGCAGGAACTCTGACTAATTTGACAAGGAAGTCGGTAAAATTTGTCTGGACGGAAAAGTGTGAAGAAAGTTTTCAGGAGCTGAAAAAAAGGTTGAGTGAAGCACCAGTGTTGTCTTTACCTGACGATACGGGTGACTTCGTAGTTTACAGTGATGCATCTCATAAAGGACTTGGTTGTGTGCTTATGCAACATGGTAAAGTTATTGCGTACGCGTCAAGGCAGTTAAAAGATTACGAAAAGGGATATCCTACCCATGACCTGGAATTGGCAGCGGTAGTATTTGCCCTGAAGATATGGAGGCACTATTTATATGGTGCAAAGTGTGAAATATACACGGACCATAAAAGTCTGAAGTATATTTTCACGCAAAAGGAGCTGAATATGCGTCAGAGGAGATGGTTGGAGCTGATAAAGGACTATGACTGCGAAATCTTATATCATCCAGGAAAAGCTAACGTGGTAGCAGATGCGCTAAGCAGAAAGGGTAGTGGTAAATTGGTAATGTTAACAGCTCAAGAAGAGTTAATTAAGGAAATGGAAAGATTGGAGCTAGAAGTAAAGTGTCCGAGGGAGTCAGATGAGAAATTATTCGCAATGGATGCTCGTCCGACTCTATTGGACAAAATAAAGGAAGCACAAGACAGCGATGAAGAATGTGAAAAGGTGAGAAAAAGAATTTCAGATGGGGAAAAGCTTAAGTTTAGTGTGGATGGTGATGGACTGTTAAGATTTGAAGGGAGAATTTGGGTGCCAGCGGTATCCGAGTTAAAGGAAGAAATTTTACAAGAAGCTCATAGTTCAAGTTACTCGATTCATCCGGGAAGCACAAAGATGTATCGGGATCTTCATCAACATTATTGGTGGCCCAATTTGAAGAAAGAGGTCGCAGAGTGCGTTAGCAGATGCTTAACATGCCAGAGAGTCAAGGCTGAACATCAGAAACCGAGCGGGTTACTTCAACCTTTAGAAATTCCAGAATGGAAGTGGGAGCATATTACGATGGACTTTGTGGTAGGACTTCCAACTACACAAAAAGGTTATGATGCAGTATGGGTGATCGTTGATCGATTAACTAAGTCAGCACACTTCTTACCGATCAAGATCAGATTCAACTTGGATCAATTGGCCAAACTATACATCAAAGAAATCGTCTCCAGGCACGGTGTGCCAGTATCAATTGTGTCAGATCGCGACCCGCGATTCACAGCAAATTTCTGGAAAAGTTTTCAAGGGCGAATGGGAACGCAACTGAGGTTGAGCACTACATATCATCCTCAGACAGACGGACAGAGCGAGCGAACAATTCAAACTTTAGAGGACATGTTGAGGGCATGCGTTATGGATTTCAAGGGAAGTTGGGATGATCATCTACCTTTGGTGGAGTTTGCTTACAACAACAGTTACCACGCGAGTATCGGTATGCCACCTTATGAAGCTCTGTATGGTAGAAAGTGCAGAACACCATTGTGCTGGGATGAAGTAGGTGAACGTCAACTGCTAGGGCCAGAATTAGTACAACAGACTGCAGATGTTGTCAAAACGATACGAGCAAGATTAGTGACGGCTCAAGATCGACAGAAGAAATATGCTGATCAATATAGGCAACAACGCGACTTTGACGTCGGTAGTTATGTGTTTCTGAAAGTATCTCCCTGGAAAGGGAAGATGAGATTTGGAAAGAAGGGAAAACTGAGTCCGAGATTTATAGGACCCTTTGAAGTGTTGAGACGAGTAGGTGAGGTAGCTTATGAAATAGCTTTACCTCCAGAGTTGGAGCATGTACACAATGTGTTTCATGTGTCAGTTTTACGACCTTACAAGCAGGATTACAAGCATGTCATAGAATATGAACCCATTCAGTTTGAGAAAGATTTAGCTTATGAAGAAATCCCTGTACAAATTATTGATAGGAAAGAGCAAGTTCTAAGAAATAAGATAATACCTTCTGTAAAGGTAATATGGAGGAACCACAATGCTGACGAAGCTACGTGGGAACTCGAGGAGAAGATGATGGAAAATTATCCTAACTTGTTTGTTTAACTTTGTGATGATTCCGGGGACGGAATCCTAATAAGGGAGGGTGAATGTAATGCCCGAGATTAATATACATCGTAATGTATTTAATGAATTGAATTTTATGCGAAACTCTTGTGTGATTTCCTTTATTAGATATATATGTGATGAGATGTATTTATATGGTTGGTTTAGTTTTATTTAACTATTTAAATTGATTAAGTGGGGAATTAATTCTTTTTATTACGTGGGTTGGTATTAAATCATGAGTTGGAGTTCGGATCGGAATTTAGAGACGCGGACTGCGTATTCGAGTCCGGAACGTCGAAATTAGTCAGGATAGACTGTAGCCACGAAAAAGTGTCACGGGTTGACTTTTTGATCAAAGTCAACCGGTTGATTTTTTGAGGAAAAAGTCAACTACGAATTTCAGAGATGAATTTGACCAAACAGATAGTCCCATGACGTTCGGAACATCGACTTTAGTAGGAATCGATATAAGTTTCGCAATGTTCGACTACGAAGGGCAAAATGATCAAAGTAATTTATTAATTGATTAATTGATTATCATAATGTTTTTATTTATTTATTTAAACAAGTCAACAGCTGGTGGGACCCTTGTGACTCACAAATTGGGACAAGGGAAGGGGGTATACGTATATTACATAATAGCTAAGGAGGGAGTACTTCATTTTACTCCTTAAAACCAAAATCCTTTCATTTTCTCTAACTCCCACATTCTTCACATTAATTAATTAAATTAGTGCATTGTTTAGTAATGTTATTAATATATATTTAGAGTTGGGGGTTATGGGAATCAAAAGACTCCATCAAGCTATACATATATACACCTCACTAAAGCATTTTTTTTTCTTTTAAGAAAATTCCACCAAGTTAGTAAACATGGAGAGGAATTGAGAATAGTAGTTAGTGTGATAGCATTCTGAAGATTTGGGGAGTCTAAACAAGTAAGTGAGGAGGATTCCCAAAAAAATTAAACAAGAAGAAATTCACATCAAGTTACGTGAAGAACTAATAGATAACTTTAAATATAGAAGACTTATCAGGCAAGTTCTTAAACCCTACTTCTCATTTACGCAAGTTTCTTGACTCTACTTTTTATTGAGCAAACTTCTAGAGTTTATTATTTCCATTGAAAAAATATTCTATCATTATTCACTTATTCAATGATCGTGAGTTTCTTATGTCGTAAGCTATACAAATCCATTGTACAAGCTTTATTGATGATTACTCAATTGTTATTACAATTGTTATGTTTTAAAGTTCTTAACTATTACGAACTGCTTTCAAGTATGCTTTTTTGGCCTTTTGTTCCGGCTAGATATTATTGGTGCGTAATGTTATATTGTTTGAACAATTCAAATTCATTGTAGCTATTAAAGTTTACCAATCCAAATTGCTTTGGTGCGGTCTCGCATGATACTAAGATGAACAACCCGAATAACGGGCAAACAGATGTCGGGCATATAGTCCCATTTACGCTTACGCGTTTAAATTTCATACATGTGCACAATGTAGGGTACGAAAGGCTGATCACCTGGAGTACTTGCAGAGAAGGTTTTATAATCTATCTGATTGATAAAAGCTTCTGATGGTTTTCGATGAAACAAAACAATGTTCAGGGTATCAACACCCCTTAGTACACTATTGAAAATTCTTAAACTCTTAACTCTAATTCGTATTTACCTCTTCAATACTCTTTCAATTGTTGAGAAATGCCTATTCAGATATATCTATCCTTGGTATTTATTATCAAATTACTTGTTATACTTACTGGGCAAATTGTGCTCATTCTTGCTTAAACCTTTCAGTTAAGGGTGAGAAGGCCGAGGGCTCGGGCAAGGACAAGGAAAAGGCTAAGATGAAATGATGAAAGCTTATTTCTTTGTAATAAGTTTAGATCTTCCGCATTGATGTAATGTAGCGGTGAACGCTAAGTCTAAGATGTTTAAGGTTTTGAAACTTGGGGATTATGTTTGGTTTTATATTTGGAATTATTACCGAATACTATTGTTATTATTATTATTATTATTATTATTATTATCTATAAAGTTTATTTAGTTAGATGATGGAGTTTGTTGTACCGTGATGCACCACATCCGGTGTTTGATGATGCACGGATTTGGGGGCGTCACAGGTTGGTATCAAAGCTGTAGGTTATAAACCTTAGGTGGGAGAACCTTAGATTATAGCCGTAAAGAAAATTAGTGGAGATAGAAAGAGATGAACTCACATAGAGTTTAAAGTGTTGAGTCTAGTTACTTTTAAAAAAAATGTTTATTTTTTTTAATACACTAATTTAGTTGTTTGTTTTGATTGTAGGATGTCAAGAGAAGAGGAGGTTAGAGATATCCATGTGGTTAGTAAGCAGTTAGTAGCAGCTGTACCTCCGCCCATAGCTGAGGCATCAGCTGATTCAGACCCAAATGAGGACCCTGAGGAGGATTCTGAGGAGGATCCCGAGGAAGAGGAGCCCGAGGAGGACTCGGAGGAGGCACCGGAGGATAGACTGCTAGATGAGTTGATGGACAGAAACACGGAGTTGGATGATCGAGTCCATGAATTAGAGGAGCAGTACCAGGAGGAGAAGGGGGCGGTGGCACTACTCGGGGCATTGGTGCATCATCTGATGGTTAGGAACGCAGATCTGGCTGACAAGCTGCGTGCGTCAGACCAGAAGGCAGATAGGTTGGGGGTCGAAAAGGAGGCCATCCGATCTCACTTGGGTAACACGATAAACGGTTTGGAGGCGAGAGTTCAGGGTCTTCAAACTGACAAACAGTTGATTACTACCTACTGGAGGGATGAAATGAAAGGTCGTGTTAGGGCTCAAAAACCAGAGGGATGAGTCAGAGCATGAGGTTAGAAATAAGAAGGTTAGGATGGACAGGATGCAGTACGCGTTTAGCTCAGCGCATGGCAGGTTTCCAGCATAGGGTGTATCATTTTCCGCGTGAGGAGCACCGGTCTAGACACGCTATAAGTCGAGGGCTAGTTTCTGGACATGGCAATCGAGGAGTATGAAGATGCTATGAGGAGAAGTTTTTGAGTTTATATTGCTATGAATTATTATAGTAGTATCGTATTGAATGCTTATCTATTGATGTAAATATTTAAATTTAAGTTCTAAGTTAAGAGATGTAAGTGGCATTTAGCCATAAGATGTTAAGTACCTTGGTTTCATGGTTTTTCATATTAATAATATGTGTTTATTGATATGTGTGATGTGATGATTAAACTTAATTATAAGCTTTAAATGTTATAAGATTAAGTTGTGGGATGATAACATGTAAATTTTATTGTTCAGAAATGCCAAGGGGAAGACGTCGTCAACAGACACCTGAGGAGTCAGTCAGTAATGCTGGGGATCAACCGAATCCCATGCAACAATTTGTAGACCTATTAGTTGGGGCATTACAGAATCGGACCCCGAATAATAATAATAATCCTCCGACGGCCCAAGTGGCAACCTTTAAGGACTTCAAAAGTGTGGGACCCCCTGAATTCAAAGGGACCACTGAACCCATCGAAGCCCAGTCATGGATCAAAGAAATCGAAAAGGCGTTTGCAATCGCCCGAGTAGGAGATGAGCAGAAAACGATCTTCGCCACGTACATGCTGAAAGGTGAAGCTAACTACTGGTGGGAGGCGAACCAGAACAGGGCTGGGGAAGGTGTGATATCTTGGGAGAGGTTTAAAGAAGTTTTTTTCGAAAATTATTTTCCTGTGAGTATGCAGAGTCGCATGGAGATGCGATTTTTGGAGCTGAAGCAAGATGACATGACGGTACCCCCCCACCAGTACGCCGCAAAGTTTATTGAACTGGCGAGGTTTGCACCTCATCAGGTCGACACTGAGGAAAGAAAGACAAGGAGGTTCGAGCAGGGCCTCAAGCCATGGTTGTATAGCAGACTTTCGGTGCTACAGACGAACAGCTTCGCTACTCTTCTGGAGAAGGCCATAATTGTTGAGGGCGGAAGTGAAGCCCTGATGAAATTCAACAAGGAAAAGAAGAAGAAGATTGAAGGAGGAAATAGAGGGGAAGGTGGTAGCAAAAGGAAGTGGAACAACAACAACAATAACAACAGCAACCCAACAAGTTTTGGGGGTAAATCTGGTGATTTGAAGAAAAGAGCAGAGGCTTGCAAGGAGTGTGGAAAGAGTCACTCAGGCACTTGCCTAAAGGGAAAGAATGTATGCTTTAATTGCGGACAGGAGGGGCACATCTCTCCCAACTGTCCCGCACCAAAGAGGAATGGATGCTTCAACTGCGGAGCATTGGATCATCAGGCTAGGAATTGCCCAAAGAAGAACTCAAGTGGAGGAAATGGAGGAAGGGGAAATAGCGGTGGAAATCTTACAATTTCTGGACCACCAACTCAGAATCGACCAACAGCAAGGACTTTCAACATGACAGTTCAAGATGCGGTCGCATCTAAGGACGTGGTTTCAGGTATCATTCCGGTCAATGATATATCTGCATATATATTATTTGATTCGGGTGCTACTTGTTCCTTTGTATCACATGAATTCTCTCAACGATTAAATTTACCTCAGGAAGAATTAGAGCATCCTATGAACATAGAAGTGGCGAATAAGGAAATAATTCCCGTTAGCCATATTCATAGGAATTGTCTTGTCCATATAAGGGGGTATAAGTTACCTGTGGATCTAATTCCAATTCAACTAGGAGAATTTGATGTAATTCTAGGTATGGACTGGTTATTTAACCATGGGGCAATGATAGATTGCCAGAAGAAGTGTATAAACCTTCAGACTCCAAATCAGTCTAAGGTAGTGTTCTATGGTAGTAAATCGCCCAGGCACTCGAGTTGCCTGACGATGATGCAAGCTAGGAAATTGTTGAGAAAAGGCTGTATAGGTTATTTGGCCCATATTGTTGATACCCAGAAAGTAGAGACAGAGATGGGACAAATACCTGTTGTAAGTGAGTTTCCCGATGTGTTTCCGAAGGATTTGCCAGGTCTACCACCAGATAGGGAGATCGAATTCGTTATAGATCTAGTACCTGGAACGGCACCGATTTCGAAAGCTCCATACAAAATGGCACCGGTGGAGATGAAGGAGCTGATGGTACAGTTGCAGGAGTTGTTAGATAAGAAGTATATCCAGCCGAGTGTGTCTCCTTGGGGAGCACCAGTTTTATTTGTGAAAAAGAAGGACGGGTCGATGAGACTTTGTATCGACTATCGGGAGTTGAACAAAGTAACGATCAAAAACAAATACCCACTACCTAGGATAGATGATTTGTTTGATCAGTTGAAGGGAGCGAAATATTTTTCCAAAATCGACTTAAGGACGGGTTATCACCAGTTGAAGGTGAGGAAGGAAGATGTACCTAAGACGGCATTCAGGACTCGTTATGGCCATTACGAGTTCCTGGTAATGTCATTCGGGTTAACGAATGCGCCAGCAGCATTTATGGACATGATGAATCGGGTATTCAAGCAATACTTGGATAAGTTTGTAGTTGTGTTCATAGATGATATTCTGATCTATTCTAAGACTCCAGAAGATCATACAGAATATTTAAGGATGGTGTTAGAAGCGTTGAGAAAGGAGAAATTATACGCAAAATTCTCAAAGTGTGAATTCTGGTTGGAAAGAGTTCAATTTCTGGGTCACGTGATTGACAAGGATGGAATCTCTGTGGATCCAGCAAAGGTGGAAGCAGTAATTAATTGGGAGCAGCCGAAGACACCAACAGAAGTAAGAAGTTTCTTGGGATTGGCAGGCTATTACAGAAGATTCATTCAAGATTTCTCCAAGATAGCAGGAACTCTGACTAATTTAACAAGGAAGTCGGTAAAATTTGTCTGGACGGAAAAGTGTGAAGAAAGTTTTCAGGAGCTGAAGAAAAGGTTGAGTGAAGCACCAGTGTTGTCTTTACCTGACGATACGGGTGACTTCGTAGTTTACAGTGATGCGTCTCATAAAGGACTTGGTTGTGTGCTTATGCAACATGGTAAAGTTATTGCGTACGCGTCAAGGCAGTTAAAAGATTACGAAAAGGGATATCCTACCCATGACCTGGAATTGGCAGCGGTAGTATTTGCCCTGAAGATATGGAGGCACTATTTATATGGTGCAAAGTGTGAAATATACACGGACCATAAAAGTCTGAAGTATATTTTCACGCAAAAGGAGCTGAATATGCGTCAGAGGAGATGGTTGGAGCTGATAAAGGACTATGACTGCGAAATCTTATATCATCCAGGAAAAGCTAACGTGGTAGCAGATGCGCTAAGCAGAAAGGGTAGTGGTAAATTGGTAATGTTAACAGCTCAAGAAGAGTTAATTAAGGAAATGGAAAGATTGGAGCTAGAAGTAAAGTGTCCGAGGGAGTCAGATGAGAAATTATTCGCAATGGATGCTCGTCCGACTCTATTGGACAAAATAAAGGAAGCACAAGACAGCGATGAAGAATGTGAAAAGGTGAGAAAAAGAATTTCAGATGGGGAAAAGCTTAAGTTTAGTGTGGATGGTGATGGACTGTTAAGATTTGAAGGGAGAATTTGGGTGCCAGCGGTATCCGAGTTAAAGGAAGAAATTTTACAAGAAGCTCATAGTTCAAGTTACTCGATTCATCCGGGAAGCACAAAGATGTATCGGGATCTTCATCAACATTAATTGGTGGCCCAATTTGAAGAAAGAGGTCGCAGAGTGCGTTAGCAGATGCTTAACATGCCAGAGAGTCAAGGCTGAACATCAGAAACCGAGCGGGTTACTTCAACCTTTAGAAATTCCAGAATGGAAGTGGGAGCATATTACGATGGACTTTGTGGTAGGACTTCCAACTACACAAAAAGGTTATGATGCAGTATGGGTGATCGTTGATCGATTAACTAAGTCAGCGCACTTCTTACCGATCAAGATCAGATTCAACTTGGATCAATTGGCCAAACTATACATCAAAGAAATCGTCTCCAGGCACGGTGTGCCAGTATCAATTGTGTCAGATCGCGACCCGCGATTCACAGCAAATTTCTGGAAAAGTTTTCAAGGGCGAATGGGAACGCAACTGAGGTTGAGCACTACATATCATCCTCAGACAGACGGACAGAGCGAGCGAACAATTCAAACTTTAGAGGACATGTTGAGGGCATGCGTTATGGATTTCAAGGGAAGTTGGGATGATCATCTACCTTTGGTGGAGTTTGCTTACAACAACAGTTACCACGCGAGTATCGGTATGCCACCTTATGAAGCTCTGTATGGTAGAAAGTGCAGAACACCATTGTGTGCTGGGATGAAGTAGGTGAACGTCAACTGTTAGGGCCAGAATTAGTATAACAGACTGCAGATGTTGTCAAAACGATACGAGCAAGATTAGTGACGGCTCAAGATCGACAGAAGAAATATGCTGATCAACATAGGCAACAACGCGACTTTGACGTCGGTAGTTATGTGTTTCTGAAAGTATCTCCCTGGAAAGGGAAGATGAGATTTGGAAAGAAGGGAAAACTGAGTCCGAGATTTATAGGACCCTTTGAAGTGTTGAGACGAGTAGGTGAGGTAGCTTATGAAATAGCTTTACCTCCAGAGTTGGAGCATGTACACAATGTATTTCATGTGTCAGTTTTACGACCTTACAAGCAGGATTACAAGCATGTCATAGAATATGAACCCATTCAGTTTGAGAAAGATTTAACTTATGAAGAAATCCCTGTACAAATTATTGATAGGAAAGAGCAAGTTCTAAGAAATAAGATAATACCTTCTGTAAAGGTAATATGGAGGAACCACAATGCTGACGAAGCTACGTGGGAACTCGAGGAGAAGATGATGGAAAATTATCCTAACTTGTTTGTTTAACTTTGTGATGATTCCGGGGACGGAATCCTAATAAGGGAGGGTGAATGTAATGCCCGAGATTAATATACATCGTAATGTATTTAATGAATTGAATTTTATGCGAAACTCTTGTGTGATTTCCTTTATTAGATATATATGTGATGAGATGTATTTATATGGTTGGTTTAGTTTTATTTAACTATTTAAATTGATTAAGTGGGGAATTAATTCTTTTTATTACGTGGGTTTGTATTAAATCATGAGTTGGAGTTCGGATCGGAATTTAGAGACGCGGACTGCGTATTCGATTCCGGAACGTCGAAATTAGTCAGGATAGACTGTAGCCACGAAAAAGTGTCACGGGTTGACTTTTTGATCAAAGTCAACCGGTTGATTTTTTGAGGAAAAAGTCAACTACGAATTTCAGAGATGAATTTGACCAAACAGATAGTCCCATGACGTTCGGAACATCGACTTTAGTAGGAATCGATATAAGTTTCGCAACGTTCGACTACGAAGGGCAAAATGGTCAAAGTAATTTATTAATTGATTAATTGATTATCATAATATTTTTATTTATTTATTTAAACAAGTCAACAGCTGGTGGGACCCTTGTGACTCACAAATTGGGACAAGGGAAGGGGGTATACGTATATTACATAATAGCTAAGGAGGGAGTACTTCATTTTACTCCTTAAAACCAAAATCCTTTCATTTTCTCTAACTCCCACATTCTTCACATTAATTAATTAAATTAGTGCATTGTTTAGTAATGTTATTAATATATATTTAGAGTTGGGGGTTATGGGAATCAAAAGACTCCATCAAGCTATACATATATACACCTCACTAAAGCATTTTTTTTTCTTTTAAGAAAATTCCACCAAGTTAGTAAACATGGAGAGGAATTGAGAATAGTAGTTAGTGTGATAGCATTCTGAAGATTTGGGGAGTCTAAACAAGCAAGTGAGGAGGATTCCCAAAAAAATTAAACAAGAAGAAATTCACATCAAGTTACGTGAAGAACTAATAGATAACTTTAAATATAGAAGACTTATCAGGCAAGTTCTTAAACCCTACTTCTCATTTACGCAAGTTTCTTGACTCTACTTTTTATTGAGCAAACTTCTAGAGTTTATTATTTCCATTGAAAAAATATTCTATCATTATTCACTTATTCAATGATCGTGAGTTTCTTATGTCGTAAGCTATACAAATCCATTGTACAAGCTTTATTGATGATTACTCAATTGTTATTACAATTGTTATGTTTTAAAGTTCTTAACTATTACGAACTGCTTTCAAGTATGCTTTTCTGGCCTTTTGTTCCGGCTAGATATTATTGGTGCGTAATGTTATATTGTTTGAACAATTCAAATTCATTGTAGCTATTAAAGTTTACCAATCCAAATTGCTTTGGTGCGGTCCTCGCATGATACTAAGATGAACAACCCGAATAACGGGCAAACAGATGTCGGGCATATAGTCCCATTTACGCTTACGCGTTTAAATTTCATACATGTGCACAATGTAGGGTACGAAAGGCTGATCACCTGGAGTACTTGCAGAGAAGGTTTTATAATCTATCTGATTGATAAAAGCTTCTGATGGTTTTCGATGAAACAAAACAATGTTCAGGGTATCAACACCCCTTAGTACACTATTGAAAATTCTTAACTCTTAACTCTAATTCGTATTTACCTCTTCAATACTCTTTCAATTGTTGAGAAATGCCTATTCAGATATATCTATCCTTGGTATTTATTATCAAATTACTTGTTATACTTGCTGGGCAAATTGTGCTCATTCTTGCTTAAACCTTTCAGTTAAGGGTGAGAAGGCCGAGGGCTCGGGCAAGGACAAGGGAAAGGCTAAGATGAAATGATGAAAGCTTATTTCTTTGTAATAAGTTTAGATCTTCCGCATTGATGTAATGTAGCGGTGAACGCTAAGTCTAAGATGTTTAAGGTTTTGAAACTTGGGGATTATGTTTGGTTTTATATTTGGAATTATTACCGAATACTATTGTTATTATTATTATTATTATTATTATTATTATCTATAAAGTTTATTTAGTTAGATGATGGAGTTTGTTGTACCGTGATGCACCACATCCGGTGTTTGATGATGCACGGATTTGGGGGCGTCACAGTTATAATATACACTGTATTGTATTGTTTTGGTGTGAAATTGGACGTTGAATGATAATTTTTGGGTTTAAAAACCTGGTATTGAATTGTGTTAAATTATGTTTGGTTTTGATTTTGGGAAATCTGGTATTATGTTGCTCCTGTTTGGGCTGTATTGAATTGTTCTTGAACTGGAAACTTGGTATAGTAAGAAACCTTAATGGTTCGGCAGCTTCAGTTTAATTAGAATGCCTGAACCAGATTTTTGCTCATGTGGTATTAACTGTATTGTCCATCACACTGCTGATACAAAAATAAATCAAACCTTGGTTCCTTTTGGATATGATAATCAGTGTTTAGAAATTATTGTCTACTGTGTTGGGTAATAATCTTGGTTAGTTTAGAATGAAATTGCAGGAAATGGGTTGAGTAAGCCACTAATCGAATGTACTATCTATAGCTTGACTGTTAGCTATCAAATCGAGCTAATAATACACTTACAAACTAATTAGTCATTACAACTGATAAATAAAATTAGTAAGTTAATTAATTATTATTTGTCAATAAATAATAAATAAAGATAATAAATATTTAATTATTATTTAATTAATATTAAATAATAAATGAAGTAATTATTTATTATCAAATAATAATAAATAAAGATACTACATATGTATGAATAAAGTATTTATCAATAAACAATAAATATTTAATTATTATTAGATAATAATTAAGTATAAATAAGAAGTAATAAAATAATAGCCTTATATGCTATTATATTTTCCATGTATAGTAAATTGTTTATTTATTTATTTTATTTTATTAATTTTTTTTTATTTATTAGTTGATTAACATTAAATAATAAATAAACCTAATTAGTTATTATTAAATAATAACTAAAGGTAATTCATACTTGTTAATTAATTATTATTTGAATAACCTTAAATAATAAATAAATTTAATTAGTTATTATTTATTATTAAATGATAACTAAAGATAATTCATATTTACTAATTAATTATTTATTTGTTTTACTTTAAATAATAAACAAACCTAATTAATTATTAGTTTAATCTTGGATAATAATTAAAGACAATTAAAATTTATAATTCGATTATTATTTAATTAATAATTGAATAGTAAGTGAGTATAATTAGTTATTAATTACTATTATTAATAACTAAATTAATGAATTACTATTAAATGAAGATAGAGTTAATAAAATAGAAAGAGTTTAAATAGCTCATTAACTAAACAATTATAATTAATTGTTTAAGGGTTTAATAAATGAATATTAAGAAAAAGTAATGTTAATTAATTAAACAATTAAAATTAATTGTTTAAGGGATTAATAAGTATTTATTAAGGGATACATGGTTGATTTATTTAAATCATCAACCTAAAAGCCAATTAAGTGCCTTATGAAATTTGCTATAGTTTATTTACTGTGTGCTATGTGAATTTCTTAATTGTTAAATAAATAGCATAAGTAAGCGTATCGGCGTACAACTACGCAGTACTAATTGATAGACCGACATTATCTATGTTAGGTTTTTCAAGGCCAAATAGTTAAAGCTAGAATTATTTGTAGTTGAGCAAACAGGCAAGTTCCTAACCCTAAACTTCTTACATTATTGCAAGTTCCCTAACTAAATCTCGAGTTATTATTTTCGAAGCATGTTAGTGAATAATTATTGTCGATTATTCACATCTATACTGATTATTGAGATTCGCACCGTGTGCAATTGAGTTCCTATCCTATTATGATTGAACTGTAAATTTAATTAAAGTTCTTTCAAGCATGAATTGTTTATGAGATAGATCTATGCTATTTGTATCAGCTAGATCCAGCATGTCTAAATTGGTTAAGACAATGGTATTTTAAAAGTTGTTCTTATTAAATTGCTATGGTAAGAACTCTTGGCTGAGAAAAGGATAAACTTGTTTAAGGCATGATATCAATGCTGGTTATTAAGTGTTTATGCATAAATCACAGGGTATGAGAGGCTGATCCCCTCGATTACCAAAACTTTTTAAGAGGTCCAGCTTACATGCTGAGAACCTTGGTAAACGTCCTTGGTTATTTCAAACCACTCAGTAATTGACATTCAATTATTCAAATATTCAACTGTTGACTGATAATTCATAATTCTTCACAATGCTATACTGTTGTTGAACATTGAAAGCGAAATTTCCTTCTATCATGATATATCTCTTTGTGTATATACTTGCTAAGCAAATTAGTTGCTTACCCTTGCTATATCATGATCTTTATTTCAGCTAAGGCAGAAACGTCTAGAGGAGACAAAGGAAAAGGGAAGGTGCAAGAATAGACGCCCGATAGTGCCTATGTACTAGTTATTCTTGAATGTTGTTTGATTAAGTGAACCTTTTATTGTATTAAGGGTACGTTTTATGTTAAGGTTAAAGAACCTTGGGACCAAGATTGCAAGACCTTATTATTATTTCAATAAACAATGTATGTTTATTATTCCGCATTTAGTTAGAAAGTATGTTTGTCGTTGAGTATCGTGAGCACCGAATTCGAGGTTAGGAAACCCGGATTTGGGGGCGTCACATATACAATCTCATAAGATTGTTATTCATTTATCTCTCATATTCATTCTATATATACCTCAACATAATTTAATATGTTGAGACATACCATATAAACCACATAGATCAAACACTATGCTTTTCCAATAGCTATAACCCTTCGGTTATTCAATTTTTTTCATTCCTAATATATAATATATTAGGTTATATAGTTCTTTTATTACACTCTACCCCGTCGATAAATATACATATTCACAATATATATATTTACCTTATCATCAAATAATTAATATTTCCTATATAATAGGCTTGACATTCAACCTCATGTCTTATCAAATATCTCTTTTTACTAAGCTTCATAAGCCTTTATTATATGACTTGCCATATACAGTTCACTTATCATGATCTTAATCCCTCTTCGACTTTTATTAAATTTCAATACTTGACTACTAGGTTAGGCTCATTTAATTAACACTACCGCACCTAGTTCATCTCTTCCCAATTTAATATCTTTGGGTTCTCTGAAACTACCATTCAGGCTCAGTTTCCATTAATCTGTATGATCAATTTAATTAAACTTTCTAAGTATAGGTATATATATAATTATACATATACTCATTCTTTTGTTCCTTATTATAACAAGTTAACATCACTAATACAGCAAACTGCTTTTCTAATTCAGCAAACTGAATACACTAATTCAGCAAACCGAATACACTAATTCATACTCTTCTCTCTCTTTGTTATCTAAACCTTTCATTTATGGAAAGTTTTCAAACTTTCCATTTATGAAAAGTTTCTGTAATATTCCGAACCCTAATAAGATCTGTATATGTAAATTATGTGTTTAATAAATGAAATTTTATGATATGACTTTGTATTATGTGATTGTGTATTTTATTAAACAATTAGGTCAAATAAAAATTTTTCGCCAAACAGCTGTGTCGTGCTTAATCGGACAAAATGATTTGTCGTGCTTCCGGCGAATTCACCGAGAAGCGTTTCGGCAAATTATTTTTGTAAGCTGTTGTGTCGTGCTTGGAATTGACGAAGTGCTTTGTCGTGCTTCGACATTAATATAATATTATATTAACTGATAAAATTTTAAAATAAATTAAATAGGGTTTAAAAGGTTACACGGAAATAGAAACCCTAAGTTGAAAATCCTAATTGATAATAATTGTCAGAATTGATTAATTAAAATCCTAATTATTGTACAATAATCTTAATTAATATAATTAAGATTTAAATAATGAATCATAATGTTAATTATGAATCATTGGGATTAAACTAAACCCTAAACGAAAGATTAAAACCCTAATTGTAGGATTGAAAACCCTAAATCCTAATTAGAAACCCTAAAGCCCTAATTTGATTCAAGAACACTAAATTATGGAGTTATAAATCTTAATTGTGATATAATATCATAATTAGGGTATTACTAAACTTAATTTAACATCCTAATCATGATTAACAAAAATCTAGATTTAATTAGTAAGTAAATAAATGGAAAATAAAACCCTAGCCAATGAAAATGAAGCTAGGAGTGTGCAAGCTTGTGCTTAACACACTCCAGCACAAGTAGGTGAATTAGGCCAGATCATAAGCAGCACAAGTTAATTGGTTAGATATTTTAGGAGGCAAAAGTTTGGAATTTAGCTAGGAAACCCTAATTTGGAATTGCTATAAGAAGAATGAGATGCTGAGCTTTAAACCTACGAAATTGTGAACCTATACACTTATAGTACCAGCCTAAACAAGCCCTAGCAACCACAAGCTCAGATTCAGAAGCCAGAAATCAAAAATTTGAAGAAAAAGGTGCATAAACCCTAATTTGTTGCTAGATCTTCAAGCCTAGAAAATTTTTGTGTTTTAGATGTTTAGGAATACTTGTTAATGTGTTATTAAGTGATCTGGGCGGTTAAAACATGTTTACATAACATCTAGATATGAAAATCAAGCCAAAAACTCAAACTGTTCTTGGCAGTCAAGAATAGTCTGAAAAGCTACTTTGTCAGAGCTTTTGATCGGCTTAAAATGTTTGTTTGATGTGTTTTAAAGCATGAATCAGTAGTTTGCCATGTTAGCTTTAAGATCCAATTGGTAGAATGGTTAAATTATCTCTAGGATAGAAGTTATTAATGGTCAAAACCCGTTGACCGACCATGGGGGACTGATTTCTGGGTAACCCAGAAATCATATGAATGTCTGACAGTTTGATGTCACACTTTTGATCAACCCAGAAATGACCTAGATGATATTTAATATGTTGTTTCTTGTGTTAGACATGTTATTTGGTATGTAAACTACAATATTGAATCATCAAAACACATTTAGCAAACACAGAATCAAAGTTATTCATGGTCAAACCATGTTGACTGACCATGACTACTTGAGTTTCTTGGTAACCCAAAAACTCAAGAACAGTTTGAACCCGGTAGTTTGACCATCAAATTTAAAGCATGATATGATATAATTTGAGATGGATTTTGATATGTCGTTGTACACTGCCATGTTAGCTATAACAACAAGCAAAAATCAACCACAAACATCAAACGAGCTGAGATTAATTTGAGGTCAAAGGTCACTGTTGGACATTGACCAAGTGTTCTTCATGAAGAACACCTTTAGCGACAGTCTTCAACCCAAACCCAGAAACCTAAGAAACTAAGCAGACCGTCGCTAAAGCCCTTTAGCGACGGATTTTTAATAAAAATAAAATAAAAATTAATTAAACAAATTATAACATAATAAATAAATATTAAATAATTATTAATAATTAATAAATAAATTCGAAAATTCATTTTTAAATTATAAAAATTTATTTTTAATATTTTTATATATTCTGATATATTATTTAATTTAATTAAATAATAAATAATAATTATAATAAATCATTTAATAATTGTTTTAATTATTTAAAAATGATATTAAATTATTAAATAATTATATTAATTATTTAGAAATGATATTAAGGTAAATAAAATTATTATATATAATAATTAAATAAAATATTAAATATTTAAATATTATTAATGATAATAAATCATTTAAATAATATATTAAGTATTTAAAAATTACTTTAAATGATAATTAAATCATTTAAATATTAAATTAAGTTTTGAAAATTATTATAAATAATAATTAAAATGTTATTAATGATAAAATAAATTCTAAAAATATTATTAATGATAAAATAAATCATTTAAATAATATTCTATCTTTCTAAAAATATTATAAATGATAAATAAATCATTTAAATGATATTTTAAATATCTAAAAATATTCTAAATGATAAATAAATCATTTAAATAACATATTAAATGTTTTAAAATTATTCTAAATGATAATTAAATCATTTAAAAATATTCCTAAGCTTGTAAAATTATTTAAAAATACTTCCAAGCTTCTGATAATTATTTAAAAATAATACCAAGCTTCTAAAAATGTTAGAAATAATAATTAAATTATTTAGACTAATAATTCGACTTCCAAATGAAGTTTTATCGAACAATCTATGTGTTTAGCCATTAAGGACGCGACCGAGATACTGAATCAACGTCGAACCTTAATGAAACTTTTTTAGATTAGCGTGATACATGTTTATATACGTGCTAACGCTTATTATTGGTATACGTAGACTACGTGCGTTGACCGATTGTCCTAAATTATAGTGAGCTACGCTAAGGCAAGTGTCCTAACCTTATTCAACTTATATTATGCAAGTCTCCCAACTTTGTTATATTTAAGCAAGTATTATACATCTTGCTATCAATTATTGTGAAGTTATTGCTTCTTGTTCAGCATAACTTAAGAAATGAATCATTATTCATATATTATTTATTCGAGCGTAAATTGTTGTGTCAAACCAAATTGTTTGGTAAGACATCTATACTGAGTAAATGGAAATGCCTTCATAGGAAGGCCAATAAATGTCGATAATATATTGACCACAAATGGTAGGATGATAAGCATACTCCTAGGATATTGGTGAGGCTGATCACCTACCAGATATCCAAAACTCAAATGGTTCTAAGTCTTTAAAGACTGATAGAACTAAATGAAATATATGGTTCTTATACAGAACCCTCAGTATACATTGTTGATATCTTTCAAATCAAACACATGGTGTTTATATATTCAAATGAACTTGCTGAGCTTTTGTAGCTCATTCTTGCGCATATCTTCTTTTGCAGCTGTAAATGATATCCCTAGCACGTCTGGGACTGATAAGAGGAAAAGACATGCTTATTAAGTTTTATTTCTGTTGTTGAATACTTTAAGTCTTTTAAAGACTTGTTGTTGTAATAACTTAGTATAACGAATGATGTAACCGAACAAAATGTTATGTAATATATTACGATCCTTTATGTCATAGAATGCATTATACTCTGATCTTTAATTTCTTTTGAATAGTTGTACTAAGTTCAATATAGTGTCTATATGAACTATACATCTGAATGAGGGTATCTAAATGATGTGAGAGTCCTATAAGCTCTGGGGTTACACTTAATGAGCGTCGGTAAGGTGCCATCTTTACCGGAATGCGCCCCTCAGTTCTATGGACAATCTTATCATTAATACTGTGAATGTCAGATAGATAGGGAATATTGATATGAAAGAGATATTCATAAGATATGAATCTATATATCTAAGTGAGGGTATCCAAACACAGACAACGTTCTGGCCGGAACTAGTACCTGTTAGAATCTTCGATAGATAGAAGTCATATTTTATTGAATATTTATAGATGTATAGTTTCACGTGAGCACCAGATCTGCTACAGGAGAGTGTAGAGATTTGGGGGCGTCACAGGTTGGTATCAGAGCTGTAGATTATAGCTCTAAGGTAGTTGGGAAATACCTTAGGATATGATCTTCGAGTTCGTAAAATACTTAATCATACATAAAATAACCTTAAAAGCTTTATATTATGTGTAAATTTGTTTCCCCCTAAATACTAAATAAATTAAAATTCTTTTGTAGGATGGCAGGAGTAAACCAACACATAGGATGGTTATCAGACAGTGAGCCCGATGAGGTGCCTGATTATGAGCCGGCTACCCCTGAGCTAGATTTAGAAGATGAAGACCCAGAGGAGGAGGAAATTATCCATGACGAGGAGATATTAGAGGCAGAGGAGGCAGAGAACCCTGTAGATGGGCAGTTAGTAGACCCTGATTCTGAGGAGGATATTGGAGCGGGCCAGATGATGAGTGTTGAAAGACACGAAGAGATAGTTGTTGAGTTGGTACAGCAGTCAACAGTAGAGTTAGAAGCTGCTAACTCTCGGGCAAACATAGCGGCAGGATTATTGGAGAGTGAGCGAGATACGACTCGGCGTCTGAGGACACTTCTTCAGGCCACTCAGAGGGAGAAACAGGAGGCACATATGCAGGCATACAGAGCCGATAGGAAGAGTAAAGCGGCATTTAATGGCCTAGAGCGACGAGTATTTAGGTATCCGGTGGAAGAAGAGAAGGAGGATTATATGATCGATAGAGCAGTAGTCGGTCATATGATACGAGATGCTTATAAGGGGATGCGTGATAGCGCAGTTTAGTAGTGTTTAAGTTTATGTGTTGTACTTAGTACGATATCAAAATTTTGAGTTGTAAAATAGGAAATCCTTGTAATAACTAGTAGTAGTATAACTACTAGTCGGATATGTAATCGTTATTGCATGTTATATACAAGTTGTGTTTATATAATCAAATTGTTAGTTCTATGTAAGCATATCTTTATATTTATACTTGCTTTTCTTTATTTTAGAACCATGGCATCAGGACGAAGAGCCCAAGCCCGAACTGAGACCACCGAACCAAATCCCACACAACAGTTGGTAGATATACTCTTAGAAACCTTACAAAATCGTCCACCACCTCAACCCACCCCAGTTAATCCACAGGGCACCATATTCAAGGACTTTAAACTTGTTGGACCACCGGAATTTAAGGGAGCTGCGGAACCTATTGAGGCTCAAACATGGATTACCGAGATAGAGAAGTTTTTTTAGGGTAACTAATGTTGGCGAAGATCAAAAGACGATCTTTGCCACCTTTTTCCTTAAGGGTGAGGCAAACCATTGGTGGGAAAATACCAAAATTCGTGCAGGTGAAGGTATAATTCCTTGGACTAGGTTTAAGGAACTATTCTTCGAAAATTATTTTCCCCAATCAATGCAGGATCGTATGGAGGTACGATTCCTAGAATTGAAACAAGGAGAGCTTACCGTATCCCAGTATACGGCTAAGTTCAATGAATTAGCTAGGTTTGCCCCACACCAGGTTGATACAGAGGCAAGGAAGACTAGGAGATACGAAGAGGGATTGAAACCCCAAATTCGTAGTAAGTTGTCAGTGTTTCAAGTGAAAACTTTTCCTGAAATTCTCGAGAAAGCTATTATAGCTGAAAATGAGAATGAAGCTTTAATAAAATTTCATAAAGAGAAAAGGAGTTTGAATGAAGGAGGGAAGTTGAAAGGAGAAGTTAGTACAGGGGGTACTAATAATAACAAGAGGAAGTGGGATGCCACTGTTCCTACAAATTTTGTAAGGAGGGGTAACAATTACAATAATAACAACAACAATAGAAACCAGAACAACAATAAGGTGGGTCGTTGTGCCATATGCGGAAAGAATCACTTAGGGTTATGTCGCCAGAGAGTGGTTACTTGTTACCATTGTGGACAAGAGGGGCATTATTCCTCCTACTGTCCTAAAAAGAGTAATGATAATACTCGTCAGGGTAACCCGAATGTTACTTGTTACACTTGTGGTGCAACGGGGCATGTGTCTAGGAATTGCCCGAGAAGTAGGAACCAATCTAGGGGAGGAAACCAAGTCCCAAACAATAATCCCAAACCAACAGTAGCAGGAGCTGGGGGTCCAGGTCGTCCAACCGCAAGAACGTTTAATATGACGACAAGGGATGTTGTTGCTGCACCAGACGTGGTAACAGGTATCATCCCTATCGACACTTTAAATGCATATGTGTTGTTCGACTCTGGTGCTACTTGTTCATTTGTGTCTAATAACTTTGCTAAGAAATTGACAATACCATGCGAAGATTTAGACATACCTTTTAATGTGGAAATCGCAAACAATGAGATAATTCCCGTCAAAACCATCTATAAGAATTGTGCTATAGAGATTAAGGGACACAAGTTTCTTGTGAACCTCATTCCCATACAACTAGGGGAATTTGATATAATTTTAGGAATGGACTGGCTGGGGAATTATAATGCAATAATTGACTGCCAGCGGAAACGGGTGAATCTAGTGACTGCTTCAGAGTCAAAAGTAGTGTTCAAAGGTGGTTGTTCACCTAAACGATCTCACTGTCTGACAGTAATGCAAGCAGAGAGATTGCTTAGGAAGGGTTGTACAGGCTATTTGGCATATATAGTAGATACTCGAAAAGAAGGAGTAAAGCTAGAACAAATACCTGTAGTTAGAGAATTTCCGGATGTGTTTCTAGATGACTTACCCGGTTTACCTCCGGACAGGGAGATCGAGTTCGTTATCGATCTAACGCCGGGTACGGCGCCAGTTTCCAAGGCACCGTACAGAATGGCACCTGTAGAGTTAAAGGAGTTACTTGTGCAGCTACAAGAACTCTTAGACAAAAAGTATATACAACCTAGTGTTTCACCTTGGGGAGCACCGGTGTTGTTTGTAAAGAAGAAGGATGGAACATTAAGGTTGTGTATTGATTATAGAGAATTAAATAAGTTAACAATAAAGAACAAATATCCTTTACCACGAATTGATGATCTATTTGACCAGTTGAAAGGGGCCGTACACTTTTCAAAGATCGACCTACGATCAGGTTATCATCAATTAAAGGTAAGAAAAGAAGATGTGCCGAAGACAGCGTTTAGGACACGCTACGGACATTATGAGTTTCTTGTGATGTCTTTTGGATTAACAAATGCGCCGGCAGCATTCATGGACTTAATGAACAGAGTGTTTAAACCATGTTTGGACAAATTTGTCGTAGTGTTCATCGATGATATTTTAGTATACTCGAGAACAAAAGAGGAGCATGCTGAACACTTAAGAAGCATATTGGAGATATTACGCAAGGAACAACTTTATGCAAAGTTTTCCAAGTGTGAATTCTGGTTGGAACGAGTCCAGTTCTTGGGTCATGTAATTGACAAGAATGGAATAGCGGTGGATCCAGCCAAGATAGAAGCGGTTGTGAATTGGGAACAACCAACAACTCCAACAGAAGTAAGAAGTTTTCTCGGTTTAGCAGGGTATTATCGGCGTTTTATACAAGATTTTTCAAAGATAGTAACCCCGCTAACCAATTTGACTCAACAGACGGTAAAATACGTCTGGACAGAGAAATGTGAAGAAAGCTTCCAAGAGTTGAAGAAGCGGTTAAGTATGGCACCGGTGTTATCTTTACCAGATGATACAGGAGGCCTCGTTGTTTATAGTGATGCATCACACAAGGGATTAGGATGTGTGTTAATGCAACATGGGAAGGTGATTGCATATGCATCAAGACAACTCAAAGATTATGAGAAAAGATATCCTACGCAT
The DNA here is from genome assembly GCA_034770075.1 of Aralia elata. Lineage (NCBI taxonomy): Eukaryota > Viridiplantae > Streptophyta > Magnoliopsida > Apiales > Araliaceae > Aralia > Aralia elata. Next base: position 642,327 of record JAVJAP010000243.1, on the reverse strand, counting down.
GATCTTGAGTTAGCCGCCGTAGTATTTGCTTTGAAAATTTGGAGGCATTATTTGTACGGGGAGAAGTGTGAGATATATACAGATCATAAGAGTCTGAAATATATTTTCACACAGAAGGAGTTAAATATGAGACAAAGGAGATGGCTAGAGTTGATAAAGGATTTCGATTGTGAGATCTTATATCATCCAGGGAAAGCCAACGTCGTAGCAGACGCATTAAGTAGGAAGAACCAGGAGAAATTAAATGTGATGACTAATAACGAAATATTGATAAAGGAGTTTGAGAAACTTGAGGTCGAGGTCAGAGTTCCAGTCAACTCTACCCAGAAGTTATTTGTCATGGAAGCTAGTTCGACTTTATTAGACAGAGTCAAAGAACTACAGGAGACGGATGCAGAATGTCAGAAGTATAAGGCAGAAATGACTCATAAAAAGAATGTTAAGTTTAGAGTGGATAAGGATGGAGTACTGAGATACGAAAATAGAATTTGGGTACCTTCAGTACAAGAACTAAAAGACAAAATACTGAATGAAGCCCACAGTTCTAAATTCGCTGTACATCCAGGGAGTACAAAAATGTATAAAGACCTGAGCCAACATTTTTGGTGGTCTAACATGAAAAGAGAGATAGCGGAATGGGTAAGTAAATGTTTAACGTGTCAAAGGGTTAAAGCTGAACATTAGAAACCCAGTGGATTATTACAGCCCTTAGAAATTCCTGAGTGGAAATGGGAGCATATTACCATGGATTTCGTAGTTGGCCTTCCAACCACACAAAAGGGTCACAATGCCATTTGGGTGATTGTAGATCGTCTTACCAAATCAGCTCATTTCCTACCCATCAAAATCACCTTCAGTCTAGACCAGTTAGCCAAACTTTACATCAATGAAATCATTTCTAGACAGGGAGTCCCTGTTTCTATAGTATCAGACAGAGATCCACGATTTACTTCAAATTTTTGGATAAGTCTCCAGAAAAATTTAGGAACTCAGTTGAGACTAAGTACAACATACCATCCACAAACTGACGGTCAGAGTGAGAGAACCATCCAGACATTGGAAGACATGTTGCGCTCTTGCATCATGGATTTCAAGGGAAGTTGGGAAGATCCATTACCTTTGGTAGAATTTGCATACAACAATAGTTACCATGCCAGCATAAGAATGCCACCTTTTGAAGCCTTTACGGAAGAAAATGTAGAACGCCTTTATGTTGGGATGAGGTCGGAGAGCGACAAATGTTAGGACCTGAAATAGTGCAACAAACCGCGGAGGTAGTTCAAGTTATACGAGGAAGATTACAAGCGTCACAAGATCGACAGAAGAAATATGCTGATCAACACAGGAAGTTACAAGATTTCGAAGTCGGTAGTCACGTATTCTTAAAAGTATCTCCGTGGAAGGGAAAAATACGTTTCGGCAAGAAAGGCAAATTGAGTCCGAGATTTATTGGGCCATTTCAAATATTGAGGAGGATAGGCGAGGTAGCCTATGAGGTAGCCCTACCTCCTGAACTGGAATATATTCATAACGTGTTTCATGTGTCCGTGTTACGACCGTACAAACCTGATTATAAACACGTTATTGACTACGAGCCCATTCAAATCGAGAAGGATTTATCGTATGAAGAAATTCCTATTGAAATTGTGGATAGGAAAGAACAAAATTTGCGAAATAAAACGATACCTTCGGTTAAGGTTATCTGGAGAAATCAGAATATCGAGGAAGCTACGTGGGAGCTCGAGAGTAAAATGCGAGATAACTACCCACATTTATTTTCATAGACTGCACTGTAAATTTTGAGGACGAAATTCTTATTAGTGGGGGTGAATGTAATATTCCGAACCCTAATAAGATCTGTATATGTAAATTATGTGTTTAATAAATGAAATTTTATGATATGACTTTGTATTATGTGATTGTGTATTTTATTAAACAATTAGGTCAAATAAAAATTTTTCGCCAAACAGCTGTGTCGTGCTTAATCGGACAAAATGATTTGTCGTGCTTCCGGCGAATTCACCGAGAAGCGTTTCGGCAAATTATTTTTGTAAGCTGCTGTGTCGTGCTTGGAATTGACGAAGTGCTTTGTCGTGCTTCGACATTAATATAATATTATATTAACTGATAAAATTTTAAAATAAGTTAAATAGGGTTTAAAAGGTTACACGGAAATAGAAACCCTAAGTTGAAAATCCTAATTGATAATAATTGTCAGAATTGATTAATTAAAACCCTAATTATTGTACAATAATCTTAATTAATATAATTAAGATTTAAATAATGAATCATAATGTTAATTATGAATCATTGGGATTAAACTAAACCCTAAACGAAAGATTAAAACCCTAATTGTAGGATTGAAAACCCTAAATCCTAATTAGAAACCCTAAAGCCCTAATTTGATTCAAGAACACTAAATTATGGAGTTATAAATCTTAATTGTGATATAATATCATAATTAGGGTATTACTAAACTTAATTTAACATCCTAATCATGATTAACAAAAATCTAGATTTAATTAGTAAGTAAATAAATGGAAAATAAAACCCTAGCCAATGAAAATGAAGCTAGGAGTGTGCAAGCTTGTGCTTAACACACTCCAGCACAAGTAGGTGAATTAGGCCAGATCATAAGCAGCACAAGTTAATTGGTTAGATATTTTAGGAGGCAAAAGTTTGGAATTTAGCTAGGAAACCCTAATTTGGAATTGCTATAAGAAGAATGAGATGTTGAGCTTTAAACCTACGAAATTGTGAACCTATACACTTATAGTACCAGCCTAAACAAGCCCTAGCAACCACAAGCTCAGATTCAGAAGCCAGAAATCAAAAATTTGAAGAAAAAGGTGCATAAACCCTAATTTGTTGCTAGATCTTCAAGCCTAGAAAATTTTTGTGTTTTAGATGTTTAGGAATACTTGTTAATGTGTTATTAAGTGATCTGGGCGGTTAAAACATGTTTACATAACATCTAGATATGAAAATCAAGCCAAAAACTCAAACTGTTCTTGGCAGTCAAGAACAGTCTGAAAAGCTACTTTGTCAGAGCTTTTGATCGGCTTAAAATGTTTGTTTGATGTGTTTTAAAGCATGAATCAGTAGTTTGCCATGTTAGCTTTAAGATCCAATTGGTAGAATGGTTAAATTATCTCTAGGATAGAAGTTATTAATGGTCAAAACCCATTGACCGACCATGGGGGACTGATTTCTGGGTAACCCAGAAATCATATGAATGTCTGACAGTTTGATGTCACACTTTTGATCAACCCAGAAATGACCTAGATGATATTTAATATGTTGTTTCTTGTGTTAGACATGTTATTTGGTATGTAAACTACAATATTGAATCATCAAAACACATTTAGCAAACACAGAATCAAAGTTATTCATGGTCAAACCATGTTGACTGACCATGACTGCTTGAGTTTCTGGGTAACCCAGAAACTCAAGAACAGTTTGAACCCGGTAGTTTGACCATCAAATTTAAAGCATGATATGATATAATTTGAGATTGATTTTGATATGTTGTTGTACACTGCCATGTTAGCTATAACAACAAACAAAAATCAACCACAAACATCAAACGAGCTAAGATTAATTTGAGGTCAAAGGTCACTGTTGGACATTGACCAAGTGTTCTTCATGAAGAACACCTTTAGCGACAGTCTTCAACCCAAACCCAGAAACCTAAGAAACTAAGCAGACCGTCGCTAAAGCCCTTTAGCGACGGATTTTTAATAAAAATAAAATAAAAATTAATTAAATAAATTATAAAATAATAAATAAATATTAAATAATTATTAATAATTAATAAATAAATTCGAAAATTCATTTTTAAATTATAAAAATTTATTTTTAATATTTTTATATATTCTGATATATTATTTAATTTAATTAAATAATAAATAATAATTATAATAAATCATTTAATAATTGTTTTAATTATTTAAAAATGATATTAAATTATTAAATAATTATATTAATTATTTAGAAATGATATTAAGGTAAATAAAATTATTATATATAATAATTAAATAAAATATTAAATATTTAAATATTATTAATGATAATAAATCATTTAAATAATATATTAAGTATTTAAAAATTACTTTAAATGATAATTAAATCATTTAAATATTAAATTAAGTTTTGAAAATTATTATAAATAATAATTAAAATATTATTAATGATAAAATAAATTCTAAAAATATTATTAATGATAAAATAAATTATTTACATAATATTCTATCTTTCTAAAAATATTATAAATGATAAATAAATCATTTAAATGATATTTTAAATATCTAAAAATATTCTAAATGATAAATAAATCATTTAAATAACATATTAAATGTTTTAAAATTATTCTAAATGATAATTAAATCATTTAAAAATATTCCTAAGCTTGTAAAATTATTTAAAAATACTTCCAAGCTTCTGAAAATTATTTAAAAATAATACCAAGCTTCTAAAAATGTTAGAAATAATAATTAAATTATTTAGACTAATAATTCGACTTCCAAATGAAGTTTTATCGAACAATCTATGTGTTTATCCATTAAGGACGCGACCGAGATACCGAATCAACGTCGAACCTTAATGAAACTTGTTTAGATTAGCGTGATACATGTTTATATACGTGCTAACGCTTATTATTGGTATACGTAGACTACGTGCGTTGACCGATTGTCCTAAATTATAGTGAGCTACGCTAAGGCAAGTGTCCTAACCTTATTCAACTTATATTATGCAAGTCTCCCAACTTTGTTATATTTAAGCAAGTATTATACATCTTTGCTATCAATTATTGTGAAGTTATTGCTTCTTGTTCAGCATAACTTAAGAAATGAATCATTATTCATATATTGTTTATTCGAGCGTAAATTGTTGTGTCAAACCAAATTGTTTGGTAAGACATCTATACTGAGTAAATGGAAATGCCTTCATAGGAAGGCCAATAAATGTCGATAATATATTGACCACAAATGGTAGGATGATATGCATACTCCTAGGATATTGGTGAGGTTGATCACCTACCAGATATCCAAAACTCAAATGGTTCTAAGTCTTTAAAGACTGATAGAACTAAATGAAATATATGGTTCTTATACAGAACCCTCAGTATACATTGTTGATATCTTTCAAATCAAATACATGGTGTTTATATATTCAAATGAACTTGATGAGCTTTTGTAGCTCATTCTTGCGCATATCTTCTTTTGCAGCTGTAAATGATATCCCTAGCACGTCTGGGACTGATAAGGGGAAAAGACATGCTTATTAAGTTTTATTTCTGTTGTTGAATACTTTAAGTCTTTTAAAGACTTGTTGTTGTAATAACTTAGTATAACGAATGATGTAACCGAACAAAATGTTATGTAATATATTACGATCCTTTATGTCATAGAATGCGTTATACTCTGATCTTTAATTTCTTTTGAATAGTTGTACTAAGTTCAATACAGTGTCTATATGAACTATACATCTGAATGAGGGTATCTAAATGATGTGAGAGTCCTATAAGCTCTGGGGTTACACTTAATGAGCGCCGGTAAGGTGCCATCTTTACCGGAATGCACCCCTCAGTTCTATGGACAATCTTATCATTAATACTGTGAATGTCAGATAGATAGGGAATATTGATATGAAAGAGATATTCATAAGATATGAATCTATATATCTAAGTGAGGGTATCCAAACACAAACAACGTTCTGGCCGGAACTAGTACCTGTTATGGGATACTGTGAATCTTGGATAGATAGAAGTCATATTTTATTGAATATTTATAGATGTATAGTTTCACGTGAGCACCAGATCTGCTACAGGGGAGTGTAGAGATTTGGGGGCGTCACAGTTTCTACCCTTCCATTTCTTTGGGCTTCTTTAACTTAAGGTTGGTTACAATATGGTCAACCTAGTTTACTCATCCTTTGGCTAATTTGTTGGGTTACTCATAAAACCCTAACACATTAAATCCTTACTCATAGCTTGGCTTATAATAAATCCCTCTTGGACTATCAATTATCATACATTTGGGCTTATATTTAAATTACCCACTTCACATCTAGGCAATCCCATATTGGGCTACCATAATTAATCCTCTTATTCAAATTCCCTACATTAATCACACTAGTTAATTACCTAATGATGATCACCCTTCTCGTTTGCCAATCAAGGCCAACATTTAAGCTATGTTAATTCATAACATAGTTTTATCTTGTTTCTCATTAATTAACCTAATTAATTACTCATCTAGGCTTGGATCATTACCATCCTACCCTTCATCCTACACTTTCTATTTATGGAAGGTCTCTAACCTCTTCTTATTGGTGGACATCTATACACCACAACTTTCCTTTTATAGAGAATTCTCAAACTTTCCATTTATGGAAAGCTTCTCCTCTCGTATTTTTGAATAGTAAATACGCTCTTATACTCCATATAAATGCTATTCGGGAATGTGAAAATTCGAAAAGCGTAGAAGCGTTTCTTGCGTGAATAGTGTTTCTCGCGTTATTTTCTAAGAAAATATTTTTCCTCTACGATTCATTAATGCTTATATCGTATCACATAACACATTGATTAGATCGCAGAAATCCATCTTCATTGATCACTTAAAATCATAATACACAAATATATCATTGCTTCTTTAAACTTTCTACTTATGGAAAGTTTCTAGGGTAGCTTCTCTAACCCCATCTAGCTTATACATGTTTGTATACCCATATATCTCTGTATACCACCTTATCAATTCTAGGGTTTCAATCCCTTACATATCGTTTCACACATTTAATTTCTAACACAGAGATTAGGTTAAAGTGTTTAATCATCTCTACACAATCATCTTCTTCAAAACTAGGTTTTAAACTCAACCCTTATAAGGATTCCATCATCAGAATCACTACTACCGAAACGCTCAAGTTCGGTTAACTTCTAAACTCTTGCGACATTTATTTCATCGCATAAACTTATTGAATACGTCCTCAATTCATATAAGTTCTTTCAAAACCAAAGAAAATATTGAGTCATTTCTCTACACATTTCTCTGTTAACAATCTAGGTTTTGACTTTAACCTTTATTCAATATTTGAGACCTTATTTACAAGTCTCATAACTATCCAGGATATTACATTCACCCCTTCTTCTAAGAATTTCGTCCTCAAAATTACATCATACTTATCTCTACTCATTCTATTCACCAAACTAGGTTTTCAAATCAACCATTACATTCTCACTTTAATAACTACTAAACTCTTTCCTTCTTTAAAGATTTCTCTTTATTCGTCCCATTCTATAGTCATTCTTCTCTAAGAAGTTCACACCTTCTAAACTTTTGACTTCCCAAAATAGTGAAATATTTTTCAGGAGTCTTCAACAATTGTTCAATAATTGTGAAGCAGCTTGAACAAACAGGAAATAAAATATTCCTTAAAAACTTTTCATATTATGCTGAGGGGTCATAAAGACTATGACCACAGAGGTTTACGGGTATTACTACCCCTACCGATTTCAATTATGAAAAAGGTAATCTTCCCCTGCTGGGGGCCATAAAGAACATGAAAATTGAGGTTTACGGGTATTACTACCCCTACCGATTTCTATTAAGAAAAAGATAATCTACCTCCGTACGCTAGGTGATCAGCCCTTTGTACTCTGACGTTGTGCACAACTTTCTAGCTAAACGACTATATGCGTTTGCTTGACCACCATAGGGTCAGTCGGGATTTTTTCGACATCAAATACCCTAATAATAGGGTTGTTCACCTCAGCTTACTACAAAATTCCTCACCAAAATAATTTGGTTTGGCATAAATTCTCAAGTAATGCTTGCATAAATATATTTCGACATTTGTCTAGCCGAATCAAATAGCATCGACTCATTTCATAAAATAATTCTTGAATGTCAAGAACTTGTAATTTCAAAAGTATTGTTATGTTTACAGAACTTGTACTGAAACATGGATTCCTGAGTCTCACCATAGTAACTCTATGTGCAACATGAATTTCTTAACAGTTCATGTAAACTAAAAATCATTTTAAAGACGTAATAATGCTGCACTGTTGCAATCAGTGTGTTAGGATTCCGTCATTTTATCATCTCCACACCACGGCTTTAATGGTAAGTGATGATTAAATACATTTTGAAGTTTTCAAAACAAGCTTTGTCCAGCCAATACAACTAGTATGGACATACTTCATAAAACGGTTCATATAACTAAAATTCATTTATAGGACGACATAATGTTGCACTGTTGTAACAGTGTGTTAGGATGCCGTCATTTATCATCTCAACACCACGCTTTGAAATGGTGCGTTGACGATTTTAAAATATATTTTGATGTTAAAACAATTTTTGTCTAGCTGAGCAAAGTAGCGTAGACATACAAATGACAAGACTTTTCAAAGGCGTATAAGTGCGAATATAAGCACGATTTAGGATCTAGCATAGCTAGAAGATTGGGAATACCTAGAATCCTCAATCATCTTCAATTTATCATCTCAACTTTACTTAAAATCTCTATTCATTTCTGATTCTACAAATGTTCGCCCATCACTTAGAACTCTTAAATCACACTTTAATTTATAACCCTCTTTTATGGTCTGTAATGATATACCACAAACACTGTTCATCGAACTTACCACACATTATGAGTTTAGGAACTTGCCACAATAATACGAGTTTAGGAACTTGTCCTAGCAATACGTAGTCCAAGAACTAATCAGGGACTGTCCATACGCTTAGGGGTTCAAAAATATACCATATGATTATGAGTCACAAACTTACCATAAACGTGAGTTTTAAGAACTCGCACCTAATCTTACATCATCTACCTATTCGTTATACACATGAGAAAAGAATCACCTTCTCAACATACATATAGCGAATAGCGCGACACCAGGTTCCAATGATTATCAATATAGGAAGCTAAGTGGTTATCGAACCAAATACAATCCTCTGCCCATACAAGGAATTGGTTAACTCGACCACTAATCAATATAGAAAGCTAAGCGGTTGTTAGACCAAGGACAAATCTCTTGCCCATACAAGAAATTGTTCAACTCAACCACTATATCGATATAGGAAGCTAAGTGGTTCTCAAACCAAGCACAAATTTTTCGCCCATATAAGGAATCGTACAACTCAGCCACTAACATGAGTCCTCAATTTAAAACCCACATAATCCTAATCTTATCTTGCTCCTTGCTCAACGCAAACTTTTAATTCGTATCTCATCATTTATAACTCCTTCTGAGTTTTATCTTCGTATTATCCTCTAGTACCTTTTTCGTACAACAATTCTGCTATAAAGTTTTCAATCATTCGATTGATCATCTATCATTCCATGGCTTAATTAGATCACGTTGTGATCTTTCTTATAATCATATTATATTACGATTCTTTTCTATCTCATGATCGTTTTGTTTTGCGATCTTCTTTTCTTTCACTTTAATCATATATTATGATTTTATTTAAGCTTTTCATCTTTACTACTAGAGTCAGGTAACTCCAGATTCTTATCTTTATAACTTTTCAAGATTCTTCTTTGAATCTCAATTATCTTTTTCTTTAATTAATAATGAATTTCCAAAATTTATTTCTTAGCACTTAAACTCTATTTGAGTTTATTCCTTATCATCCTTATCATCATTTCTACGGTTATAGCCTAAGGTACTTCTACCTAAGGTTTAAAACCTGGCTCTGATACCAACCTGTGAGGCCCCCAAATCCGGGTCCCTTGAACCTCGGACCTGGTGCGTCACGATACATCATATTTACAATTATTGCGGAAGATATAAACATAAATTGTTTATACATTAAACTTTGCTACATATCCCAAGGTCTATAACCTTTATTTTAATACATATTTACCTTTAGATTCACAAAAGGTTTACAGCATATCATTTACATCAGATAATTAATTTGGTTATCATGCATAACCATCTAATCTCGTCCTTTGCTTTTGTACTGTCTTTCCTCGAACGTTCGCCTTAAATCTGAAATTTGTTATCATGATATAGCAAGGGTGAGCAACTACTTTGCTCAGCAAGTTTAAGTACAATAAAGATATATCATGATTGGAAGAATGAATAAGCTTTAGAACTTTTCAACAATATAATAATTGTGAAAGAGCATGAATCAGAATTTCAATAATTGAATGACTGAATTCAATAATAAGGGGTGTCAATAATGACCATGAACAATTTAACTGGACCTTATGGTAATGAAGGTGATCAGCCTTTCATACCTGATGAACATATACAATATGCACTAAGTGCGAATCAATAATCATAGTTGTGGGATAATCAACAATAATTATCCACTAACATACTTGAAAGATAATAACTTGAGTGTGAGTTAGGGAAACTTGCTCAATATAAAAGTTGAGTAAGATGGAACTTGCCTGTACCGTCGATTACTACTACGCAATTTAACTTATTCTCTTATGAAAGACCTATCAGTTATAAGATTGATCTTTCAATTAGCAACACATATACCTCATAACACTACTTCTAATATTTAAGCACATAAGCAAATATTAGATAGCACCTTACACGTTCATAATTCTAAAACTAGCACACATCGAGTCTTTAACAGTGTTCAATATAGTATGCTGAGTGGTTTCCCACAAACAACCAACAAACTAGTTTCCGTCTCGTCTACACTGTTTTCATAGTGAGTTCGATCGGTTGCTAGTTCGTATATACCTCCGCTCCCTGAAGGAATTGTTTAGCCCAGCTACTATACATCAACTATTAAAGAGTACGATTGTACCACTATTTTATTATAAACTGTATGACTTAACACTAAGTCTTTCATTTTATAAGTTCTTCTTTATAATCCATTAAGCCTGAACACCTAATTCAGTAAGTTGGATTATCTAAACATACTAATCCAGCAACCTGGATTCGAACTATCCTACAATCCAGCACCCTGGATTCACTAATTCAGTTAAACCATATTTACCAATTCAGCAAGCCAGATACTACAATCCAGCAAGCTGGATTCAACTGTAAATTCCTATTTTAGTTGACATTTAACAGTCGGTTAAATGTTTAAAGCTTTACTTGACTTCGTATTGAGAGCCTCTCATTCCATATAATTGATTAAGGTTAATTATGTAACCTTTTATATCAAGTCCCTTTATAAACTGTCTTCGATTGCTACTTAACATTTAGTTAAGTCTTAAATCTTATCTTTACATCACGTTGGATGTATAATTATCGTTAACAATATTAAGGTTAACGTTCGTCTTATCCTTCTTTAAAGTTCTCTTTTGATCGACACTTAACGTTTGGTTAAGTAGTCTTAGTCTGAAGTTACATTATATCAATGTATTATCTTCATTAAAGTTAATTAAATAACTCTCCCATCTTGCCTTTAGGCAACTTCTTTTTAATGTTTACTTAACACTTTAGCTAAGTTCTTATACTCTTGTATTCACCCCATTCACATGTTTATTAGGTTGATAGAATAATTACCTCAACATTCAAGTCATCATTTAACTTCATATTATACCCTCAAGGTATTTCTCTCAAATAATACTTAACATGTAGTTAAGTCCTTATCAAATGTCTCCACATCATTTTGGAGTTATATTAGATTAATTAAAAAAAATCTTTAATCAAGCTTTCGCTTAACTTCTCCCATTTATACTTAACATGTAGTTAAGTATTTAAACTTTTAAAATATAACCCATTATGGTTAATCTTTACCTCACTATTCAAGATTTACACTTTATAATACCTAGAACGGTAATTAGTAGGTTCGGAACGCTTTACGGTTCATAAAATGTAAGCCCGACACCTTTCGTTCGCATCCGGTCGAACAACATCTTCAAAACGCCCATTTTGACCTTTTCCAAAATCTCAAATTTTAGTTTTTATTACATAAAATTGTAGCATTATCCTTAAGCTTTTTAAAACATCTTGAATTATCAAATTTGGACTTCGTACGCAAAAGTTATGCTTATTTTAGTTTTGGATGTCAAAATCACATTGCCTAGCTCGCGAATTTCAGACCCAACCTCGCTTAAACAGTCATAACTTCTTCGTTATTTACAATTTTTGGGTGATTCTAGCGGCCACGCGAAGCTAACTTCCGTATCTACAATTTTGTCCTACTAAAATTTTTCCAGTTCCCAACACAACAATACAGAAATCGCACGTAAAGGGGGCTGACCCCGAATTTCGCTGGACAGTTTTGCCTATTACTTAGATTGGCCATAACCTTTTGCTCCGAAGTCAGAATTGGTCCATTTCAGAGTCTATGGAAAGCTTATATAGTGTACAATAACATACCAAAAGTCCAAAATTTTTAGAGCAATCTAGCTAGCCCTTAATTTTCTAATTTTGGGCAGCAGCTCCCTCATTCTTTCTCTCCTCTCCGTTTGATTTTCGTATCTTGAGTTTTACACCACCAAATCAAACGATTTCAAGTTCTATGAACTCGTAACTCATAATATTACAACATATTAAATCTATATAATTTTTCATCCATACCCACTAAGCGGATCTAAGGATCAAAAGAAAATGGGGGTTTTAGAGTTTTAAGAAATTATTTATTAGATCCAAGCTTGATAACCCATCAAACCTCTAGATCCAACCATGAATCATCATAAATCATGTAGATCTATCAATATAAAGTATAATAACACTAACCCAAAGCTAGATCCAAGCTTAATCACAAGAAAAATGGATAGAGTTGAGATTTACCTTTTTGGATTTCATTTCCTTTTCTTTCTCTTTCCTTCCATGGATCTTCCATTGCTTCCTTCCTTGCTTTCTTCTTCCTTCATGGTAGCCAAGCCTTCTCTCTCTCTCTCTCCCTCTCTCTTCCTCGGTCGAACCTTTCTGTCTCTTCCTCCTTTCCTTTTGTTGCCGAGAATGAGAAAATGGAGAGTGAATGAGATATATATATTTATATATATATATATATATATATATATATTACTTCCCTTTTCATTTCTTATCCTTATATATACATATATATATATATATATTAACTTTCCCCCAAGTCTATTATTACATAATTAATTAAATCATTTGGGTCATGAAATAAAATACTTCAACCCACATAATCACTTTATCCTAATATTTAATTAGGATTTTTTTTCCATAAAATTTAGAATTTAAAATAATTATTCACTTACATTTATTTATATAACTCAATTAAATTCTTTCTTAATTAAGTCAAAATAAATAATAATTGAAATATATTGAAATAAGTCTCTCTTACATTATTTTTACTAGTACACTTCAATCGCCATCATTAATCTCCATACTTAACATATAAAGATTAATTTACAATACCTCATGTTATTTATTTATTATATAATAAACAATTATATATACAATCTCATAAGATTGTTATTCATTTATCTCTCATATTCATTCTATATATACCTCAACATAATTTAATATGTTGAGACATACCATATAAACCACATAGATCAAACACTATGCTTTTCCAATAGCTATAACCCTTCGGTTATTCAATTTTTTTCATTCCTAATATATAATATATTAGGTTATATAGTTCTTTTATTACACTCTACCCCGTCGATAAATATACATATTCACAATATATATATATATTTACCTTATCATCAAATAATTAATATTTCCTATATAATAGGCTTGACATTCAACCTCATGTCTTATCAAATATCTCTTTTTACTATTTGCTAAGCTTCATAAGCCTTTATTATATGACTTGCCATATACAGTTCACTTATCATGATCTTAATCCCTCTTGGACTTTTATTAAATTCCAATACTTGACTACTAGGTTAGGCTCATTTAATTAACACTACCGCACCTAGTTCATCTCTTCCCAATTTAATATCTTTAGGTTCTCTGAAACTACCATTCAGGCTCAGTTTCCATTAATCTGTATGATCAATTTAATTAAACGTTCTAAGTATAGGTATATATATAATTATACATATACTCATTCTCTTGTTCCTTATTATAACAAGTTAACATCACTAATACAGCAAACTGCTTTTCTAATTCAGCAAACTGAATACACTAATTCAGCAAACCGAATACACTAATTCATACGCTTCTCTCTCTTTGTTATCTAAACCTTTCATTTATGGAAAGTTTCTAAACTTTCCATTTATAGAAAGTTTCTACCCTTCTATTTCTTTGGGCTTCTTTAACTCAAGGTTGGTTAAAATATGGTCAACCTAGTTTACTCATCCTTTGGCTAATTTGTTGGGTTACTCATAAAATCCTAACACATTAAATCCTTACTCATAGCTTGACTTATAATAAATCCCTCTTGGACTATCAATTATCATACATTTGGGCTTATATTTAAATTACCCACTTCACATCTAGGCAATCCCATATTGGGCTACCATAATTAATCCTCTTATTCAAATTCCCTACATTAATCACACTAGTTAATTACCTAATGATGATCACCCTTCTCGTTTTCCAATCAAGGCCAACATTCAAGCTATGTTAATTCATAACATAGTTTTATCTTGTTTCTCATTAATTAACCTAATTAATTACTCATCTAGGCTTGGATCATTACCATCCTACCCTTCATCCTACACTTTCTATTTATGGAAGGTCTCTAACCTCTTCTTATTGGTGGACATCTATACACCACAACTTTCCTTTTATAGAGAATTCTCAAACTTTCCATTTATGGAAAGCTTCTCCTCTCGTATTTTTGAATAGTAAATACGCTCTTATACTCCATATAAACGCTATTCGGGAATGTGAAAATTCGAAAAGTGAAGAAGCGTTTCTCGCGTGAATAGTGTTTCTCGCGTTATTTTCTAAGAAAATATTTTTCCTCTACGATTCATTAATGCTTATATCGTATCACATAACACATTGATTAGATCGCAGAAATCCATTTTCATTGATCACTTAAAATCATAATACATAAATATATCATTGCTTCTTTAAACTTTCTACTTATGGAAAGTTTCTAGGGTAGCTTCTCTAACCCCATCTAGCTTATACATGTTTGTATACCCATATATCTCTGTATACCACCTTATCAATTCTAGGGTTTCAATCCCTTACATATCGTTTCACACATTTAATTTCTAACACAGAGATTAGGTTAAAGTGTTTAATCATCTCTACACAATCATCTTCTTCAAAACTAGGTTTTAAACTCAACCCTTATAAGGATTCCATCATCAGAATCACTACTACCGAAACGCTCAAGTTCGGTTAACTTCTAAACTCTTGCGACATTTATTTCATCGCATAAACTTATTGAATACGTCCTCAATTCATATAAGTTCTTTCAAAACCAAAGAAAATATTGAGTCATTTCTCTACACATTTCTCTGTTAACAATCTAGGTTTTGACTTTAACCTTTATTCAATATTTGAGACCTTATTTACAAGTCTCATAACTATCCAGGATATTACAATACTAATTAGTTGAAATCAAACTAGTATGTAACTGGGAATTCAAGTGATTTGCTTTCGACCAATCACGATCAAGTATGGCTATCCATATGAAATGGTTTAGACCAATCAGAGTTGAGCTAGAAAATACCAAGTTAGTGTAACCAAACTAGGGAAAGAAAACCTAGTTAGACTAACTAAGTAGTAACTCAATCCAAGTGAAGAAGAATCGACCAATCATAGTGAATGATGATGCAAGCGATGATGTCACGTTAGACGATGATGTAAGCGGTGATGTCACAAAGGACGATGATGCAAGCGATGATGTCATAGATTAATGCGAAAAGACTATTTTGCCTTAACTCTTCCTAGCTTATAAATACTCCTTCATCCATTCATTATTTCCTACTATTTTCAAGAGCAATTCAATAGCAAAAACACTCTATATTTATATTTTGAGAGATATTGTGAGATAAAAATTACTTTCGAAGTATCGAAGCACTACGCGATTAGAAGTAAAGCTAGTAACTCTAAGAGGTATACTCTAGTGGTTATAATTTTTATTTTTATGTATGTACTAGTAAAAATATATTTTTACAAGCAGTTATAATTCTCAAATTATTTTAAGTATATAGTACAAAAGTCCTATTTACAAGCAGTTATAATGTCTGATTTATTTCTCTTATAAAGTAGAAAATATACTTTTATAAGCAGTTATTATGTTCGATTTTCTTCAAGTAGTTAGTAAGAATATTCATTTTATAAGCAGTTATAATGCTGAAATTATCTCAAATATAATAGCCGAATATTCATTTTATAAGCAGTTATAATGCCCGATTTATTTCAAACATAGTAAACGAATATTCATTTTACAAGCAGTTATAATGCTCAATTTATTTTAAATATAGTTGATGAATATTCATTTTATAAGTAGTTATAATGTTGAAATTATTTCATGTATAGTAGAAGGAGTTTTATTTATAAGGGGTTATAATACTCGAAATAAAAACTTAAAAGAGTTATTCGTTAAATGTTTAACTAGTTATGTACATCGATAATCGTGTAAGATTTACGACGAACGTTTAGACGTTATATTAACTGTAAAAGATATAAGAGGCAAGTTTTCTAACTTCATTTGATTTTCATATTGAATGCAATTATTCTAACTCTTATGTATTATTTTTATAAGTTATATATATGTGGTTTATACGCTTTGCGTGACAACGTGATATAAACTGTTGAATGAAAAGTTATTTGTAATATTAAATTGATATATGTGATATGTCAAGGCATGTTAAAGTTTATATGAAAACATAAACTGTTTATGTGTTATTAGTTAGACTTGCTGAGCCGTAGTGCTTATTCTTGCGAGTAAAACTTTAATTGCAGCTATGAAGAATGATAAGAAGATCACGAATAGAAAGAAGAAGCATAGACTCGGTTTCATGTGTTTATTTACTTGTATTTATATGAAGTCATAATGACTATTATAATACGAACAAGCAAACCATGTAACCGAATATTATAAAATGATATTTTTATTATTATTAGAATGGTGTTATGCCTTTAATTTGATATAACTTAGAATTGTTAAAGATCTATTAATCTAAATGAGGGTATTGGTAATATGGACTGATCATGTTATCTCAATTCTCTGAACTTCAGATAGATAGTAAAACATTAATATAATGTTGATAAAGAACTATAAATCTGAATGAGGATATTGAATATCATTGTGAGTACTGTAAGGCCAGAGATCTAGCACCGATGAAGAAACTAAATTCATCGCAAGGTTCCTCTGTTCCAAGTACAAGTGTGTTATTAATATTGTGAAATTCACATAAATAGGAAAAATCGATATGAAGAGATATATTTATAAGGATATATGTCTAAATGAGGGTATTGAATGATACTGGGAGTTCTGTAAGCACTGAGGTTACACTAATGAGCGCTGATAAGATGCCAAAATTATCGAAATGCGCCCTCTGTTGCCAAGAACAATCTTTGTTATTAATACTGTGAAACTTGGATATATAAAATTATAGAATGTCTGAATCTTAAGGTTAAAATTTGACCTCTATATATATATATATATGGTGTTATCCATATATACGAATGAGCTACAAGTTGATACTTGTAAAAAGAATGAGATTGAGATCAAGTTAAGATCTAGGGATGAAGTTAAGGAAATTTATGTTTTTATAGTCTGTAATAGACTAATTCAACCAATATGATTATGGGATCATTGGTTAAGTTACGAAAGATGTTGAGTTAACGTTGACCCTTATTCGGGTGGCGATTGTCCGAATTCGAGGGCGTTACAAAATCCTCCTCCTTGAGCTTGAATCTAAATGGCTTGGATCTAATTTGGTAAGATTTGATGAGAATGGCTAGATCTAGATGGGTATTAGAGAGGTTTTTGGGTATTTCTCTCACTAAATACATACTTTCTCTCTCTAACAATGCTATTTTCCCCAAAAATGAGCTGATTTCAGCCATTTATAGACTTCTAGGCTTGGCCGCAGGTATAGTTGAGGCTGCACTAAAACGTCCATAACTTTCAATCCGAAAAGAGTTAGAAAACCTGCAATACCAATCTGGAAAGCTCTTTTTGAGAAGAGAGCTTCGAAATGATATATTATTTGATCAATTCTTAGCTCAGGAAGGTAAAGAAAAAGGGGAAAAACCATCCCTAGGTAGATGTCGGCTAGTCGTTCGCCTTACTTTGCGCTGAAACGTTCATAACTTTCAATCCGTGAATAGTTAGGATGCGTGTCATACCATTCCGAAAAGCTCTTTCTGAAAGCTACACAGTGACTTAAAGTTTAGCCAATTCTAAATCTAATAAGATAAAGCAAAATGTAGAAATGGATCTTCTCATAGATGCTAGTCAATCAACCGTCACGCCTTGAGTAGTTCGTCACTCGGTGGTCATTGTGATAGCTTCATATATTGGTTTTGAGCCTTGCATTTCTATGTTTAGAGTCCTTGTCATCAGGGTAAAATGACACTTTTGCCCTCCTGCCAAGGTTAAATAACAGAAAGCCAAATTTCGGGTGTCTACAAATGCTCCTCTTTGTCATGTTTATGCAATGCAATGAAATGAGCATGACAAAGATATAGACACCCAATGCATGACAAGATATATTGATAATGCAAGATAATCGTATAAAAGGATGCAAGTCAATTATCAAATGATGCAATGGTGCAAGATGCTTTAAACTTAATCTCATGTCGCTCTGCTTGGGAAAATCGTCATTGTATTGATATTACCGAGTATCGTCTCTGATGTCTTCACTAGGTATCGTCTCCAATGGACTCGCATCACCGGGTATCGTCCCCGATGTCATCACATATCTCATCGTAAATTACATATTGTCGCCAATCATATATTATTGCCAATTGCATCGCAACTCGTATATCATCACGAATCGCACATCACATATCACAAATCGCACATTCGTACACCGCACATTGCACCTCGCACATTGCACATCGCCCATCGCAAATCACACTTCGTACCTCGCAAATTGCACCTCATATATCACATATCTCATAGCAAATCAAATCACATATCAAATTAAATCGCATGTTAAAATGCATATCAAATCAAATCACATCGCATATTAATTCGCATCTCAAATCTCATATCTCATCGTAAGTCGTATATTGCATCGTAAATTACATCACCAGGTCTCGTCCCTAACGCCTTCGTTGGGTCTTGTCCCCAACGATCATATTACCGAGTCTCGTCCCCGACGCTTTTGTTGAGTCTCGTCCCCAACGGTCATATTGTCGAGTCTCATCCTTGACGCTTTTGTTGAGTCTCGTCCCCAATGGATTTAATGCCGATTAGTCAAAAGAAGACATACCTTCTTCAGTGTTCATCCATTTTTCTCATGTTTGATCCGTTTTTTTTATCATTTTTCTCATTTTTGGTATTAAGACCCATTGTTATCATATTTCAGATTCTTGAAATGCTTTATAGTTTTGAAAATTCGTTTTTCTTCAATTTGATTTTGATGCATCTCAATCGCTTAGCATCCCTATTTATATTTATTCTCTCGCTAAGGAAAACGCAATAACCAATTGAACCAAATTAAAAAGAAAACGTACCTGATTAGTCGCCCAAAGTTTTTTTTCTTCCTGAATCATATATGGATCTCCACGCGTTAAGTAGTTTCATGATTCTTAGAACTTCCTTGGGGGTTAGTCCTTGCAGATCTGCTTCTGCCGCCATTCTCTTCGTTTGATGCGCCATCCTCGCCTAGTCTTGATGAGTCAATCCCCTCCACCCGGAGCCATATATCGCTGGGGATTAGTGTTGCAACGCCAAATTCATTGGGGCGCCTGTGCTTCTTTCCGGTATATTTTATTTTTGACTTTCGCATTCATGTATACATACATATATGTTATGTATTTTATGTATGGATTCACTTTGTTAGTTGTTGCATGCTCATTTATT
The DNA here is from genome assembly GCA_034770075.1 of Aralia elata. Taxonomy (NCBI): domain Eukaryota; kingdom Viridiplantae; phylum Streptophyta; class Magnoliopsida; order Apiales; family Araliaceae; genus Aralia; species Aralia elata. The sequence goes on along the minus strand of JAVJAP010000243.1, from coordinate 622,471 downwards.
TTTATTATCGTGATGTATGTTCATTGTATATATGCTTGGATGGAAATGACACCTGTTTAGTCAAATGATACGATTTTACCGACAAGGCGATCGTTTTTGAGTTAGGGATTCTCTTGGGTAGGGAATTTCGTCCTTTCTTTCCCTTGTCGTAGTGAGCTTACTTTATTGTATTTTCTTTCGAGAGTTCCCATTTCTTTTGATGAGAAGTTTGATACAACTTTGGACTCCTTCTGAATCTTAAAAAAATGGCCCAGCCTTTTCCATGCACTGTTATCAGGGATTCATAGGAGAAACTCGCTTTGTTGACCACGCCAGGTTTCTAATAGTGAGCAATATCCTGCACACCAGACGAATAACAAAAATACGCCAAAAGCTTGTCAGCTCGGGCAATCAATGATAACTCCAACATAAGGATTAGTATAATCTCGTCAATTAGGCATATAAAGTTTAAAGTATACGAAATTGAATGTTCATTTGCTTTACTATTTAACTCGTGTTCGCGGTGTTTTTATCTTATTGCTAAAGAACCTGAAATCGCGTTGGAAAATAATTCATTTCAAAGCAAGTCGTGAATCGTGAATAATGTGCCATGCATATACTAATTTCAAAGTTATTTTTATTTCTTTCAAAATTTTCATTTAACAAGTTATGAAATAGTAAGAAAACTTCTAACATCCATGGTTATTATGCATGAGTAGGATCAAATTCATAAGAACTATCTCCCTTTATCAAAGATACTTCGTCTTCATTCTAGATGTCGTTCTTCGCAGAATTGACGTCATATCATATGTGCACTATGAGTGACGTAACCCTTAGTAGGGGTTTCTCTTCCATGACTTTAGATGGTCTCATTTTCTCTCGCTCAATTTTTTTTCTTTTTTTTTAACTCTATATTTTCTTTCCTCTCTTTTTTTCTTACTTAACTTGTCTCATTTTCTTAGGCTATTTAAAGTTACCCTTTTAACGAGTTTTGGACCAATGACTCCCAAACCAAACGGTTTTAGGGCACTAGGTGTAAAGATACCCCTTCGGGTTTACTTGCTTGAGTAACAAAGGTCTCACTTCGAGATAAGTTAGATGGTCTACTCTATTTATTCCTCGCCTAACCTTGTGCAAGATTCGTTTTCTTAGGCTTAAGTTACCCATGTAGCGAGCGTTGGGCCGGTGACTCGCAAACTAGATAGCTTTAGGGTACCAGGTGTAAAGACACCCCTTAGGCATAATTACTAGAGTAACCCAGGTCACGATTCAGATCTACTCAGGTCTCCTCTTCTTCCAGCATCTATCCCTCTTGCAATGCTCATTTTCTTAGGCGCTAAGTTACCCATGTAATGAGCGTTGGGTCGGTGACTCCCAAACCAGACGGCTTTAAGGCACCAGGTGTAAAAACACCCCTCAAGCTTAATTACTCGAGTAACTGTTGCCTCTTTTTAAGTCTTTAATAAAAGAGCTCTAACTCACGCAAGTATATGTGGTCAACAAGTAATACAGAGGAAGTAGAGTATCGTCCCACAGAGACAGGATTAAATTAAATCACTATGCATCAGTTCTATCACTATACTTATTTGCTTAAACTATCGACTTACGTTTGATGACAAAATTACTTCTATATCAATTAATAACTAACTATGCAAATACTAACAAATATATATCAAGTCTGGAATTAATGGGATCCTAACTTCATTTAATAGTTCATCTAATTATCACTATCATGCTAGAAAGTTCATATATCACAGAAAAGTAGCCAAGGACACTAAAATAGACATAACCATTTGTCAATGCATTATGACCTACTTACATAATATCCATACTCGATAGACACCGTGTAATCACCACTATAACCAAAATCACTATATTTCTATGTGAAATTGTAATTATATTGATTTTAAGCACAAGTCCCTATTTTGACTCTTACGGTGAAACAGTATATTTCTATCTGACTCACACAATATTAAGCTATCCAATTAAGCTTCATATTCGCAAGCTATCATGATTACAATCCATACTTATATGTTATTTTTCAATTCCATACAAGTACTGAAGTCGAATGGTTATCAATCATTCATACATGAAAAACAATCATGATAGAAATTCCTTATGATATATAGAACAAGCTAACAATCAAGACTGTAATTAAACTACATATTAAAATCCGTTAGAATCCCATAATGGAGATTAGTTCATGTTTGAACCAAAAGCCATTATGGGATCAAAACTAAACATGGAAAAATAAACAATCAATTGAAGTAGAAAGAATTAGATTGATCAAACCCAATTGAAGAAATAAATCCAAAGTAAAGTTCACTCCACATCAATTTCCAGCACTTGAACAATAAAAATCCACACACAAATCTCCTCTAGAAAAGTAGAAGAATAATAATAAAAGTCTCCAAGTTCATTCTTAGGGTTTTCTTCTCACTATCTGATTAATATAGACTAGAATCCTCTTCAGAATTGGCTTCCTTTTCCTCCTCCAGCCGCAACTCAACAACTAAAATCGTGAACTAGCGCCGCTGGCGCTAGCCCAAGTGCTGCTGGCGCTAAGTTGGGCGCTAATAGCGCTGGCTTGCAGTATGTCATGGCTGAGTGTAGTGCCGCTGGCGCTAGGTCATGTCCCAGTAATTACAAAAATGACACTCAGCTCAAATTTTAATCCTTTTTAATTCTTTTCTTCACCAAATGACTTCTATGTCCCTCCAACTCCATCCTACAATAAATAAACACAAAAATAAATAAAATAATACTAAAAACACTTAAAGATAACAATAATTAAGTTTAACAATACCTAATTCGTAGGTATGAAACCCACTCATCAAATACCCCCAAACTTAACCAATTGCTTGTCCTCAAGCAATGCAATGATGGAAATGCAAACTAACTATCATGCCTACGAATCAAACAATCAACCAACACAGTATCCAACATCAGGCCTCAAAGGTATCATACATACTTAAGTAGAATCTCTAACCAATGCACAATTTCTAACTCCAACCAAGTAGTTAAGTTACACTGTCATCACCCATGTCGTGCGTGTGTGAATATCAACCATTTCAATCAATTACAATTCAAATCCATCACATAATTGACTTCTTAGAAGAAAACTTTAAATTGCAACCCAATTCAACCCGTGAACACAACCAATTCAACTGACTCAAGCAATCACTAAGCAAAAGGGTATCACGAAGGTTATTTAACACATTTAAATCCTTTGTAAACCCTTCCCCAAGAATTCAAACAATTTTTTTTTCTTTTTAATGAGTGCATTTTATGCTCCATCTCACTTTCTTTTGAACGAGTGCGTTTTACGCTCCATCTCGTTCCATGTGTTTATGAGTGAGTGCGTTTTACGCTCCATCTCAACCCACCACATGATTCATTCTTCAATTAGGAAAGGTTCAAAATTTTCAAATTTCTCTTCTTCTTTTTTTTCAAACCCCAAGATTCCCCCAAACTTAGATTCTTGCCTGTTTTTCATTTAATGGACGTTTCACCGATATTATCAAGTTTTAACCCAAATCTTCTACCAGAAGAAAATTATGCAATAATTTGAATTAAATTGATCAAAACAATTGATTATGTGCTTTCCTTACTAACAAAAGTTTCAGACAGGTTAAACTTCACTACCTAATCAACGTCATCACCAAGCACTAGTTTTCAATTCTTCTCAAGTTAAAACCATGAAACCAGTCTTATCATTGGCCACATTAGATACTATATCAATTTATGCTTAACTCATGAAACTACATGCTTAAAATGCTTAACACAACCTAAACAATGAACATGCAACTACCATGCATCATGCAAAAACACAAGGAAACAAAACAAACTATATGCATGAAAACACAAAAACTACCCCCCAAACTGAACAAGACAATGTCCTCATTGAAAAAGAATAAAATAGTAAGAACAGAGGACTCCCCTGATGAAGAACACTACTCATCGTCACTGCCATCGGCAGCGTCATCATCATTATCATCATCCGCATCAGGAGACGAGTCAGGTGGTGGGTAAATAGATAAAGGAGGAGCTGGTACAAAAATAGTTGACTAAACAAAAGCAAAACAAAAAATTAAAAACGCTGGGTTGCCTCCCAGATAGCGCTAAGTTATAGTCAATTAGCTTGACTGTCTCTGAATCTCATTCTGGTTCAATCGCAAAAAATATCATTGCATGCCTTCTCTTAGTCTTTTCTTTGAATTCCTTGGCATCATTGTACGTTTGAAAACCCCCAAACTTATCTTCATCCATTGGCAAAAAATAACTATCATCATTCGATTCAACTTTTCCTGTATCCTTGACCACTTCTTTCATTATCAGATTGAGCCTTCTTTGGTGTTCAACCGACGGCTTGTTACCATCTTCCAGCAGGATCTTATGCATGCAAAAAGGAGGGCTTATCCCCTTGATATCGGTTATGGTCCATCCAATAGCTGATTTAAACTCTCTAAGCACTCGTAGCAGTGTTTCCTCCTGAAAAGATGTTAGTACAGAAGAAATAATCACAGGTAGCTTTGAATCTTTATTTAAAAATGCGTACCTGAGATGATCTGGAAGTGGTTTTAGTTCAAGTTCGGGAGGTGTCTCAAGAGATGGTTTCAACTTTACCGATGTCTCTCCCGCTTTCGTAAGTGGCTCGATAGGTGTTCTGAATTTTCTGAATTTGGGGGTGGTATCTAGATATTGCACAAGTTCGGCACATTCTTCATCCTCCAAATCTGAATTTTCAGCAATCACTCTCTGCAGTGGTTCATAGCCCAACAAACTTTCAACATCATCATGCACTATACTATCCACCAAGTCAACTCTGAAGCATTCTTCTTCATCGGTTGGGAGCTTCATTGCCTTGAAGACGTTAAACTTCACCTCCTGATCATGTACCCGCATTGTAAGCTCCCCTTTCTGCACGTCTATCAAAGTCCTCCCCGTGGCTAGGAATGGTCTCCCTAGTATGATTGGTATATTTTTGTCTTCCTCATAGTCCAAGATGATGAAGTCCGCCGGAAAGATAAATTTATCCACTTTTACCAGTACGTCTTCCACTATCCCCCGTGGATACGTGATAGATCTATCAGCTAGCTGTAAGGAAATATTTGTTGGCCTTGGTTCCGGCAATCCCAACTGACGGAATACAGACAAAGGCATCAGGTTGATACTTGCCCCAAGATCGCACAAACATTTATCGAAGCTCATCTTTCCAATCGTGCATGGAATTGTGAAACTGCCCGGATCTTTCAGCTTTGGAGGTAATTTACGCTGAAGCACTGCACTGCATTCCTCCGTCAAGGCCACTGTCTCAAATTCGTCTAACCTTCTCTTCCTTGACAGTATACCCTTCATGAACTTTGCATAACTTGGCATTTGTTCCAATGCCTCCGCGAAGGGTATGTTGATCTGCAGTTTCTTAAAAACCTCCAAAAACTTACTGAACTATTTATCTTCCCTCTGCTTGTTCAATCGCTGCGGATACGGAACTTGAGGGTGAACTTGTGGTACTGTATTCACGGGTTTCTTATCTGAACTCGCTTTCTCCTTCTCCACTTGCTGCGACTCGGACTCATCCTTCATCTCTTTCTGTTCAGCTTCAATTTCTGTCTCAGTTTCTATCCCAATGTCATCCCCTTGTAAACTCGGTGCTGCTGTGTCTGGTGCATTTCCTGAATATTGCTTTCCCGATCTGAGTGTAATGGCCTGACACTGTTCCTTACCCTCTCTCCGTGGATTTGCCTCTGTGTTACTTGGCAATGAACCCTGGGGCCTGCTGTTAAGCATATTCGCCATTTGCCCCATCTGAGTTTCCAAATTTTTAATAGCCACTGCCTGGCTTTTGATCATCACCTCTGTATTTGCCATGTACTTCAACATCATCTCCTCCATTTATGATTTTTTTTCTTGCTGAGGTGCATATGGAGTAGGATTTTGTTATTGAGAATATCCCGGTGGAAAAGGTGGTCGTGGAGTAAACTGTTGCTGCGCTGACTGAGATGGAAACTGTTGATTCTGCTGAAACTGTTGTTGCTGATTTCCTTGATTATTGGACCAACTAAAGTTTGGATGATTACGGTTGTTAGGGTTGTATGTGTTCTGAAACTGACCTTGGTCTTTCCTGTAAGTGTTCACATACTGCACTGACTCCGAGTTGATAGCACATTGATCTGTTGAGTGCGACCCCGCACAAATCTCACATACGAAGGCAACTGACTTGGCTTTGCTTTCCGACAACGACTCTATTTTCTTTGCCATAGCCGCCATCTGTGCTGACAACTGGGTAATAGCATCTACTTCCAACAAACCTACAACTCTGGGCTGTGACGTTCTGGCTGTAGGATTCTGGAAATCATTTGCTGCCATAGTCTCAATAAGGTTATAAGCCTCGTCATAGCTTTTCGCCCCTAAAGCTCCACCCGCAGCTGCATCTACCATCTGCCTAGACTGCCATCCCAATCCATTATAAAATGTGTTGATCACCATCCAATCTAGCATCCCATGGTGTGGACACTTCCTTAGCATCTCCTTGTACCTATCCCAAGCCTCGTATAAGGACTCACCCTGTTGTTGCTCAAATTGAGAAATTGCTGTCCTTAGTTTTGCAGTTTTAGCCATTGGGAAAAACTTGGCTAGAAATTTTTGTGCTAGGTCCTCCCATGTAGTGATTGATCCTGCAGGCAAAGAATGAAGCCAACTTCTTGCTCTATCCCTTAATGAAAATGGAAACAGTCTTAGTCGAATGGCATCCTCCGTCACCCCGTTGTATCTAAATGTATCACAAATTTCAATGAAACTCAAAAGATGCTCATTAGGATCGTCTGTAGGTGCACCCCCAAACTGAACCGAATTCTGCACCATTCGAATGGTTCCCGATTTTATCTCAAAAGTATTTGCTGCTATTGCTGGTCTGACTATGCTAGACTGCAATCCACTGATGTTTGGCATAGAATATTCCATCAAAGCTTTACGCTCCTCTCTTTGCTTTACTCTTTGTTCTTCCGCCATCTTCGGAATAGTTCTTTCTAACTGTGCTTGTAAATTCCTACGCACTCTTGCTTTCCAACCTCTTCCGTCAATATTATCCTGAGCTGGTGTCAATTCTGAGTTGGATGAGCGTGTGTGCATAAAAATTCTACAAGTTCCTGAAACCAAAACAAAAATAAAAATAGAAATGAGAAAAGATTAGAGTTGTCTAAGTCAAACAATATAGCTTAAAACTGATGATAATAATAAAAATCTAATGCCTGTCCCCGGCAACGGCGCCAAAAACTTGTTGCCTCTTTTTAAGTCTTTAATAAAAGAGCTCTAACTCACGCAAGTATACGTGGTCAACAAGTAATACAGAAGAAGTAGAGTATCGTCCCACAGAGACAGGATTAAATTAAATCACTATGCCTCAGTTCTATCACTACACTTATTTGCTTAAACTATCGACTTACGTTTGATGACAAAATTACTTCTATATCAATTAATAACTAACTATGCAAATACTAACAAATATATATCAAGTCTGGAATTAATGGGATCCTAACTTCATTTAATAGTTCATCTAATTACCACTATCATGCTAGAAAGTTTATATATCACAGAAAAGTAGCCAAGGATACTAAAATAGACATAACCATTTGTCAATGCATTATGACCTACTTACATAATATCCATACTCGATAGACACCATGTAATCACCACTATAACCAAAATCACTATATTTCTATGTGAAATTGTAATTATATTGATTTTAAGCACAAGTCCCTATTTTGACTCTTACGGTGAAACAGTATATTTCTATCTGACTCACACAATATTAAGCTATCCAATTAAGCTTCATATTCGCAAGCTATCATGATTACAATCCATACTTATATGTTATTTTTCAATTCCATACAAGTACTGAAGTCGAATGGTGATCAAGCATTCTTACATGAAAAACAATCATGATAGAAATTCCTTATGATATATAGAACAAGCTAACAATCAAGACTATAATTAAACTACATATTAAAATCCGTTAGAATCCCATAATGGAGATTAGTTCATGTCTGAACCAAAAGCCATTATGGGATCAAAACTAAACATGGAAAAATAAACAATCAATTGAAGTAGGAAGAATTAGATTGATCAAACCCAATTGAAGAAATAAATCCAAAGTAAAGTTCACTCCACATCAATTTCCAGCACTTGAACAATAAAAATCCACACACAAATCTCCTCTAGAAAAGCAGAAGAATAATAATAAAAGTCTCCAAGTTCATTCTTAGGGTTTTCTTCTCACTATCTGATCAATATAGACTAGAATCCTCTTCAGAATTGGCTTCCTTTTCCTCCTCCAGCCGCAACTCAGCAACTAAAATCGTGAACTAGCGCCGCTGGCGCTAGCCCAAGCGCTGCTGGCGCTAGCCCAAGCGCTGCTGGCGCTAGCCCAAGCGCTGCTGGCGCTAGCCCAAGCGCTGCTGGCGCTAAGTTGGGCGCTAATAGCGCTGGCTTGCAGTATGTCATGGCTGAGTGTAGCGCCGCTGGCGCTAGCCCAAGCGCTGCTGGCGCTAGGTCATGTCCCAGTAATTACAAAAATGCCACTCAGCTCAAAATTTAATCCTTTTTAATTCTTTTCTTCACCAAATGACTTCTATGTCCCTCCAACTCCATCCTACAATAAATAAACACAAAAATAAATAAAATAATACTAACAACACTTAAAGATAACAATAATTAAGTTTAACAATACCTAATTCGTAGGTATGAAACCCACTCATCAGTAACCCAAGCCACGATTCGAGACATTAGATCGGCCATTATTTATCCTCTAACTTCGCACTGACTGTCGTCATTATTTTATACCCCACAACTAAGAGTCAGGGCAAACGCAAAGTGCAGGCATGCATATGAGGTCGATTCTACTCCAAATAGTGCTTTTGTGACACCCCCAAATCCGGGTTTCCTAACCTCGAATTCGGTGTTCACGATACTCAACAACAAACATACTTTCTAACTAATGTGGAAACATAAACATACAATGTCTGTCGAAGCAGTAATAAAGTCTTACAATCATGGTCCCAAGGTTCTTTAACCTTAACTTAAAACATACCCTTAATACAATAAGAGTTCACATAACCAAATAACATTTAAGATAAACTAGTACATAAGCCATATCAGGCAACTACTCTTGCACCTTCCCTTTTCCTTTGTCCCCTTTAGACGTTTCTGCCTTAGCTAAAATAAAGATCATGATATAGCAAGGGTAAGCAACTAATTTGCTTAGCAAGTTTATACACAAGGGAGATATATCATGAATAGAAGGAAGTTTCGCTTTCAATGTTCAACATCAGTATAAAATTGTGAAGAAACATGAATTAATAGTCGACAATTGAATATTCGAATAATTGAATGACAGTTACTGAGTGGTTAAAAATAACCATAGACATTTTCTAAGGTTCTCAACATTTAAACTGGACCTCTTAATATGTATTGGTAATCAAGGGGATCAGCCTTTCATACCCCGTGATTTATGCATAAACACTTAATAAACCAGCATTGATATCATGCCTTAATCAAATTTATCCTTTTCTCAGCCAAGAGTTCTTACCATAATAATTTAATAAGAACAGCTTTTAAAATACCTTTGATTCAACAAATTTAGACATGATTGATCAAGCTGATACAAATAGCATAGATCTATCTCATAAACAGTTCATACTTGAAAGAACTTTAATCCAATTCACAATTCAATAACAATAGAATAGGAATTCAATTGCACGAGGTGCGAATCTCAATAACCAGTATAGATGTGAATAATTAACAATAATTATTCACTAACATGCTTCGAAAATAATAACTCGAGTTTGAGTTAGGGAACTTGCCTGTCTGCTCAGCTACAAATAATTCTAGCTTTAACTAATTGGCCTTGAAGAACCTAACATTGATAACGTCGATCTACCAATTAGTACTGCGTAGTTGTATATTGATACGCTTACTTATGCTATTTATTTAACAATTAAGCAAATCACATAGCACACATAAGTTAATAAACTATCGTAAATCCTATAAGACACTTAATATTATCAATCTTGATAATATTTAATTCACCTCTTGGTATTATTAGTCCACTAATAACACTTTTATTCGTTTACTAATGTTATTAACATCTTAATAATATTTTAATTATCCAATAATACTTTAATCTAATATTATTAATCTCTTAATAATATTTTAATTCTCATATCATTAATAATATTTTAATCTAATATTATTAGCCATTTTAATAATATCTTAATCATTTATTAATGCTTAAAACAAATATTATTACACATTCAATAATATTTCCATAAAGTTTTAATCTTAATATTTCTTTGTTTACTTAAAAATATCGAATTCTTATATTACAAATATCATAGTAATATTTTAATAAGTTATTAGGCGAATAAACAATTTATTCTAATTATTTTACCCTTTATTAAACAACTCCTTTACTACCCATAAAAGGTCATAAATATTATTTCTCATTAAATATTACCAAAATTCCCCTCAATAGTCATAATATATAATATTAGGAGTATCTAAGCTTAAAAATCATATTTTTCTTATTTATGACATCATTTAACCATTTATTATCTTTTAACCATAACTATAACATTATTATGAAAAATAGCAAATAGGTTCTAAAAATTATTATTCTCTGGATCTGGATAGTATATGATCCAACAATGATCCATAAATTTTCCTGAAATTTTAGAAAGTGATTTACTATGAATATTTAGGAGTCCTTCACGGTAAATGCCATTACACAAAACGTACACATCGAAACGTGTTCGTTCTTTTTCCTACTTGTATATAACTTCTTAAGGTACCTCTGTGATGTATTTTAGATTTTTAAAAGATCCATAACTAGCCGAAACAACCTTTGGAAAAACGAGGACAACAAGCTTCTTGGTTTTTAAGACCTTAAAGTTTTATAGTTGGATTGTTTTGGGAAAATAGCCCTCAAGGCTTCAAAACTTATTGAATTTGTGTTCTACCACTTAGGTTTACAGTTAACTCATGTATCTAGCACCTCCCGTTGACGGATCATAAATCCAAGTTGTAGATCTCAAGTTATGGGTGATCCAAGTGAAGAAAAGCTAGGGTTTTTACCCTTTAAGAACATAAGTTCTTTTTCTTCCTTTGAATCTCCATTCTAACACTCAAGAGGATTAGATCTATACATGAAGCATGAAGATCTAATGATTCTTGAGTCTTAGAACAAAATCTCTCAAAAACTATGAAAATAAAACAAAGTAAGAAAGAAGGAAATGGTTTAGGGTTTCACCTTGATCTTGTAGCTACTCTCCTTGATCTACCAAAGTATGTGATGAACTTGGGATGCATGAACTATGCTAATCTCACTCTCTTTTCCTCTCTAAGCTCTTACTCTATGTTCTTGCTTGGGAGAAATGAAAGAAGGAGATGAAAAGAAGAAATGAACTTGAAATGAAATGAAAGGATAGAATACTTGCAAGTATAATGCTAAATTAGAATTCATGCTATTATCCCCCACATCTCTCTTGCCCCTTGGATATAAGAGTTCACCTTATCCCTTCCATTTAGCCTTAATCTTATCTTTAAGTGTGCTAATTAGATTTTTCACCAATGGGAGCTTGACACCTTGTCCTTTGTGTAAGACTTACTAATATCCCCCATATCTTTGTTGTCCCTTGGATAAAAGGCTTACTAATTGGATAATAGCAAGAAACCTCTACCTTTTGTCATCATGGAACTAGTGAGTAGCCTTGTGTCACTAGGGTGGTTAGTTGACATCTTAGGAAGCTATGACATAATAGGAAGCTACTTGACATGATAGGAAGTTATTTGACATAATAGGAAGCTACTCCATCAAGTCTACAATTTCAACTTCCAAGACAAGCTAGCTACTTAATTAAAGTAAAATTTGAAATCAACTTGCTCCCCCCTCTCTCCTAGTGCACGGCCAAGAAGGAAATTGTCCCAAAAATATTGTCCCAAATAGCTTTAATTAATAAACAAATGTTTCACATTTAATATATCAAGTGGCTAGGTTTTGGACCCCACATTAAATACCATTGGCTTCCAATCTAAATGATTAGGCTAATAAAATCCTAATCTATTTAATGCAATATTGGGTCATTTAATTTAACCCCATGATAGCTCATTTAATAAGCCACACAATTAATACCTAAATCCATGATTAATATAAATGATTGGACTAGGTTCATTAATTAAGTAACTTAGTCAATTAGTAAATAAATTACTAACTTAACTATTAATTATTATTATCCAATTTGGACCATATCTCATTAACAACTACTTTCATTAATTAACCCACACACTTTATTTACTAACTATATTCAATTTACTTGAATACTTAATTTAGTAAATACCTTGTCAACTTTATGGATATAAAGCCTTAGGGTTTTCTCACTAGTTTAAATATACTACTAGTGATTCCCTTAACACAATTTATATCAATAAATCACATAGTCACATAATCCACCAATACACCCAAAGGTTTAAGTAAGAACATAAAGTTAACTCATTAAAATTAAAATTATATTTAATTAATAATGACGTTCAAAATTCACGGGCATTACATCCCTCCCCCCTTATAAAAATTCCGTCCTCGGAATTGCAAAAATAGGGTTACTCAAATAAAAACGGATAATTCGCTTTCATCTTCTATTCGAGTTCCCACGTAGCTTTTTCGACTGCGTGATTCCTCCAGAGAACCTTGACGGAATGGATGGTCTTGTTCCTCAGCTTCTGTTCCTTCCTATCGAGTATATGGACAGGAACTTCCTCGTACGTTAAGTCCTTCTCGACTTGAATTGGTTCATAGGAGATAACGTGCTTATAGCCCGGTTTATACGGCCGCAACACTGACACATGAAACATGTTGTGAATGTGCTCAAGTTCAGGAGGTAACGCTACCTCGTACGCCACCTCACCGATTCGCCTCAAAATCTCGAACGGTCCTATGAACCTGGGGCTCAATTTACCCTTCTACCCAAACCGGATCTTTCCTTTCCAAGGAGAGACCTTCAAAAATACAAAGCTACCAACTTCAAAGTCCCGCTTCTGACGATGTAAGTCGGCATATTTCTTCTGGCGATCTTGAGCTGCTACCAGACGGTTTCTGATCAGCCGCACGATGTCTGTAGTCTGTTGCACCATTTCTGGTCCCAACAACCTTCGTTCCCCAACCTCGTCCCAACACATCGGGGTTCGGCATTTCCTTCCATATAGCGCTTCGTATGGTGGCATGCCGATACTGGCATGATAGCTATTGTTGTAAGCAAACTCTACCAGTGGCAAATGGTCATCCCAGCTGCCCTTTAAATCCATCACGACTGCCCGAAGCATATCTTCTAAGGTCTGAATCGTTCGCTCGCTCTGGCCGTCGGTTTGAGGATGATACGCTGTACTCAACCTCAACTGCGTCCCCATTCTTACCTGCAAACTTTTTCAAAAATTTGACGTGAAACGCGGATCTCGGTCAGATACAATTGATACCGGCACTCCATGTCGTGACACTATCTCTTTCACATAAAGCTTTGCTAATTGCTCCAGATTGTACCGTATCTTAATTGGCAAAAAATGAGCAGACTTGGTTAGACGATCCATAATTACCCAGATGGCGTCTAAACCCTTATGAGTTGGTGGCAGTCCCACCACAAAGTCCATTGTGATGTGGTCCCACTTCCACTTCGGAATCTCTAGTGGTTGAAGTAGTTCGCTCGGTCGTTGGTGCTCTGCTTTAATTCGCTGGCATGTCAGACATCGGCTGACGCACTCTGCCACTTCTCGTTTCATATTCGGCCACCAAAAATTTCGTCGCAAATCCTGGTACATCTTTGTGCTCCCGGGATGTACTGAGTATTTCGTGCTGTGAGCTTCCTGAAGGATTTCTTCCCTCAATTCCAGATCCAATGGTACCCATACTCTCCCTTCAAACCTTAGCAACCCAGTGCTATCAATCTTATACTTAAGCTCCTCGCCTTCGACAATTCGTTTCTTTATTGAATCACAATCCTCATCCTTTTCTTGAGCCTCCTTAATTTGATCCAATAGGGTCGGGCTCGCTATCACTGTAAATAATTTCCCGTCCGTCTCCATCGGATACTTAACCTCCAATTCCAGACGTTCGAACTCCTTTATCAACTCTGCCTGAGTTGTGAGCCTCATTAATTTCTCTCTGCCTTTCCTACTCAGGGCATCTGCCACTACATTTTCTTTGCCCGGATGGTACAAAATCTCAGAGTCGTAATCCTTGATCAATTCTAACCATCGGCGCTGAGCCTCATATTCAGTTCCTTCTGAGTGAAGATATATTTCAGACTTTTATGATCTGTATATATCTCGCACCTCTCTCCATATAAGTAGTGCCTCCAAATCTTCAAGGTGGGAATACACTACTGCTGCTAACTCTAGATAATGAGTCGGGTATCCCTTCTCATAGTCCTTTAGCTGACGTGAAGCGTACGCAATGACCTTGTCATGCTGCATTAGTACACAACCAAGACCTTTATGTGACGCATCACTGTATACTACAAAACCTCCAGTGTCGTCCGGTAAAGCCAACATCGGTGCTTGGCTAAGTCTCTTCTTCAGCTCCATGAAACTTTTCTCGCACTTCTCCGTCCAAACGAAATTTACCGTCTTTCTGGTTAGATTGGTCAACGGTGATGCTATCTTCGAAAAATCCTGGATGAATCTCCGATAGTATCCCGCTAACCCTAGGAAACTCCTGATCTCCGTCGGCATCTTCGGCTGCTCCCAGTTCATAATGGCTTCCACCTTCGCTGGGTCTACCGAAACATCATTCCTGTCAATGATGTGTCCAAGAAACTGCACTCTTTGCAACCAAAATTCACACTTTGAAAACTTCGTGTACAACTTCTCCCTTCTTAATGCCTCCAAAGCAGTCCTTAGATGTTCGGCATGTTCATCCTCTGTCACTGAATACACCAAGATGTCATCGATGAATACTACCACGAACTTGTCCAAGTACTGTTTGAACACTCTGTTCATCATATCTATGAATGTCGCTGGTGCATTTGTTAGTACAAATGACATTATCAGAAACTCAAAATGTCCATAACGAGTTCTAAATGCCGTCTTCGGGATATCCTCATGTCTCATCCTTAGCTGATGGTAGCCTGTCCTTAAATCAATCTTTGAAAAATATTTCGCTCCCTTGAGTTGATCAAACAGATCGTCTATTCTGGGTAGCGGGTACCTGTTCTTAATCGTAACCTTCTTCAATTCCCTGTAATCGATACTGAGCCTTAACGATCCATCCTTCTTCTTTATGAACAGAACTGGCGCTCCCCGCGGAGATACACTCGGACGAATATACCCTTCTTAACCTCTCCTCCAGACTTGTTGCCTCCGCAAGATTGGCTATCGATCCCTTTCATTTTATTCGGGTTACTTCCCCCACGGCTACCTTCCTTGTGACCATCATGGCTTTTCTGATCTTGGTTGTGCTTTGTCAACGCTTCATTTCCTCCTCGGCAACGATTGCTTTCTTAAGTAACGTAGGGAATGTGTTGATCTGCAAAACCACAACCTTACTATACGCCCAGGGCTTCAACCCTTGTTCAAATCTCTTCGCTTGCCTAGCTCCGGTGTCCACTTGGTGTGGAGCAAACCTAGCTAGTTTGTTAAACTTCGTTGCGTACTCTGCTACCGACATATCATCTTGCTTCAGATCCAAGACCTTTATCTCCATACTTGCCTGCGTGCTTTCTAGAAAGTAATTTTTCGAAAAACAGCTCCTTAAAACGAGTCCACGAAGTTGTGCCTTCCCCAGTTCGGCTTCTATTCGCCTTCCACCAGTAATTTGACTCACCCTTCCTCATGAAAGTGGAAAACGAAGTCTTTTATTCCTCGGTCACTCTTGCAACCTTGAAAACTTTCTCCATTTCTTCTACCCATGTCTGGGCTTCACTCGAATCCGTATTCCCACGAAACTCCAGTGGTCCTAGTAATTTGAAACCCGTAAAGTTCGCCATGTGACTTCATGGCCGAACAACCGCAATGGCTGGTCTGCCTTGCATCGTTTCCTCTAACAAGTTCGCAAAGGTCCTTTTAGGGTCAGTCTGACCCTCCTCGTTATTCACTGACTCTTCCACCCTCGTGTATCGGGGTTGTCTCCTTGACGGCATTGTTTGTTCTAAACAAAACCTTACATAAATCCTTCTTATTTTACACCTCGTGCAAAATTCTACTGATGTTATCATTTAAGAGTCAAGGCACAAATCGATCACAATCAATCATGTAATAATAATACCACATTTATATTCATACACCCCTTAGTGTGTCAAACACTTATAATTTCGGCATATTCCTATAAATGTTAACTATCCCATTAAGACACAAAAGATGGGATTAATAAGAACTGCATTCCCCTAGATCTGAAAAGTGGGGATGTATCATCATCATATCAACTCAAGGCACCTTTCGTAAATACTAATAAGCTCATCTTAGTACCTCGTACTACTTACATCATATAGCATTCCTGATATCCACTTATCCCTCTGTTACTAAGAACAAGATGGGATTCACATAACTACTCCACAACTTACACAAAGTTGGGACTTACAACAGATATACTGCTAGCTGTACAAAAACTGAGATTCACATTTCTTACATACATAGATATACTAGTACATATACATTGACCACTATTCTTCATTCATTACGACTCACAAAGGTCTTATAACTCTCAGACTTAACCTTTCTTTCTTTCATTTCCTCTATCTATTCCTTATATCGGGCTCCAATTGATCCTCCTTAGGGATTTCCATTATCTCATCATTTAGTTCCATCTCTAGATACTTTTTCCATATCAGACACTAAATCTACCCTTGGTTCATTTCTTATAATCTCTCCGTTGTCTCTCCTTTCTAATCATCAAAACAATCTAAATTGCCATCAGTCATCTCTTAAATTTTTTTTTTTTGCATATAACACATCATTCATCTCAATACTCTCAACTTTTGCTTAACAACTCTATATGAGTTCATTACCTTTGTCACCTGGCATTCCACTATAAAGCTTAATAACTTAACTAACACTTCAAAATATCGATATATTCATTATTTATCGAATCAATCATTTCCTTCTTGTAAACCTTAACCCAACAGATTCTAAGGTACCCTCTTTTCATCACAAAGAAACTCCATACCACATCACTCCAATATCTTATCTAATGAATAGCCACAAAAATTGATCAATAGCCATAGAATTGATCAATAGCATCAAATGATTAATCTAATTACCTCGAATATCTATAACTCCAGTTTACAATGGATCGTCCATACTTAATGGTCTTCACTTTACCATATTATCTCATCAATACACATTCCTCAAATTATCCACAAGCTTAATAACACCAACGTATGATCCAAATCCTCAATTTAAAGATCATAATAAATTTCTACCCAAAAATAACTCTATATGAGTTCTATCCCTTTCTATTCCTCTACATTCTCTCAGGTTATAGCCTAAGGACTCTTTCTCCTAAGGGTTATAACCTATAGCTCTGATACCAACCTGTGACACCCCCAAATCCGGGTTTCCTAACCTCGAATTCGGTGTTCACGATACTCAACCACAAACATACTTTCTAACTAATGCGGAATAATAAACATACAATGTCTATCGAAGTAGTAATAAAGTCTTACAATCATGGTCCCAAGGTTCTTTAACTTTAACTTAAAACATACCCTTAATACAATAAGAGTTCATATAACCAAATAACATTTAAGATAAACTAGTACATAAGCCATATCAGGCAACTACTCTTGCACCTTCCCTTTTCCTTTGTCCCCTTTAGACGTTTCTGCCTTAGCTGAAATAAAGATCATGATATAGCAAGGGTAAGCAATTAATTTGCTTAGCAAGTTTATACACAAGGGAGATATATCATGAATAGAAGGAAGTTTCTCTTTCAATGTTCAACATCAGTATAAAATTGTGAAGAAACATGAATTAATAGTCGACAATTGAATATTCGAATAATTGAATGACAGTTACTGAGTGGTTGAAAATAACCATAGACATTTGCCAAGGTTTTCAGCATTTAAACTGGACCTCTTAATATGTTTTGGTAATCAAGGGGATCAGCCTTTCATACCCCGTGATTTATGCATAAACACTTAATAAACCAGCATTGATATCATGCCTTAATCAAATTTATCTTGTTCTCAGCCAAGAGTTCTTACTATAGCAAATTAACAAGAACAACTTTTAAAATACATTTGATTTCACAAATTTAGACATGTTTGATCTAGCCGATACAAATAGCATAGATCTATCTCATAAACAGTTCATGCTTGAAAGAACTTTAATATAATTCACAATTCAATAACAATAGAATAGGAATTCAATTGCACAAGGTGTGAATCTCAATAACCAGTATAGATGTGAATAATCAACAATAATTATTCACTAACATGCTTCAAAAATCATAACTCGAGTTTGAGTTAGGGAACTTGCATGTCTGCTCAGCTACAAATAATTCTAACTTTAACTAATTGGCCTTGAAGGACCTAACATTGATAAAGTCGATCTATCAATTAGTATTGCGTAGTTGTACGTCTATACGTTCACTAAGGAACTTATCTACCACATAAGTTAAACACATAATGCACCTAGGATAATCTTGTTATCATTAACCCTAATCAAACTTAGTTTAATGATAGATTAATTTGGGAATATATTTCCTAAGGGTTAAACACCTTTTTAAGCCTTTAAACAATTGGGTTTACTTGTTCAATTAAGGAATTATTAAACACTTCGTATTCAAATAGCTCATTTCTCATTTGATTACCATTAAATATTAATTAAATGGGAATCAATTAATTATCTGTAGTTATTATCTATCGAATAACAAATTAGGTTTAATTATTACCCATTCAATAATATTTTCATAAAGTCTTAATCTTAATATTTCTTTATTTACTTAAAAAATATCAAATTCTTATATTACAAATATCATAGTAATATTTTAATAAGTTATTAGGCGACTAAACAATTTATTTTAATTGTTTTACCCTTTATTAAACAACTTATTTAATATCCATAAAAGGTCATAAATATTATTTATCATAATAGATTACCAAAATACCTCACATAGGTTAGATTACACCATAATAGGAGTACCTAAGCTTTAACATCCTATTTTTCTCATTTATGACATTATTTAACCATTTATTTTCTTTTAACCATAACTATAATATTATTATGAAAAATAGCAAACAAGTTCGAAAAATTATTATCTTCTGGATCTGGATATATATGACCCAACAATAATTTACAAATTTTCCTGGAATTTTAGAAAATGATTTACTATTTTTAAAGTACTCAAAACCTCCGAATCTTGTTACATTTTTCATAAATCGAGTTTCGCTCAGAAAATTCTGAAATTTTCAAGGTACACACAGTGAGAAATCCGAGTATGAATATTTAGGAGTCCTTTACGGTAAAAGCCATTACACAAAAACTACACATTGAAACGTGTTCGTTCTTTTTCTTACTTGTAGATACTTCTTACGGTACCTCTGTGATTTTTTCCAGATTTTTAAAAGATTCATAACTGGCCAAAACAACCTTTGGAAAAACAAGGACAACAAGCTTTTAGGGTTTTAAAGCTTTAAGTTTTACAGCTGGACTGTTTTGGGAAAATAGCCCCCAAGGCTTCAAAAATTATTGGATTTGTGTTCTACCACTTGGGTTTACTAGCTAACTCATGTACCTAGCACCCCCTTTCGACGGATCACAAATCCAAGTTGTAGATCTCAAGTTATGGGTGATCCAAGTGAAGAAAAGCTAGGGTTTTTACCCTTTAAGAACATAAGTTCCTTTTCTTCCTTTGAATCTCCATTCTAACACTCAAGAGGATTAGATCTATACATGAAGCATGAAGATCTAATGATTCTTGAGTCTTAGAACAAAATCTCTCAAAAACTATGAAAATAAAACAAAGTAAGAAAGAAGGAAATGGTTTAGGGTTTCACCTTGATCTTGTAGCTACTCTCCTTGATCTACCAAAGTATGTAATGTGACACCCCCAAATCCAGGTACTTAATTCCCACTGATTTGGTGTTCACTATAACATACATTCAAAACTAACTACCCAATAAAATAATAATTAAATAAACTTAAAGAAACATCTTCCCAAAATGGGTTACATCTCCAAACTATTAAATAATCAAATCCCAGGTTCTCTTAACCTTAATACATCAAATGCGGAATAAAACATAATTAAAACAAGTCTGATACAAATAATCATCAAACAAATAACAAATCTAGAACTGCTTCTGCATCTTGCCCTTGCACTTATTGGTGGACGGCTCGTCCTGCTTCTCGTGCTTAGCTGCAATGTTAAGTGCAAGAGTGAGCAAACAATTGCTCACAAGTATGATAACAATAATATTTAAATGAAATGGATTTCAACTGAGGAATAATAATTTTCTGAATCTCAGTCAATAAATGATCAAAGTCTAAAAGCTCGTTTGAATGCTCGATTCAAGGAAAAATAGATTTCGAGATTTAGAAATTATATCTGAGGGTCACAAGACCTCGAACTATGTCCTAGGTTAACAAGTATTTCTACTGTAACCTTTAACAGTCATATAGACTATGGACCAACATCTCGTACTCAAGGGGATCAGCCCTTTGTACAATGTATTGTGCACAAACATTTTAACGCTGTCGCGTAAGTAATCCCCTATATTAGGGTTGTTCATATCAGTTTATCGTCTGAATCCGTACCAAAATAAACTTGGTTTGGAACAAGAATAGGAAATATTCTAAATCTTTGAAACGCTCATCAACTAAGGACTAGTTGAATCAATAAGGGTTTGCTAGTCTAATTCATCAATAGAGTTTGTTCAATAGAATCTATACTCGAGGTTTGAATAACAAACAATGATTGGAATAAAACTTAAGTATATAATCATGATAGTAACCTTGCTTGAATATTAATAAGCTAAGGTCAATAAGCTTGCTCAATAAAAATAAACTTGCTTTAAATGAAATAACAAGTTTAAGATAGGAAAACTTGCTCAACATAAAATAATAAGTTGAGATAAGGAACTTGCCTCAAGCGTAGATTACAAATTTAAGTAATTCACGATCCTTAAACAACCTAAACATTTAATTATAATTAGTCACAAGATTAAAAGTATTCTAAGCTTGCTCTTTTATCAAAACATCTCATTTAGCAAACCATAATCAACAAGTTTCAACTATCTAGGAATTTCTTTAATATAAATTTAATTATACATCATAACTTCCAAGAAAATAATTTTTTTTTTTAAACAGTAGCGTTTCTCGCCGGGGTGAGAAAAAGCTTAACAAAATCGTCGTCGGGGCGAGGATGTCGTCGGGGCGGCGTTTTGCTTAACAATTTTGTCGCCGGGGCGACTCTGTCGCTGGGGCGAAGAAATCAGTTCATTTCTATCGCCGGGGCGATAGACTTGACTGTCGTCTTCCCCAGCTCGCGAACCAGTGAAAACTTAGGCCAAATTTGGCCAAAATTTTCCGAATTCTACCATCCAGAAAACAAGTTAAATATACCCAAACATCATATATGATATAAAACATTTACCTAACATGTTCTGTAAACATCTTAATCATTCAAACTCATAAACAACTAGTTTAAAACCAAAAATTCACTGTTAAAACCAAATATTCAAGTTTTAACCATTCTTATGAAATTAAACTCTGTAAATTCATTTTCCAACCAATTTAAACAATTCTTTTTGCATTACTCATATTTTTCATCAAATAATCATAAACAATTATCAATTTACCGATTAATAATCAATTAGAGCATCAATTTTTATACAAAAATACAATTCATAAAGTAAACTCTGTAAAAAACTAAAAACTAACTTCAAAGACATATTTTCATGAATTAACCATTCAAATTAATCTATAATCATCACATAATCATCTAACACATGCTTTCTAACATTTACATCAAACAATTCATCTTTTGAACAATTGAGTTCATATACAGAAAACTAAAAACCATATACAGAGAATAAAACCAAGAGGAAAAAGAAATTATACCTTCAAGCTATATGATTCTTAGTTAAGCACTTCTTTTTCTTTTCACTCACAATTCTCAAAGCTCTCAATTTTCTCTCTAATTCTCTCTTCTTCTCTGTATTTCTCTTTTCTCTTTGAGCTCTGTTCTTTCTCTTCTTTCTTTTCTTTCTTCTTTCTTTACAACTGACGTTCTTTTAAAAAATAAAAACTGATAACTTAAAAATATAAACTGATGTTTTAAATAATAATAACGTAAAATCCATAAATTGAATCATCAGTTAGGATTTTCAAAAGCCATAAGGCTTTGTTTGGTAAACACTAATAAGAATAACCTATTATTCTTATGTCTTGTTTGGTAGAACACAATTAAAATAACTCATTATTTCCAAACAAAGATCATAGGGCCTTGTTTGGTAAA